>CANTUT010000970.1:5000-212500 GCA_947687605.1 Reutealis trisperma
AATTTGGCTCTTAAGTTTAATTTGACTTGAAAATTAGATTTAATGAATGACATTTATAAAATGATAATTGTAAGTAATATGAATATGATATGAGTGTAATGAGAAAACTAAAATGAGACATTTATAAAATACATTAATTAAAAAAAGGGGGAAAGGAGATTGATTGGGATTTGGATTTGAGGTTTGGATTTAGATTCCAAACGTGCCTACGTACCCCATTTAAATAGGGATCAAAATCCACGTAGTTTGTTCCACGAATAAGTGGAGGGGTTTAGGAGTTGATCAGATTGATTTTGATTTGGGTGTGTTGAAAGTGAGGAAAAAGGCTGATACCTTGACTTTTGGTGGGCGAAGGGTTTTACCGAACCGAAATTCTATTTTATCAAGACCGTGTAATTGAATGGATTTAAAGGATTAATTAATTAATTAAAATGATTAATTAACTAATTAATTTGATGAAATAGATGGATGGATAGATGGATTAATTAATTAAAAAGATTAATTAATTAATTTGGATGAGAAGTGGATTAAAAAAAAGATTAATTTGATTTTAGAGAAAAAATGATTAATTAATTAATTAAAAAGATTAATTAATTAATTAATTGAGTAATTAATTTTGATTTTAAAAAAGAATTTTTAGTTAATTAAAAAGATTAATTAACTTAGTTAGGGTGAGAAAATTAATTAATTAAAAAGATTAATTAAAGAGTGGTTGGAGGGAGAAAAAGAGAGAAATTAGTAGATAACCATCAATACTAATTCATGAGATGTGTTGGAATGAAGAATGAAGGGGGGTATTTATAGGAAGAGTGGGTAAGAGTAGTTTAAGAAGTGGAAAAGTGAAAAGACTGATAAGCACTTAATTGACTACACTTTACTCCTTGTTTTTAATAATATTTTATCCTTAAATTGAGTTTGATTTTTTTGTTTACTGTTTTTCTAGAGTTCTTTTAGTTAATCTAGTGCCAAATGATGCCATCAATCAAATATGACTCAGAATGGTGAAAGATCCAAACTAAAATGCTAAACTTTTGGAAAAAGATGGGCAGCCATGGGTGGAGCCACCACTGAGGTTTCACCCGTGGGACAGACACCACTAAAATCCCACTTAAGATTCCACCCATGTGATAAGAGCAAATTATTAAAAAAAAAATCTAGTAGCCTCCCACGGGTGGAGCTACCACTGAGGTTTCACCCGTGGGACAGACACCACTGGAACCCTAGTGGTGGCAGGTTAAAATTTAGCTATATAAATTAGATCAAATAGCATTTTAAGGGGAGTCGCCACAGAGCAAAAATAGAGATTTTACAGGGTTGGCTAAGCCCTAGAGTCATAGAAAAGGCTTGAAGGCTAAAGATATTGAGGATTTAATCAAATCAAAGATCAAGATCCAAGTGGATGTGGAAGATTGAAGAGAAGATTTCAAAGAACATCTTCAAGATCTGTTTGAGATTTCTTCCTCTATTTTTCTACATCTTTGTTCTTCAATTTTAATGTGAACTAATTATATTTATAATGAACCCTAGTTTTGATTGTACATATTAAAGGATTTAAACTTTAATAATTCATCTTTGGTTGTTTTATTTTCATGATAAATCTTATTGTTCCAATTAGCAATTGCTAGCTTGTTGACTGGATATTGTTTCTATATTGGACGAGTAGAGATATCCTGATATAGATAGATCGCTCATGGGAATAGATAGTTGATTGGGGTGCTAGAGATAGACCTACAAGACTTCTTTGGATGTTAATCTCTTGAACTTAATGCTATTCCTATTTGATTATAGGTTGAGAAGAGATTCCCCTGTAATATTTAGGAAGTTAGGGATTTAATCACTTGAGAAAGGTTTTTACCTAATTTAGTGAAAGTCCAATTCAATCCATTGTTTGATGTACATGAGAAACTACGGGGATTTATATCTAGATTAGCTTTGCCTAGATTATTTCTATCAATATCATTTACTTGCTTTCTTTTATTAGCTTAGTTAATTTAGCTTCTTTCAATCAATCTACATCTTGATCAACTAGACAATAATCGAAGTTTGCGCTAGTACTTATACACTATTCTCATGGAGACGATACTCATATACTCACTATTTTATTACTTGATAATGACCTGTGCACTTGTAGTTTGTTAGTGTGCGTTTCGGCACATCAAGTTTTTGGTATCGTTGCCAAGGATGGTTTTATAATATTAGCAATATTAATAGAGATTATTGATCTAGTTTTTATCTTTATATTTTCGTATTACTTTTTGTTTTTGCATTCCTTGTTTTATTTGTTTTATTTTTACTATTTTATTTGTTTTTTCTATTTTACGTTTTTGTTTTGTTTTAAGTTTGTGTTTCCAAAAAAAAAAGAGAAAAAAAAAATTCTCCATGGCTGATCAAAACTATCAGGATTGGAACTTTTACCTGAATATAGAATGGGGATACTAGGGAAATCAGTATCACGATCAGGGGTACATCTGTCACACTGATTTCCTAGAGGAATATGGATGGGAAGCACCAACAGAGAAGTCACCCCTTGAGCTTGCATTAGAAAGATTCACGGCTTTGAACCCTCAATTTTACACCCTTATCATCCAACCGCAACCTTAGCACTTGCTGAATCTAACACGCTATGTGGAGCTGTTACGGTGGTCCTGCTAACCGGTTAGTAGGCGGGTGTTTAGGGGTAGCACCCCTAAAAGAAATTTTTTTAGCCTTTAATTACATTGTCACTAGGCATCCAAAATTCTCAAACTTCATCTAAAAAAAAAAAAGGAGCACCATGTTAGCAGCCAGCGGCGCAGCCGATTGTCTGGGCGGTGCCGCCACCCTCCGCGCCGCCCAACTGGCCGGCGGCGCCGCCCAAAGGCCCAGTGGCGCTGCCAAGGCCTCCAGTGGCGCCGCCCATACTGCCCTCCTGCAGTCCCTAAAATACCTCCCAATATGATTTTTTAGCTTTTTTCTAGCTCTACTCTTTTGGTCTTTTCACTTTTCCACTTCCTAAACTACCCTCACCCACTCTTCCTATAAATACCCATTTCATCCTTCATTACAACACATCTCTTGAATTAGTATTGATAGTTATCTACTAATTCTTCTCTTCTTCTCCCTCCAATCACTCTCTAATTAATTAATTATCTCACCCTAACCAAGTTAATTAATCTTTTTAATTAACTAAAACTCTTTTTTTAAAAATTAAAATTAAGTAATTAATTAATATTTTTAATTAATTAATTATCTCACCCTAACCAAGTTAATTAATCTTTTTAATTAACTAAAACTCTTTTTTTAAAAATTAAAATTAAGTAATTAATTAATATTTTTAATTAATTAATTATCTCACCCTAACCAAGTTAATTAATCTTTTTAATTAACTAAAACTCTTTTTTTAAAAATTAAAATTAAGTAATTAATTAATATTTTTAATTAATTAATTAATTAATCACTTTTTTCCAAAATCAAATTAATCCTTTTTCTTAATCCACTTTTCATCCAAATTAATTAATTAATCCTTTTAATTAATTAATCACTTTTTTCCAAAAAAAATTAATCCTTTCTCTTAATCCACTTTTCATCCAAATTAATTAATTAATCTTTTTAATTAATCCTTCTATCATTTTCATCATATTAATTGGTTAATTAATCTTTTTAATTAATTAATTAATCTCCTAATCAATCCAATCACCCGGTCTCGATGAAACAGAACTTCAGTCTGGTAAAACTCTCCACCCACCAAAAGTCAAGGAATTAGCCTTTTCCTCTCAAACCCAAATCAAACCAATTAATCTGATCAATTCCTAAACCCCTCCACTTAATTATGGAACGAACTACGTGGGTTTTAATCCCTATTCAATATGGTACGTAGGCACGTTTGGAATCTAAATCCAAACCTCAAATCCAAATCTCTATCAATCTCTTTTCCCTTTTTTTAAATTAATTTGTAAATGTTTTATTTTCACCATGCATTCATGTTTTGCCATATTCATGCATTTTCTTTAATATCATTTCATAAATATCATTCATGAAATCTAATTTTCAAGTCAACTTAAATTTAAGAGTCAAATTTAGATTATTTAAAACTAAGACCTAGTCCCCGAGCTCAATCTGGTTCGAGATTAGTGATTTTTATCCTTGGGTAAATTAATTGCAAAATTAAAAAATTGGAGTCAACTGGGTTTTTCCTTGATTTTTCCCATTTAAAATAAATTAGGATAGTGACTCCCAAAATCATTTTCAAAATCAACCAAATCTAAACCTGAGGGTTCCATTGTGAGACTAAACCCGAATGAGCATCTCGGTTCCCTCTAGCGGGTCGGGCCGGTGCTCGAGCGAGGCCTCACAACGGCATCTATGGAGAATTGGGTTGGGGAATTAGACAAAAGAAATGAAGCATTAGTAGTTGGCTTCCCAACCCAATTTGAAATGAACACTACATTGGAGGATAACAAGCATGCATAAGAGGAGCAGAGATTGAAAGAGATGTTTATGACATTAGTGGAAGTTACAGAGAAAAGATTTCAGAGCATCGAGACAACTCTGAAACACCAACAGAATTCTCTTCACAATCTAGAGAATTTTGCTGGGCAAATTTTAAGACTGTTAAGTGAGAGACCTGAAGGCGATTTGCCTAGCGAAACCAAAGCCATTCCGAGAGAACAACAAAAGACCACTACCACCACTTGGCTATGGAATGATGATAGTGATGAAGATGAGAATGGTAAGGACAATTTGGGGCTGCTGCACACAGAATTTGATGATTGCTTAAGTGAGCAACCCCAAATCTAGCAATGGGACATGAATGGAGTGGAGTCAAATGTTGAAGAACTCTCTTTTAATGATAGTGAGATATGGGAGAATATGGAGGGGGAAGCTATGCATGTTGAAAATCACACCTCTCCTATCATTCCAACTCTCCCACCTTTTGAGGAGAACAAAAATAAACCACTCACAACCCCAATAACCACCCTTCCTATACCCCAAATTCCATCAAATGAACACCTAGCCACAACTGATCTTAGACCCTTGCCAACTTTCTCTAAGTGCATATTTGTTAGAGAATCAAGTATATGGCCAGTACTTATAGTCTCTAAATTTTCTTTGGAAAGAGAAATTTGTTTTGTGGAGGGGTTGAATCTTCAAGTTGATGAATTTTGGTGGAGCATCTTGGAATTGCAAGAGGTGGCTGATATCTGTGACATGCCTGCTCTCTTAAGTGCCAAAGCTGAAATCCCTACATCTAGTCCGTGGGTAAGATTGTTCGACATTGGTTCTGAACCTTGCGAGCTCAAGTTTGCATGCCATAAAGAATCAAAAATACTTTTTGTTGCTACAAGAAGGCTATGCAAAGGCCATAACCTTTGCATATTCTTCTTTACCTTAGTTTATGGAGGTAGACAGCACAAGGAAACCTCTGAGCCATTGGTGGAAGATGAATAATGATAACATCCAGCTAATACAACGTTAAAGAAGCACTGAATGGGAGGCAACCCATTGATGGTTTAATTTAGTTTTTATTTTTATTTTCATTTTGTTTTCTTTTGTTTTTATTTTACTTTGAATGGATCTTACTTTGGTTGTAGTTCGATTTTTCTCTATGCAAAAACATTGATTATGGTACATTCTTACTAGAAGGAGCACCAGCATGATTCATGTGGTAAATCATTCAAGGTAGTTAATTCTCTCTTTTACTTTTTCATTTTCCTTGCTTATAACACATTGGGGACAACGTGTTACTTAAGTATGGGGGAGAGATATATTATTGTGCCCTATCTTCTATGAATCTTGCATTTAAGTGAATTGAGTTGTGGCAATAGTTTGATTTGAAATTAACTCTCTCTAGTGATAAATTGGTCTAATTTTGCTATGACAATGACTTGTTGTAGTGTTGCTTGAATGTGGTGTTCACGATTAAGAAATTAAATTTTTGCAAATCTTTTTGCCTGGAATTTGAAACTTTAGTTACACTTTTTGAGCCTATTTTATTCCGCTGTTACTTTTATTCTAGTTTAGTAGAAATGCTTAATACCTTAGGTGGCTTGACTATTTTTCTAAAAAAAAAAAAGAAATAAGTATACATATTAAAAAGAAATTATATGCAAAGGAGCTTTGAAAATGTTTACATATTCTGCTATTCTTGACTCTTTAAACACAAGGGATTGAGAATATGAATAATGCTAATAGCCATTTGGATGTGTGATTCTAGTTGAGTAACCAGGGGCCAGCACCACAAGTGTTTGCATTCGCGTAAAAAGGCTAGGATAACAATTCAAACAAGTCAGGCTCCTTAGTTAATTAAAAAGAAAACATGAATTGAAATGTCCAATCAATGAAAAGTCAAGTGAGTAGTCAAGCACCTATGGGAAAAATCCTTATAAATCTACTTTGCTTGAAATTTTGTTTCTATGAAATTATTTGCTCAAACCTGTAACTTTAGAATTTAGGTTTCAGATTTTTGAGATTTGTTTTAGAGATTTCTTGATTTGGCTACCATGTTTGAGCCTTGCTGTTTTCAAGTTGTTGTAAATCTTTTTGAATTTCTTTGACTAGAGAGAGTAGGTTTTATCTCTTACTATTGTTATGATTTAATTTGCTTGAGACAAGCAAATACTCTAGTGTGGGGGAATTTGATAAGCACTTAATTGACTACACTTTACCCCTTGTTTTTAATAATATTTTATCCTTAAATTGAGTTTGATTTGTTTGTTTAATGTTTTTCTAGAGTTCTTTTAGTTAATCCAGTGCCAAATGATGCTATGAATCAAATGTGACTCAAAATGGTGAAAGATCCAAGCCAAAATGTTAAACTTTTGGAAAAAGATGGGCAGCCACGGGTGGAGCCACCACTGAGGTTTCACCCATGGGACAGACACCACTGAAATCCCACCTGAGATTCCACCCGTGTGATAAGAGAAAATTAGAAAAAAAAATCCAGTAGCCTCCCACGGGTGGAGCCACCATTGAGGTTTCACCCATGGGATAGACACCACTGGAACCCCAGTGGTGGCAGGTTAAAATTCAGCTATATAAATTAGATCAAACAACATTTTAAGGGGAGCTGCCATAGAGCAAAAATAGAGATTTTACAGGGTTGGTTAAGCCCTAGAGTCATAGAAAAGGCTTGAAGGCTAGAGATATTGAGGATTTAATCAAATCAAAGATCAAGATCCAAGTGGATATGGAAGATTGAAGAGAAGATTTCAAAGAACATCTTCAAGATTTGTTTGAGATTTCTTCCTCCTTTATTTTTCTGCATCTTTGTTCTTCAATTTTAATATGAACTAATTATATTTGTAATGAACCCTAGTTTTGATTGTACAGATTAAAGGATTTAAACTTTAATTAATTCATCTTTGGTTGTTTTATTTTCATGATAAATCTTATTATTCTAATTAGCAATTGCTAGCTTGTTGATTGGATATTGTTTCTATATTGGATGCGTAGAGATACCCTAATATAGATAGATCACTCATGGGAATAGAGAGTTGATTGGAGTGCTGAAGATAGACCTACAAGACTTCTTTGGATGTTAATCTCTTGAACTTAATGCTGCTCCTATTTGATTATAGGTTGAGAAGAGATTCCCCTATAATATTTAGGAAGTTAGGGATTTAATCACTTGAGAAAAGTTTTTATCTAATTTAGTGAGAGTCCAATTCAATCCATTGTTTGATCTACATGAGAAACTAGGGAGATTTATACCTAGATTAGCTTTGCCTAGATTATTTCCATCAATATCATTTACTTGCTTTCTTTTATTCGCTTAGTTAATTTAGCTTCTTTTAATCAATCTACATCTTGATCAACTAGACAATAATTGAAGTTTGCGCTAGTACTTATACACTATTCTCGTGGAGACGATACTCATATACTCACTACTTTATTATTTGATAACGACCTGTGCACTTGCAGTTTGTTAGTGTGCATTTCGGCACATCAAAGACCAAAAGGGTAGAGTTAGGAAAAAGCTAAAAAAATCAAATTAGGGGTATTTTAGGGACTACAGGCGGGCAGTTTGGGCGGTGCACCACCGCCAACTGCTGACATGGCGCTCTTTTTTTAGATATTGGTTGTTGGTATGAAGTTTGAGAATTTTGGATGTTTAGTAGCAATGTAATTGAAGGCTAAAAAATTTTCTAACTGGTTAGCAGGACTACCGTAATAGCTCCGCATAGCGTGTTAAATTCAACAAGTGCTAAGGTTGTAGTTGGATGATAAGGGTGTAAAATTGAGGGTTCACAGTTGCCCCCTCATTAGAATTGGCTTTGAACAAAAGGCAATTCTGATGATTGTGAATATTGGGAAGAGGTGCCATGTCAGACTCTGGGCTTGTGTGTTCTTATCATGTCCTTTGGGAGGAGGACCTCTAGGATAAATGAAAATTTATCAATGGCTATTTGTTCAGCCTTGACGTAGGTTTTGAAAATGGTCTTGGTGAATTTCAATTAAGGCTATCTGTTCGGTCTTAATGTTATAAAACAAAAAAGGTTAGGTGAATTTCAATCAAGGCTATCTGTTTGGCCTTAATGTTGGAGATAAAAAAAGGTTTGGTGAATTTCAATCAAGGCTATCTGTTAGCCTTAATGCTGGACATGAAGAATGTTTGAGGTGAATTTCAATCAAGGCTATCTGTCTGGCCTTAATGTTGGAGGTAGAGAAAGTTCGGTGAATTTCAATCAAGGCTATCTGTCTAGCCTTAATGTTGGAGGAAAAAGAAGGTTTGGTGAATTTCAATCAAGACTATCTGTCCAGCCTTAATGTTCAAGATAAAGAAGGTCTGAAGTGAATCTCAACTAAGGCTATCTGTCCGGCCTTAATGTTGGAGATAGAGAATGTTTGGTGAATTTTAATCAAGGTTATCTATTCGACCCTAATGTTGAAAGACAAAAAATGTCTGGGTAAATCTCAATCAAGGCTATCTGTCTAGCCTTAATGTAAAGAAGATTTGGGTAAATCTCAATCAAGGCTATCTGTCCAACCTTAATGTAAAGAAAATTTAGGTGAATATCAATCAAAACTATCTGTTTGGCCTTAATGTTAGAGGTAAAGATGATTTTGGATAAGATAATTTAGTGAAAAGAGAGCCTCGGCCTATGACTAGTCAGCTCGCGAGATTCTAACAATATTTTGGTAGAGGAAGAGCCTCGGCTTATGGCGAGTCAACTTGAAAGATTCTAATAAGATTTTAGTTATGCCAAAGAAACTTAGGCTTCTGAATGTAAGGGGTTAGCCCTTTCAAAAGGCTCAAAGGAACTTTGCTGGGAGTAAAGGGACTCTGGAAGTCATGCTTCATTGATTAGATCTGGAAAGGTACCATTTAGCTTCAAAGAGGCATTGGTCAACTTTAAGAGATATTGGTCAACTTGGAGGAAGTACTGGTCAACTTAGGGAGATGTCAATGAGGCTATTGACTCAGTTTATACATAAAGATATATAATTATAGATGATTGCATAGATGTTGGTGCACAGATGATGCATGCATGTTTCATAATTCATAGACCTTTTGCTTGACTTTTATGCCATGCATGATTTCTGATGATGCCTGTAATGAATGGTTGCATGGAAGCATGAGGATGGATTCACATATTTGCTTTGTGAATGCAATTTCTCATGTGACATTTGTGTTATGCAGAGTCATACATTTTTGGATTGAAAAACTTAACAAGGTTAAGAAACTCAACTTGGGTTGGTATGAAAAAATTGCTATGGTGGCATTATGAGGAGTTCGAGGGGTAACTTCAGATTTTGGAATCTGGTCGCCTGTGGTTTCTGTTTTGGTGCTGCTGAGGAGGAGCTGTGCCTATTCCAAGGAGATAGGGAATATGGCTTGGCTAGGACTCAAAGGCAACTCTGGTGGTGCTAGAGTTCAAAGTCTGACATTTTTTGAATTTTTTAAAGTTTTTGACTTACCGTAGAATGTTGCAATCTAGATGATGGTTGGTGATGGTTAAGTGAATTTGATCGCTGTGATTGAGAAATTCCATGATTCCGGTGACCAGGGGGTATGAGGGGTGTAGAGGCTCAATATGAGGGCTTTGATTTTCTGTTTGAGTGTTAATTACGGGTTTATTGATTGGGGGGACACCACAATGGCAAATGGAACAAAGGCATTTTGTGGTTAGAGTTGTGCCAGAAAAGACACTGATGAGCCTCAATTGCTTTGTTAAGGATTTAGAGAGATGAACCGTCTTGCCAATTATTCTCCAGTGAGAAAAATTTGTCTATTCTGACCCTTTCTGCTTTGGGTGCTTTGTGGATATCTATTTTAGGTTTTGGGTTATCTCGAAAGCATGGTTGATAGATCATTTTCAAGTGGTGGCCCCTGTTTTTCAGTCTGCTCATGCCTTACTGAGACTCAGTTAGAGGTTGGATAAGATGGCTGCTTGTAGCTTGCCCCCGGAGGACATTTTTAGCTCTGCCAATAGTAAAGGATTAAATCTTTCATGACTGGGGGCAGGTGAGGCCGACTCAGGGTATGCCCCTAGTTTTTCTTTCTTGGAGTCTATGCAGATCACAACTCTCATTGCTAGAGCTATCAGGTGATGGCTGGTTAAGGGGTTATCATGCTATTTATTTTGGGATTTCACTTGGGACTATAAAGAGGTATACAAGGTAGTTCATAAAGGTGGTTTGGCCAATTGATAAAGAGTGCTAGGCTGCCTTGTGAAGAGAAATAAAGGATGAAGCAGCTAAGGAAGGAGAGACTGTATGAGGAGCCACTAGTAGTGGGAAGAGGATTGCAGCCCAAACAAAAGGGGTGATTTGAAGGAGACTCGGGGAACTACTTGAAGTGTGACACCACATGTTGCAATAGTGACTCAAGGAAGGAGATTGTGACAGACTCTAACTCTGATGAGGATAGAAGAGATTTGCATCTCATGAGGTAAAGGAAGATTGGTTAGATCATGACTTCGGACATGACCCTTTTTCTTTTTTTTTTTTTTTTGAAATGATTACAGGTTGATTGGACTACACAAAATAGGATAAGCTATAGAGGACTTTGAAAGGGCTATCCTTTATGATGGGTTTGTATTTTGCAAGATTTGATCATCATTAAATGAGACATCTGTTATTTTTACTCTAATTTCTGCCTAAGCCGCCCTTTCAGGTTTTCAGCTTAGCAAGCATTCTTTTTTTCTTTTCTTCTTTTTTTTTTGGTTTTTGTTTAGGCAAAAGAATTAAGTGAATGATGTACTAGGCACAAAGAGAATGAGAATGCGATGCAATAAAATATTTTATATTATGACTTGGTCCGCACCCGAGTCGGGCTACCTACGTATCCTTTACATCACTTTTTTGTTGATTATTTCTTTTAGGGAGAATCAGGTCCACGTAGTTCTGATTACATATGCATGAGAAACAAAAATGAAATGCATATATCATCTTCAAATGATATATCTTTTCAGCTGATTCAGATTGCCAAGATGAGAGAATTCACTTTCGTCCATGTCTGTGAAGATAGTGCCTCTGTTGGATAGGATCTTCCTACTTTGTCTTTGTTCTCCACAACTTCTTCTCGACAAGTTTCTTATAGGTCAAGATATTGTAAATAGTGATGCTTGGAGTATCCTTATCATGTCCTTGTCTTTGTGCATAATAGCTTATGATCTTTTTCACTACTGTCATGTACGAGATTTTTTTTTTTAAAGATGTCCCATTTAAAGATGAATCAGAAAAAATTAAAGCAAACCAGAAAATTCAAACTTTTTATTATTGATAAAAGTCCCATCATGAGTACATTAAAGGAAAAGCCTATAAGGCAAAATACAGACTCTGAAGGGCAAGATTTGACAGACTCAAATTCAAAGAAAAATTTAATAAAAAATAGACTTAAAAGACTTATATTAGGACTTAGACATGGACTCAGACTTAGATGTAGACTCAGAGGACTCAGATGGGGGCACAGCAATGCTGGCACTCTTCTCAAAATACCATTTATGGGATGAGGCTTGAGATGGTTGGGTGAGCTTGGTGGTTTAGAAAAGGATAGGTGGTGGTGCTAGACTATGGGTTTGAGAGCAATAATGTCTCCACTGTCAATGAGATCTTGGATTTTATGCTTCAAAGCCTGGCATGCATCAGTTTTGTGCCCCGGTCTTTGATGATAGTCGCAGTGCTCATTAACGTTATAACCCTTGGGCAAGGGGTTTAGAGGAGGTCATGGTTATAAGGTCTTAACCATATTAGCCTTTAAGGCTTCCTTGTAAATGACGCTGAGGGGCATGCCCAACTCAAAGAAAGTCCTCCTTGTTTTTAAATTCACCTGCTGGTGACAGGACACAATATTTACCTCTCCCTCACTTTGGGTGGTGTTGGTGGTGTAGTTATTGTTCTTATGATACCTAGAGGATTCATCTTTGATTCATCCTGATTGAATCAAATCCTCCATCTTGGTAGCAGTGGCAATGAGAGCTTTGAAGTTAGGGAGGTAATGTGTTTGCAAATGCATCTGGTATTGGGGGAGGAGGTTTTTGTCAATGATGTCAATTTGCTCTATTTCAGATGGACAGTTCACCATTTGAGCTGATTTTGTCCTCCACCTTGTAAGGAACACGGTGAAGGATTCTCTTGGCCCTTGTTTAGTGGTTTCCAAATCTCGACAGGTGACATCCACCTTAATGTTGTAGTGGTATTGCTTGACAAATGCATTACATATGTCATTTCAAGTCTTCTTGTGATTTTTTTTCGAGATCTAGTAACCACTTAATAGCGGCTCTGGTCAAGGTTTGTTGGAATAACTGAGCAAGGAGCTCGTCGTCCACACTGAAAGTTCTCATAGCACCCATATATATCTTCAGATGAGTTTTGGGACACATGGTACCATTAAACTTGTCCATGACCGGCATTTTGAATTTTGATGGAACTCGTGCATTTGGGAAAAGAGCTAAAGAGTAGACATCTATCATGTCCACGTGCTTTTTACGTTCTTGAGCATTTTTTCCATGACCTCAACTTTCTCCATCAATTTCTTAGCTTCAGGAAAGCTAAAGAAATCTCCACTTTGAAAATGATTCATAGTGGGAGAGGGAGTGGTTGTGTTTAAATCCATGGTAAGAGAGGCTGGAGTCTCAGGTGCTTTCCCTTTATAGGTAAGATCGATAATTAGAGGAGTAAAAGTAGGGGCATGGCTAGTCCCGGCTTGGGCAGATGCGAGCTTAACACGAGCATAAGGGGGAGTGATAGTGGCATTGGTCATTTCCTTGACCTCATTGATGATGGACTAGCATTGGGAGTTGAGGGCATCAGTAAAGGTGGCAGACTAGGTATTAAGAGCATTGGTGAAAGTTTCATATTGGGTCTGAAGAGCGGTGGTGAGTATAGCTTCAAAAGTTTCCTCTTGTTTCTTGAGGAGGCTGGTGAAGAAGGCACTCATGGTGTCTTGATCGAAGTTGAAGGTGTTGGCCATTGGTACCTTGAAACAGAAAACAGACAAAAAAAAAATAGGTAAGAAAACATATTTGTGAAGGAAAAATGGCATGAATATGAAGGTGTGTCGGGAAAAGGATTCCTTCCACAGGATTGGTCACCGGGTTTATATGTTGACAAGGTGAGTGTGCGAGGTATTTTTGGGGTAACGAACCATTGGTTTGGGTCTTTTAAGGGTTGACCTTGTTGAGTTTCTCATATTGTGTATGCATGATCATGGCATGATGCATGCTGAAAAATGTTTCATGAACATGCAAGAGTATCGATTATTATGGTACATGGAACCTAAGGTCAAAGGCTAGGGTGACTTTATGCACAAGGGTGAAGGGTGGTTTAATTTAAAGGTCCCCGTCCCACTAGAGCATCGATATACCTAACCACATGTGAGGCAAGGAGCCTCGCATGAGTTTAACAGTACTGATTGCTCATTACACCATTGAAATGGTTGGGGATTCGCCGCGGGATGGAATGCTTTTGCTATCTCCCAACATACTTAAAGAGAGTTGTCAAGCCAATACTACTCGCCATCCAAAAGTTTTCCTAAAGCTAAGGTTTAGGCAAGGAGCCTTTATTATGCAAAGTGAAGCATGAAAGTCAAATTATACTTAATAAGCCAAATGGAGATTATTTTGAAAAAAAAATTTCCTTAACCAAATTGTAATCCTCTTATTTTCTCTTTTTTTTTGAAAAAAGATAGCAACCAGTCTCTAGCGGAGTCACCAGCTGGAGGCCTCACCTGAGCACCGGCCCAGTCCGCTAGAGGGAATTGGGATACTCATTCGAGTTTAGACTCATGATGGAACCCTTGGGTTCGAATTTGGTTGATTTTGAAAGATGATTTTTAGGAGTCGCCACCTTAATTTTATTAAGTTGGAAAAATATTAAGGAAAAAACCCAAATTGACTCCAATTCATTAATTTTTTAATTAATTTGCCCAAGGATAAAAATCACTGGCCTTCGAACCAGGTTGAGTTCGGGAACTAGGTTTTTGGTTTTAAATAATCTAAATTTGGCTCTTAAGTTTAATTTGACTTGAAAATTAGATTTCATGAATGACATTTATAAAATGATAATTGTAAGTAATATGAATATGATATGAGTGTAATGAGAAAATTAAAATGAGACATTTATAAAATACATTAATTAAAAAAGGGGGGAAAGGAGATTGATTGGGATTTGGATTTAAGGTTTGGATTTAGATTCCAAACGTGCTTACGTACCCCATTTGAATAGGGATCAAAATTCACGTAGTTTATTCCACGGTTAAGTGGAGGGGTTTAGGAGTTGATCAGATTGATTTTGGTTTGGGTGTGTTGAAAGTGAGAAAAAAGGCTGATACTTTGACTTTTGGTGAGCAAAGGGTTTTGTTAGATTGAAATTCCATTTTATTAGGACCGAGTGATTGGATGGATTTGAGGAATTAATTAATTAATTAAAATGATTAATTAACTAATTAATTTGATGAAATAGATGGACGGATAGATGGATTAATTAATTAAAAAGATTAATTAATTAATTTGAATGAGAAGTGGATTGAAAAAAAGATTAATTTGATTTTAGAGAAAAAATGATTAATTAATTAATTAAAAAGATTAATTAATTAATTAATTGAGTAATTAATTTTGATTTTAAAAAAGAATTTTTAGTTAATTAAAAAGATTAATTAACTTTGTTAGGGTGAGAAAATTAATTAATTAAAAAGATTAATTAATTAATTAAAGAGTGGTTGAAGGGAGAAGAAGAGATGAATTAGTAGATAACCATCAATACTAATTCATGAGGAATGTTAGAATGAAGGATGAAGGGGGGTATTTATAGGAAGAGTGGGTGAGGATAGTTTAGGAAGTGGAAAAGTGAAAATACCAAAAGGGTAGAGCTAGAAAAATGCTAAAAAAATCAGATTTTGGGTATTTTGGGGAATGTAGGCGAGTGTGAGGTCTCGTCCAAACACCAGCCCAATTTGCTGGAGGGAACTAGGATGCTCATTCAGGTTTAGACTCACGATGGAACTCTCGGGTTCGGATTTGTCAATTTTGAAAATGATTTTTAGGAGTCGCCAGCTTAATTTTATTTAGTTGGGAAAATATTAAGGAAAAAATCCAAATTGACTCCAATTCATTAATTTTTTAATTAATTTGTCCAAGGATAAAAATCACTAGCCTTCGAACCAGGTTGAGTTCGGGGACTAGGTTTTTAGTTTTAAATAATCTAAATTTGGCTCTTAAGTTTAATTTGGCTTGAAAATTGGATATCATGAATGATATTTATAAAATGATAATTGTAAGTAATATGCATGAATATGATATGAGTGTAATGAGAAAATTAAAATGAGACATTATAAAATACATTAATTAAAAAAAGAGGGAAATGAGATTGATTGGGATTTAGATTTAAGGTTTGGATTTAGATTCCAAACATGCCTACATACCCCATTGAATGGGGATCAAAACCCACGTAGTTCTTTCCACAATTAAGTGGAGGGGTTTAGGAGTTGATCAGATTGATTTTGGTTTGGGTGTTTTGAGAGTAAGGGAAAAAGGCTGATACTTTTGCTTTTGGTAGGTGGAGGGTTTTACCGGACCGAAATTTCTTTTTATCGGGACCGGGTGATTGGATGGATTTGAGGGATTAATTAACTAATTAATGTGATGAAATAGATTGATGGATAGATGGATTAATTAATTAAAAAGATTAATTAATTAATTTGGATGAGAGGTGGATTAAAAAAAAGATTATTTTGATTTTAGAGAAAAAATGATTAATTAATTAATTAAAAAGATTAATTAATTAATTAATTGAGTAATTAATTTTGATTTTAAAATAGGATTTTTAGTTAATTAAAAAGATTAATTAACTTGGTTAGGGTGAGAAAATTAATTAATTAAAGAGTGGTTGCAGTGAGAAGAAGAGAGAAATTAGTAGATAACTATCAATACTAATACAAGAGGTGTGTTGGAATGAAAGATAAAGATGGGTATTTATAGGAAAAGTGGGTAAGGGTAGTTTAGGTAATGAAAATGTGAAAAGACCATGAGGGGTAGGGCTAGAAATGGCTGAAAATTGAACTGAAAGGGGTAAAAGGGTCATTTTCTGCTCAGGTGGGCCCCACAGGGACTAGAAGCTCGCAGAGCTTGGTGCAGCGTTGCATCAACCATTTGCGGCGTGCGGCGCCGCATAGGACTGACGGGGCGCCACACTCCTATTTTACAGTAGCCACGTGGCGCTGGCATGTTTTTTGAGGTTTCTTTTTCTTTTTTTTTTTTTAGAGATTGGTTGTTGGTATGGAATTTGGGAGATTTGGATGTCTGGTGGTAATATAATTGAAGTCTAAAAAAATTTCTTTCGGGGGAACCCCCCTACTAACCGGTTAGCGAGACCACCGTAACAGCTCCACATAGCGTGTTAAACTTAGCAAGTGCTAAGGTTGTGGTTGGATGATGAGAGTGTAAAATTGAAGGTTCACAGTTACCCCCTCATCATAATTGGCTTTGAACAAAAGGTGATTATGATGATTGTGAACGTCGAGAAGAGGTGCCATGTCAAATTCTGGGCTTATGTGTTTTTGTCATGTCTTTTGGGCGGAGGACCTCTAACATAAATGAAACTTTATCAATGGCTATCTGTTTGGCCTTGACGTCGGTTGTGAAAATGGTCTTGGTGAATTTCAATTAAAGCTATCTGTTCAGCCTTAATGCTAGAGATGAAGAATGTTTGAGGCGAATCTTAATTAAGACTATCTTTCCGGCCTTAATGTTAGAGATAGAGAAGGTTTGGTGAATTTCAATCAAGGGTATCTGTTCAGCCTTAATGCTGGAGATGAAGAATGCTTGAGACTTAATTAAGACTATCTTTCCAGCCTTAATGTCAGAGATAGAGAAGGTTTGGTGAATTTCAATCAAGGGTATCTATTCGGCCTTAATGCTGGAGATGAAGAATGCTTGAGACAAATCTCAACCAAGGCTATCTGTTCGGCCTTAATGTTGGAGATAGAGAAGGTTTGGTAAATTTCAATCAAGGCTATCCGTCCAATCTTAATGTTGGAGATAGAGAAGGTTTGGTGAATTTCAATCAAGGCTATCCATTCAGCCTTAATGTTGGGGATAGAGAAGGTTTGGTGAATTTCAATCAAGGCTATCCATCGGGCCTTAATGTTGGGGATAGAGAAGGTTTGGTGAATTTCAATCAAGGCTATCCGTCTGGCCTTAATGTTGGGGATAGAGAACGTTTGGTGAATTTCAATCAAAGCTATCCGTCCAACCTTAATATTGGAGATAAAGAAGGTTTGGTTAATTTCAATCAAGGGTATCCGTCCGGCCTTAATGTTGGAGATAGAGAAAGTTTGGTGAATTTTAATCAAGGCTATCCGTTTGGCCTTAATGTTAGAGATAGAGAAGGTTTGGTGAATTTCAACCAAGGCTATCTGTTTGGCCTTAATGTTGGAGACAAAGAAGGTTTGGCGAATTTCAATCAAGGCTATCTGTTCAGCCTTAATGTTGAAGGACAAAGAAGGTTTGGTGAATTTCAATCAAGGCTATCTGTCCAACCTTAATGTTAGAGGATAAAAAAGGTTTGGTAAATTTCAATCAAGGCTATCTATCCGGCCTTAATGTTGGAGATGAAGAATGTTTGAGGCGAATCTCAATCAAGGCTATCTGTTCGACCTTAATGTTGGAGATAGAGAAGGTTTGTTGAATTTCAATCAAGGCTATCTGTTCGACCTTAATGTTGGAGATAAATAAGATTTGGGTAAATCTCAATCAAGGCTATCTGTTTCACCTTAATGCTAGAGAAGATTTAGTGAATTTCAATTAACGCTATCTATTTGGCCTTAATGTTAGAGGATAAAAAAGGTTTGGTGAATTTCAATCAAGGCTATCTATCCGGCCTTAATGTTGGAGATAGAGAAAGTTTGGTGAATTTCAATCAAGGCTATCTTTTCGGCTTTAATGTTGGAGATAAATAATGTTTGAGGTGAATCTCAATCAAGGCTATCTGTCCGGCCTTAATGTTTAAAGACAAAGAAGGTTAGGTGAATTTCAACCAAGGCTATCTATTCAGCCTTAATGTTGGAGGACAAAGAAGGTTTAGTGAATTTCAGCCAAGGCTATCTGTTTGGCCTTAATGTTGGAGACAAAGAAGGTTTGGTGTAAATCTCAATCAAGGCTATCTCTCCGGCCTTAATGTTGGAGCACAAAGAAGGTTTGTTGAATTTCAATCAAGGCTATCTGTTAGGCCTTAATGTTGGAGATAAAAAAGGTTTGGTGAATTTCAATCAAGGCTATCTGTTCGGCCTTAATATTAGAGGTAAAGAAGGTTTGGATAAATCTTAATCAAGGATATCTGTCCGGCCTTAATGTAAAGAAGATTTGGGTAAATCTTAATTAAGGCTATTTGTCCGACCTTAATGCTAGAGGTAAAGATGATCAAGGCTATTTGTCTGGCCTTAATGTTAGAGGTAAAGATGATTTTAGACAACATAATTTAGTGAAAAGAGAGCCTCAACCTATGGCGAGTTGGCTCGCAAGATTCTAATGAAGAGCCTTGGCTTATGGTGAGTTAGCTCAAGATTTTAGTTGTGCCAAAGAAACTTGGGCTTCTGAATATGAGGGGTTGGGCCTTTCGGAAGGCTCAAAGAAACTTTGCCAAGATTAGAGGGACTCTGGAAGTCATGCTTCATTGATTAGATTTGGAAAGGTATCATTTACTTTCAAAGAAACACAGGTCAGCTTTAAAAGGTATTGGCCAGCTTTGAGTAAGTACTGGTAAGCTTAACAAGAGGCTAGTGAGGCTGTTGGCTCGGCTTATGCATGATGGTGTATGATTGCAGATGATTACATAGATGTTGGTGCACAAATGATATATGTATGTTTTAGAATTCATGGACCTTTTATTTGACTTCCATGCCATGTATGATTTGTGGTGATACCTATAATGAATGGTTGCATGGATGCATGAGGATGGATTCACACATTTGCTTTGTGAATGCAATTTTTTTATGTGACTTTTCTATCCTGTGGAGACATGTATTTATGGACTGAGAAACTTGACAAGGTTGAGAAACCCAACTTGGGTTGGTATGAAAAAATTGCCATGGTGGCATTATGAGTAGTTCAGGGGCTTGCTTCAAATTTTGGAATATGGTGGCCCGTGGTTTCTGTTTTGGTGCTGCTGAGGAGGAACTGTGCCTATTCCAGGAAGATAGGGAATATGGCTTCACTAAGATCAAAGGCAACTCTAGTGGTGCTAAAGTTCAAAATTCAGCATTTTTTTTTGAATTTTTTAGAGTTTTTGACTTGCCTCAGGATGTTGAAAGCCAGATAATGGTTGGTGATGGTTAAGTGAATTTGACCACTGTGATTGAGAAGTTCCATGATTCTAGTGACCAAGGGGTATGAGGGTTGCGGAGGCTCAAATGAGGGCCTTGATTTTCTGTTTAAGTGTTAGTTACGATCTGTTAGGGCCATGTTGGCGGAGACACTAATGACAGATGAACTTTCTTGTCAGTTATTCACCAAGTGAGAAAATTTATCTATTCTTATCCTTTATATTAGAGGTGCATTATAGGTATCTGTTTTAGATTTTGGGTTATCTCAAAAGTGTGACTGATGGATCATTTTCAGGTGGTGGCCCCTGCTTTCTAGTCTGTGCATGCCTTACTGAGACTCAGTCAGAGGTCGGATAAGATGGTTGCTTGCAGCTTGCCCCCGGAGGACATTTTTAGCACTACAAATAGTAAAGAATTAAATCTTTCATGACTGGAGGCTATGGGTGTCGAGTGGTTTGCTTGTTGGGCTTTGCTTGAATGCTTTCCACTAGGGATGAGTGTCTTAAGGCAGGTGAGGTAGACTAAGGGTATGCCTCCAGTTTTTCTTTCTTGGAGTCTGTGCATATCATAGCTCCTATTGCTAGAGCTATCAGGTGGTGGATGGCCGAAGGGTTATCATGCTATTTATTTTAGGATTTTACTTGGGACCACAGAAAGGTATACCAAGTAGTTGATAAAGGTGGTTTGGCCAATTGAGAAAGAGTACCAGGCTGCCCTGCTGAGAGAAATAGAGGATGAAGTAGTTGATGAAGGAGAGGCTATATAAGGAACCATTGATAGCAAGAGGACTGCAGCATAGACAGAGGAGTGACTCAATCTTTGAAGGAGACTCAGGGATCTACTAGAAGTGCAACATCTCGTATTGTAGTAGTGACTCAAAGAAGGAGATTGTGACAGATTTTGACTCTGACAAGGACACGAGAGATTTGCATCTCAGGAGATAGGGGAGGACTGGCTAGGCCATGACTTCAGACATAACCTTTTTTTCTTTTTTTTTTGAAGTAATTACAGGTTGACAGGACTACACAAAATATGATAAGCTATAGACGACAATGAAAGGGCTATCCTTTATGATGGGTTTGTATTTTGCAAGATTTGATCATTACTAAATGAGACATCTTTTATTTTTACTCTAATTTCTGCCTAAGCTGCCCTTTCAGATTTTCAGCTTAGTAAGCATTCTTTTTTTTTTTTTTGTTTAGGCAAAAGAATTAAGTGAATGATGTACTAGGCACAAAGAAAATGAGAATGTGATGCAAAAAAAATATTTTGTATTATGATTTGGATCACACCCGAATTGGACTGCCTATGTATCCCTTACATCACTTTTCTGTCGGTTATTTCTTTTAGGGAGAATTAGGTCCACGTAGTTCTGATTACATATGCATAAGAAATAGAAATGAAATGCAGATGTCATCTTCGGATGACGTATCTTTTCAGTTGATCCGGATTGCCAAGATGGGAGAATTCACTTCCGTTCATGTTCGTGAAGATAATGCTTTGTCGGATAGGATCTTTCTACTTTGTCTTTATTCTCCACAGCTTCTTCTCGATAGGCTTCTTGTAGGTCAAGATCTTGTAAACTGTGATGCTTGGAGTATCCGTATCATGTCCTTGTCTTTGTACATAATAGCTCATGATCTTTTTCACTACTGTCATGCAGATGCAATGTATGAAATTTTTTTTCTTTTTTTCTCTATGCTACAATTAGTTGATCCATTTGACTTTTTCATTTTTTTTTGTATTTTTCATTTTTCATTTTTTTGTTTTTTTTTTACGATGCCCATTTAAAGATGAATCAGAAAAAATTAAAGCAAATCAGAAAGTTCAAACTTTTTGTTATTGATAAAAGTCCCATCATGAGTACATTAAAGGATAAGCCTAAAAGGCGAAATACAAACTTAGAAGGACAAGACCTGACATACTCAAAAAGAAAAATCTAACAGAAAATAAACTCAAAAGACTCTAACGTAGACTCGGAGGACTTGGATAGGGGTATAGCAGCGCTAGCATTCATCTCAAAATACCGGTTATTGGATGAAGCTTGAGATGGTCGGGTGAGCTCAATGGTTCAGAAAAGGATAGATAGTGGTGCTAGACTTTGGGTTTGGGAGCAATGATGTCTCCATTGTCAATAAGGTCTTGAATTGTATACTTCAGAACCTTGCATGCATCAGTTTTATGTCCCGATCCTTGATGATAATCACAGTACTCATTAGCATTATAACCCTTAGGTAAGGGGTTTAGAGGAGGTCGTGGGTCTAAAGGCTTAACTAGATTAGCCTCTAAGGCTTTCTTGTAAATGATGCTAAGGGGCATGCCCAGCTCAGAGAAAGTCCTCCTAGTTTCTAACTTCATTGATTGGTGATAGGACACAACATTTACCTCCCTCTCTCTTTGGGTAGTATTGGTTATGTAATTAGTGTTCTTGTGATACCTAGAGGATTCATCTTTGATTCATCCTTATTGAATCAAATCCTTGATCTTGGTGGCAGTGGCAACGAGAGCTTTAAAGTTAGGGAGATACTTTGTTTGCAGATGAGCTTGATATTGGGGGAGGAGGTTCTTGACGATGATGTTAATTTGTTCTACTTTAGATGGACGGTTTACCATTTGAGCCGCTTTTGTCCTCCACCTTGTAAGGAACACGGTGAAGAATTCCCTTGGCCCTTATTTGGTAGTTTTTAAATCTCGATGGGTGACATCCACCTCGATGTTGTAATAGTATTGCTTGACAAATGCATTACATATGTCATCCCAAGTCTTCTTGTGATTTTTGTCGAGATCTAGTAACCACTTGATAGCAGCTCTGGTCAATGACTGCTGGAATAGCTGGGCAAGGAGCTTATCGTCCACACCAAAAGGTCTCATGGCACCCACATACATCTTGAGATGAGTTTTGAGACATGTGGTGCCATTAAACTTGTCCATGATTGGCATTTTGAATTTTGGTGGAACTTGTGCATTTGGGAAGAGAGCTAAGGAGTCAACATCTATTATGTCTTCATGTTTTTTGACGTTTTTGAGTGTTCTTTCCATGGCCTTAATTTTCTCTATCAATTTCTTAGTTTCAGGAAAGCTAAAGAAATCTCTACTTTGAAAATGATTCGTAGTGGGAGAGGGAGTGGTTGTGTTTAAGTCCACAGTCAGAGAGGTTGGAGTCTCAAGTGCTTTTCCTTTTTCGATGAGATCGATAATAGGAGGAGTAAAAGTAAGGGCATGGCTAGTCCTGGCTTAGGCAGATGCAAGCTAAACATGAGCGGGAGGGAGAGTGACAGTGGCATTGGTCATTTCCTTGACCTCATCGATGATGGACTGGCGTTGGGATCTGAAGGCATTAGTAAAGACACACTGGGCATTGAGAGCATTGGTGAAAGTTTCAGCTTGGGTCTAAAGAGCGGTGGTGAGTACAGCTTGAAAAGTTTCCTCTTATTTCTTAAGGAAGTTGGCGAAGAAAGCGCTTATGGCATCTTGATCGAAGTTGAAGGTATTGGCCATTAGTACGTTGAAACAAAAAACAAACAGAAAAAATGGGTATGAAAATAGAATTGTGAAGGAAAAATGGCATGAATGTGAAGGTGTGTCGGGAAAAGGATTCCTTCCACATGGTTGGTCGCCGAATTTATATGTTGACAGGGTGAGTGTGTGAGGTATTTTTGGGGTAACGGACCACCAGTTTGGGTCTTTGAGGTGTTTGAGGGTTGACCTTGTTGAGCTTCTCATATTATGTATGCATGATTATGACGTGATACATGCTAAAAAAGTTTTATGAATATGCAAGAGTATCAATTATTACAGTACATGGAACCTAAGGTCAAAGGCTAAGATGACTATATGCACAAGGGTGAAGGGTGGTTTGATTTAAGGATCCCCGTCCCACTAGAGCATTGATATACCTAACCACATGTGAGGCAAAGAGCCTCACATGGGTCCAACTGTACTGATTGCTCGTTACACCACCGAAATGATCAGGGATTCATCGTGCGGTGGAATGCTTTTGCTATCTCCCAACATACTCAAAGAGAGTTGTCGAGCCAATGCTACTCGCCATCTAAAAGTTTTCCTAAAGCTAAAGTTTAGGCAAAGAGCCCTTATTATGCAAAGTGATATATGAAAGTCAAATTATACTTAATGAGCCAAATGGAGATTATTTTGGAAAATTTTTTCCTTAAATAAATAGTAATCCTCTTACTTTCCTTTTTATTGAAAAAGGTGGCAAATATTCCCCAGTGGAGTCGCCAGCTGTGAGGCCTCATCCGAGCACCAGCCCGGTCCACTGAAGGGAACCGAGATGTTCATTCGGATTTAGACTCACGATGGAACCCTCGGGTTTGGATTTGTCGATTTTGAAAATGATTTTTAGGAGTCGCCACCTTAATTTTATTTAGTTGGGAAAATATTAAGGAAAAAACTCCAATTGACTCCAATTCATTAATTTTTTAATTAATTTGTCCAAGGACAAAAATTACTAGCCTTCGAACCAGCTTGAGTTCGAGGACTAGATTTTTGGTTTTAAATAATCTAAATTTGACTCTTAAATTTAATTTGGCTTGAAAATTGGATTTCATGAATGACATTTATAAAATGATAATTGTAAGTAATATGCATGAATATGATATGAGTGTAATGAGAAAATTAAAATGAGACATTTATAAAATACATTAATTAAAAAAAGGGGGAAAAAAGATTGATTGTGATTTGGATTTGAGGTTTGAATTTAGATTCAAAACATACCTATGTACCCCATTGAATGGGGATTAAAACCCACGTAGTTGGTTCCACGATTAAGTGGAGGGGTTTAGGAGTTGATCATATTGATTTTAGTTTAGGTGTTTTGAGAGTAAGAGAAAAAGGCTGATATCTTTGCTTTTGGTGGGCGGAGGGTTTTACCGGACCGAAATTCCGTTTTATCGAACCTGATGATTGGATAGATTTGAGGGATTAATTAATTAATTAAAATGATTAATTAACTAATTAATGTGTTGAAATAGATTGATGGATAGATGGATTAATTAATTAAAAAGATTAATTAATTAATTTGGATGAGAGGTGGATTAAAAAAAAGATTAATTTGATTTTAGAAAAAAATGATTAATTAATTAATTAAAAAGATTAATTAATTAATTAATTGAGTAATTAATTTTGATTTTAAAAAAGGATTTTTAGTTAATTAAAAAGATTAATTAACTTGGTTAGGGTGAGAAAATTAATTAATTAAAAAGATTAATTAATTAATTAAAGAGTGGTTAGAGGGAGAAGAAGAGAGGAATTAGTAGATAACCATTAATACTAATTTAAGAGGTGTGTTGAAATGAAGGATGAAGAGTGATATTTATAGGAAAAGTGGGTGAGGGTAGTTTAGATAATGAAAATGTGAAAAGACCATGAGGGGTAGGGCTAGAAATGGCTAAAAATTAGACTAAAAGGAGTAAAATGGTCATTTTATGCTCAAATGGGGTCCACAGAGACCAGAAGCTTGCAGAGGCTTGTGCGGTGCCACATCAGACATTTGCAGCACGCCGCAAACAAGGCATGTTGCGCTGAACTCTTGTTTTGTGGCAGCCAAGTGGCGTTGGTATGTTTTTCAAGGCTTTTTTTTTTTTTTTTTAGAGATTGGTTGTTGGTATGGAATTTGGGAGATTTGGATGTCTGATGGTAATGTAATTGAATCCTAAAAAATTTTTTTTTGGGGGCAGCCCTCGACCCGCTAACCAATTAGTGGGACCACCATAACAGTTTCGCATAGCATGTTAAACTTAGCAAGTGCTATGGTTGTGGTTGGATGATGAGGGTATAAAATTAAGGGTTCAAAGCGGGCAGTCTGGGCGGCGCGCCACCCAAGAGGGTGGCGGCGCCTCGCAGACAGTCGGTGACGCCACCAACTGCTGACGTGGTGCTCTTTTTTTTTTTTTTTTTGGTTGTTGGTATGAAGTTTAGGAATTTTGGATGCCTAGTAGCAATGTAATTGAAGGCTAAAAAATTTTTTTTCGGAGGCGCTGCCCACGAACCCACCATAACAGCTCCGCATAGCGTGTTAAATTCAGCAAGTGTTAAGGCTATGGTTGGATGATGAGTTTGTAAAATTGAGAGTTCACACATAGTCACTCGCATCTAAAAATTCTACTTTCGTGATATGTCATATGTAGGAACCCCTTTTTCCCACATCTTCAACTCTGCTATCAACGATTGCAAGTAAACATCTATTTTATCCTTAAGGTTTCTTGGACCTGATATTAGCACCATCAGAAACATCGACACATCCTTTATACACACCCAAGGACGAAGGTTATATACTATTAGGATGGCTGGCCATGATGAGTATAGCTGCCCTAATTGATTGAAAGGTTGAAAACCATTGGTGCATAAGTGAAGTTGAACATTTCTAAGTTCTAATGTGAAATCTGGATGGATGTCATTGAAGTGCTTGCAATCAATAGTATTGATGCATGACACATCACACCATCTTCCACCTTGTGCTTTACATGTCATCGCATGCCATTTGCAAAAGCATTTGATGCGTATAATCTGAGTAATTATAGTGTCAAAGGAAAATACAACATTTGCTTTACTGGTACAAGCCTCCTCCTACTCGTACTTCCATCATTTTCTCGAGATCATTTGTACCATTGAGAGCCATAGAATTTACAACTGGTCATCTTTAAATCTTTACCCCAGTATATCATGCAGTGGTCGGTACAACTATCAATTTTTTAAATTGGTAAACTAAGCCCTCGTAGCAACCTTTTGCTCTAATAAAATTCATCAAGTATGTACTTATCATACGACACGACCTCTTTAATTATTGAGGTCATGGCATCAAATGCCTTTTTAGATAAATGGTGCTCGGATTTGACATTTAACAACTATGCCATGAAAGACAGATGCAAACACTCAAAACCAGGCCATAACTCTTGATTCTCAGTGTTGAGCATATTATAGAACTTTTAGGCATCCATATTTAATGGTTCTTCCGTTTCATCTGGAAATGAAATCTTCATATGAATTTTCATACCTAGTTGTAAAATCTTCTTTTATGACACTAGAACTATGAATAGACTTCCTAGTAAACTCCATTTTTCGATGCCTTGTTTATACATGATACCCCGGCATAAATCCATTTCATAAGAGGTGGTACTTCACCGTGTCAACTTCCCAATAAGTTTTGTTCCTACACTTCCTAAGAGTACATGAACACTTAATCTTTTGTCCATCCATGCACTTCATATGACTACAAGTAAAATCAATAAATTCATCCAATCCTTGCACAAAATCAAGGTTAAGCAGGCCATCTTTCATCCTAACATACATCCATAATTGATCGAAATTCATTTTGTTTGACCTAGATTTCAAATGACAAACAATAATGTTTCACTAATACTAGTTTGCGGGTTTGAAAGTATAATATAGTCCAAGGGGAAATTTTGGTAGAGTTTCCCTAAAATAGGACTGAAACACCTGAAAAAGGAATTAACGATTGATCGAAACACATAAATTAAGAGAAGATATCAATGAACTTAATGACATCCATAATTGATCCAATTTTAGGGGAAATTTCAGTAGAGTTTCCCCTAAAATTGGACTTCAACCCCTTGAAAAAGAAAGGAAGTATATAGTACTAATATATCAACAAATGCTCCAATGATCATTATCCCAACAACAAGCATAACCCAATTTAAAAATTTATTAATATTTTAATTTACTAAGTTAGTATTAAAACTACAAATTAAAATTTATGAAATTATTAATTAAACACAATATTATTATCTACATAATTTTAACAATTAAATTTATGAAATTTTAATTCAATTAAATTTATTAATAGAATTTAATTAATTTATTACAATTTAAATGCATTCAATTTTACCAATTTTTATATATAATTTTCAATTTCAATTAAAATTTTATACAAATTTTACCAATTTCAATTTTCAATTTACTAAGTTATTATTAAACCTATAAATTAAAATTTATGAAATTATTAATTAAATTCAAAATTTAACAATTAAATTTATGAAATTTTAATTCAATTAAATTTATTAATAAAATTTAATTAATTTATTTCAATTTATATGCATTAAATTTAACCAATTTTTATATACAATTTTCAATTTCAATTAAAATTTTATATAAAATTTTATATAAATTTTACCAATTTCAATTTTCAACTTTTATTTCAATTTGCAGTTTTTTTTTGTATAATAAATTAAATTAATTAAATTTTATTCTTTTTCAAAATTTAATTTAATTAAGTAAAAACATTTAAACCACACTAAAAAAAGTTGCAGAAAAAACCATACCTAGATGGTGAATGGTGAATGGCAACTTGGGTATTTTTGGCAAACAGCAGATGGGCACACTGAGAAATGGCCTACATTATTGGAAAAATCAAATAAAAAAATACATAATATGGAAAAAAAAATAGCAAAATAGCCAAAAACTTACTTCACCTAAACAAGATGCTTGAAAAAAGAGAAACCACACTGGAAGAGGTGAGAAACACCAGTGAAAAGGCGAATGATAGTTTGGTTGAAGGCTAAAGCAACGATAGAGAGAGAGAGAGAGAGAGAAGAGGAAGAAAGAGGAAAATGGAGAGGAAATGGTCTGATATGATTTAAGACCTAGTGTGGCGGCGCAAAGAGGCGTCGTTGAGGGTGAGACGATATCAATTATGCCATTTCACTTAAATTGTCTTAGCGACGTGATACACAATGTTGCTGCACAAAACGACATTGTTGATTAGCAAAATGGCGTTGTTAACATTGTTGCCAATTTACTAAGGCTTTTAGCTCCAAAATTAGCAATTCCAACCTCACTTGTTGCTAAATAACGATGCCAAAAGCGTAGCTATTGGGACATAACTCTTAGCACCAAATTGTGATGCCAATCTCAGTGATACAATAATGATGCCTTGAATGGAGTCGCTAAGAGTTGCATTGCAAAATAGTCACAATGATGTTGTAGAGATATAAAAATTGTATAAACTTTATTTTTGTCTCCTTCGCGTCTTTTATGCGCCACTATTAAGTCACTAAATAATGATGCTTGCTTGGCGTTGCTAATTTGAGTCACTAAATCTGTGTTTTCTTGTAATGAATGTTTGACGATGAGAGCTCTTCCACTCTTGTGATCTAGACGCAATGGTAGTGGTGGCTTAGCCTTTGACCACTTTGCGAGCCGTTAATGGTGGTGATGGATCTCTACTGGCAAAGACAACTCCAACACTGCCGTTGATGATGCTCTTTTCTTTTTTTTTTTTTTTTTTAAATTATTATTTAATTAAAATTGAGATTAAGATAGAAAAATTAAAAAAAAAAGACAAATAAATATCTTTTTTCTTTTTGAAAATTTTCTATTTTTTTAAATTTTAAGTGAAGTGGACCCAAAAAATAAGAAAAAATATTATAATATTGTGGACTCACCACATCTGCACCATTGTTTTTTCTTCCTTGAGCTAACAGAGTAAACTACAGAATCTATTTTATTAAAAAAATTTTCAAGACCCAAATAATTAAACGCACAAATCACATGATAATTTTTTATATTTTTCCTTAATACTTTTATTAATGTATAAGAATATTTTTATTTTTTCAAATTTTCTTTGTATTTAATAGTACAAATCACTTTTATTGAGATAGAGATTATATAGTATAGCCGAATAATAAAAATTTAAGGATTAAATATTTTATTTATTTTGATGATCTTGACTCTAGCTTAAATTTGAATTTAAAAATTTTCAACAGTAAAAATCAATGTTTTCAGACTTGGCTTCGCTTTTGAATTAATAGAGACAAATGATCAAAGGTTAGATATTCAACCAGAAATGAATTGAAAATAGTTAAATTAATATTATATAATATTAGAAATATACATTTTATAAGCAATTTAATAGAATAATATGATATAAATTTGAATACAATAAATTTCTTTAATATGTAATATAAAATTATTTTAGAACTTAAGATAATAGGTAAAAAGAATAGGTAATAAGATAATAAGCAATTTAATAGGTAACAAGGATTTTAAAAGTAATAATTTTTTTGTGTAAATAAAAATTAGACAAATTAATTTTTTAATGCTAAAGAACTCAAATTTATTTTATAATGTGTTTAAATTTTATTGTTAATTTATATTGGAAGGTGGTTATTAAAGTTAATTTTACAATATAATTTGTTTTAAATGAAATAATATATTCTTATAGATAAATCTAACAAAAATTCATATTTGGTTTAGTTGTTTGGGATTATGTTAACAATCCCATAGGTTTGGGTCGTTTGGGATTCAAACTTTAAGAGCAACAAATTTTTTTTTGAAAAAATTAAAGGCTAATAATCTAATAATAGAACTAAAAATGAGATTGGTTTTCGATTAATCTGGTCCAACTGACCAACCCAGTCTAATTCTTACAATTATGATAAAGATGACTCGAGTCAAGGACGTAGCCACGTTGTAATCCACATGACCTCATTGAAATTATTTAGAACCTATTAATTTATATGAATTTTTTGTAACAATCCCACTAGAATTATTCAAAATTGTATGATTCTACTAATTTTTTTAACTCTTAAAATTGTTATAAATTTTAGATTTTATTACTAGTAAAATATATGTTGCGATCCACTCAAATTGTTGATATGCCTTTCAAATTTACTTAGTGTTTATTTTTCAAACCTAAACATTTAAATTTATTTAAAATATTATCTGTATTTTAAATTTTCTCTTTTTTCCAAATTATATTGTGACCCATCAAAATTATTAATATTTTCATTAATTTTGCTAGTTTTTAATTTTAAATAATAATATATTTATCTCAAATAACACAATAAATTTATTTTAAAAATCATTTTTAAAAAATAAAAAAAATACATAATTTTAAAATTTTTATCTTTTGCTTTTTATAAAATGCTAATTTTTTTTAAATAAAAAAGATTATATTATATTTGAAATAAATCAACATAAAAATTATTTGATATGTAAATAAAATTTTTTTAAAAGTTGGCTTATAAATGAATTCTAATATTTAATTTTTATATATTGAAATATGAATCTATTTTAAAAATTATAATATAAATAATTTATAATTTATCTACAAATTTTATTAATTTTAATAAAATTTAATTAAAAAATAACTAAATATAAACAATTAATAATATATACTTCTAAATAAATTTTAGTTTAAAAAAATAAATATAAATTTGAAGTTTAAAATAATTTATATAAAAAAAAAATTTTAGTGTTCAATTAGTCCATTAGACAAAATTTTTGGCATCGCTTCGAGTAATATCGGTTCAAAGACTATATTGTACTAAATAATTTATTTTGAAAACAACAAAAACTAAATAAAGTAGTTATCAAATCTCAAGTGGTAATAGTAATTTATTTGTTTATTTACCAAATCTGACCAACTTGAACATGAAATAAAGGTGAATTGAATATTGCAGAAAAAGGATTTTTTTTTTCTTTTTTCGAGGGATGATTTTTTTAAAAAACTCACACAGAAGCTAGTTTTGAGGGCAAGACAAGTTGAGCGTTTAATGGTAGTTAGCGGTAGAAGTCAGCACTTATTTGTAGCACTTAAAAAATCACCGCTGCAGCAGAATTAGTTTGGTTGCGCTTTTGCAGGAGTAAGCTCGAAAGGTGTAGATAAAAAACAAATAAATGAAAGCACCAATGGTATGGTTTCTATTTGCTTGATAGTATTATATTTTGCTAGCTTTGTGGCTTGGAAATTGATTCTTTCTTAATATATCGATTTCTGATGGGAGTAGAAAGGTTCGGGACTGTGAATTAAGGGTTAATTTTCTGTTTTATTGAAGAGATATTGCTACCTTCTTATTGCCCAGAATTAGAATACAGAGATTCCATTGCAGAAGAAGAGTCTCTTTCTTCATATAAAGCTAACTTAAGATACCCACTTATTATCAGTGAAGTCTCTGGGTTGAATTTAGCTTATCTATTTTTCAAATGGACATAATAGTTGGGTCGATTGCTAAAACTATATTTATTGGAAAAAAAATTACAAAGCATTTTCAACCACCCAGATTTGCTTAAAGCTGTTTTTGTTTTAGGGTTTCATAAATGCTTAGGAGTGGATCTAACGGCGTATCGTGGCTTGGTGTTTGTGGGGGGTTTGTTGTGGGAAAACTTGATTTTCTCAATAATAGAGGATTTAGACTTTTCACTTTATAAATCATACTGGGTTAATATCAAACAGAATATAGATCCTTTAGATGCACAGAAAAATCTACAGCCAAATGCAGATGTAATCACTTAGGTCATTATGCAATTGGTTGAGAGGTCCAAAAGTTCTCTTAAAGATGGAAGTTAGGGTTGTACTTTCTTAGATGATGTAGCAGAGGAGTGGTAGGCTGGTTAAGAACCGATAAGATTGTAATTTAAGGTTTTATCACTGTGAAAGTAAAATTGTAGAATTATACTTTGACGCATAATGAACAAATTCCTTTCAAATTTAGGATAAAATTATAAAAGATGGGGCAGAAAAATAATTTAGGATAAAAAGAAAGAACTGCAAACTTTCTCTTACTTATTCCAAATACAAACACCCAAAGAAGAGTAGAAAAAATACTCGGTGCATCATTTCTTTTTCTATCTTAAGGTTTTATGCATCCCAAAATTCAACAGCCATTTGTAATGGATAAACATTTGTGATGCTCTGCCGATATTTGCCTTCCCAACTGATTTTGCATTACTATTATGAGATTCGTATTCTTAGTTAATTTCAATCCTCAAAATATAGATGTTTATCTTAGCTCATGATAACCCAAAATGAACACTGGAAAATTTGACAAGTAAAATATTTCATTGGAACATGTCATCCGACAAGTTTATAAGCTTTAAGTTTAAAATTTGTTCATTACCCATATATTTTTAGTCAAAACTGAATAAAAATTTGGAAAGAAGACTTGGTATTAGTCATCCCTAGTGAAATTAGTTAATCATGTTTGCAATCATCTTCTCATATTCACCATGCAAGAGATTTAAGGGTTGTTGGGTTTAGCTTAAATGAAGGAAGGGAAGGTTTTCTCCTTTTCCAAAATGCCAATGGGGTCTTCTCCTTTTCCTCTCCCCCAAAATCTCATCCCCTGACCAGACTTAGTAGAGAACAGATGAGGGTTAAATTTATTCTAAGGATTGTAGAGTGTCTCCAACACACTGTCTAGGAGGTTAGCATGCTACTTATTTACTTGCATTGCATGTGCATTCTCGTTGAGTTCTGGACTGTCTAATACCTTGCAAAAGCCAAAATGCAGTCTTGTTCATATACCACAAAGCACAAAACAAAATAATGTTATTTTTTTCCATAATCATGCCACAATGGTTAGATTCCTATATGAGATATACATGTCCAGTTACTTCAATTATCAGGTTATCTCAAGTTCATATTTCATTATTTCTTTCTTCGGAAAATAACAGTTGCATAATTTTTTCTTTTCAAAGAAAGCTATTTGTTTATTTGTAAAATCTTCTGCAATTAAGTACTTTGTACTGTGGTTGGACTTTTACATAGCTTATGTCAATGCTGAATTGTGAAGAAATTATTAGCGAAAGGAATAGAACTTTGAAATTTGTAGCTGCAAAATAACTATTACAAATATAATGATCAACAAATAATACTTGGTTCAGAGTTACAATGGTATATTTATGTCATGTCTTCCCCTTTATGATCAGAAAGGAAAGGTAGTGGTAGCAGCTTTTGGGTTGTAAGCTAACCAGTAAGACAAAATCTTCTCTCCCTTCCCTTCCAATTAAGTGAGAGAGAAAGAAACAAGCGGCCATTGCCAAAAATCATATGTATAATGTGCTTGTTTTGAGTTGTGATAGCATTGCTTTGTTAACAGAAAGCCGAAGCAATTGAGAAAAGAAATTCTAACAATAGATGTTGGCATACTAGTCCCACTCAGCTTGGGGGACTAGGATCTGATGAGAAGGCTGGTGATACTTTCGTGGAAGACCAAGAATGTGTCAAGGAAATGAAGGAGCTGCATGCATACCTTGACATGGTACATCTTCTCCCTTCATTCTGAAAGAACAGAAATTTTTACGCTGTTAAGATAAATTTACGACTTTTTAATGCATGCAATTGATCAGCACTTAGAGCAGAGATAATTCAATTGGACTCCTGGTAGACCTTTCTTTTTCAGTATTTGTATACTATATATATACATAGTTTTAAGGGGGGAAACTGATTGGCTGGACTATCTTTCTGGGTAAGAAGACACAGTAAACTATTTATTTGACAAAATTAGAAGGTATGCAGAAAGCACTTGGTTGAATATTCAGTTTGCATAAGATCACAGAGATACAAATAGAAGTTTTGGAATTCCCAAAATTGTAAGATGTTTAATATGTCATTTTACCATCACTTTCATTACAAGGGGCTGAAAAGAAATGCATAAAGATGTTGACACATACATCATACATGGTATTCAAAATTCTACCTTCTAGGTTAGATAAGTCAGTGGCTTGGCTTGAAATTTTGCTGTACATTTCCCTCCAGGTTGCAGAGGTGGTGAGACCAGGTTCCTCACATGAAATGTTAAAATTTGCTTTGAATTCCATGGTATCACTTTTCAACGCTCTCACCATTATGTCCTCAACGCCAAGACCCTATGCCTCACTTTGAACCCACTCTTAATGGGTTGTGTTGTGTACAAGAAATATATATATATATATATATATATATATATATATATATATATATATATATATATATATATATATATATATATCTATATATATATATATATATATATATATATATATATATATATATATATATATATATTTGTCAATAAGAATGCTTTGTCTTTCCTTCTTACCTGTTTATGAGTGTGCAATCCTTGAGACCAATAGTGGTCTATATATGAGATAGAGACAACATATTTTCCAAAAGTAGCATTCACTAGTTTGACTAGGAAGGTGATGTGGAGATCTGTTGGACTTATATTTTTGAACTGAAATCTATTATACTTTTTTTAATAAGTTTGGAGTTCAAATTCGAGATCTAATGGCCATGGAAATCTATTGTACAGAGAAAACTTGAACTAAAGAATTGCAAGTAGTAATTAGCTATGAGGATTTGGAAGGGAAAATCACTTGGATCTTTTATTAGCATTTTGTGTGTTGATGAATATATCATCATGATTCCCTTTTCCTTCTACGAATTCTTTCTCTGAATCTCTTCGTCTAACCCTTTTTTTTTTTTTTAAGAGGGGGAAATATATCTCGGCCTATTATCCAGACTGTATATATACTTATTATTAAGTTATATTTTGTTGTGCTGCACCATATCATTTGCCCTCTCATTCTTTGTAATTTTCTTTCATTTTTTGGCTGCTTCGCACTAGCCGAACAGATTCTGTTTTGAATTATGATTCAGCCGAGCCAGAAATTTACTTAGTGGGCCATTCTCTAAATAAATTAATACTATTAGTTTGCAAATAAAAATATTCATAAATCACCAAAAAAAAATGATATGATTAATAAATCATTATTTTTTAAATTCTTTAATTAAAATCAATATTCGAAACTTTTTTTAAAGGAATATTTGAAACTTAATAACCTTCAAATATTTTGTTTTGAATTATTGTTACTTGATATTAGAGGGTAAACTTTCGTGTACTATGATTCAATTATTTTTTTTATTATGATTAAAAAAAAAAACTTATTTATTAATATTAAAGTAAAACTTGAATAAGCTTGAGTTTGAGTTCGTATGAGTAAATTTTTAGAGTAAATAACTCTAAAAATTATTAAATTTTGAAGGTTTTTCTAATATCGTCAATAAAGTATAATTTGATGTAGGAGAATATATATAGTTCTTTTTTTTTTTTTTTTAATTAGAGGTTACTTGAGAGTTTTTAGCTAAAACTAGCTATCTGACTCAACACATCACTTCATATTTACGTAAGATGAATTTTAGTGATCACATTAAAAAAACTTCTAAAGTTTAGTATTTTTGGGGTCATTTATATATATATATATATATATATTTTTTTTACCTTTTGATTCTTTTAAAAAATTTTCCATTCAAAATATTTTTTTTAGTTATTGTCACTAATATTATTTTAATTATTTTTATTTTTACTAAAATATTCTTTTAAGCAAAAATATTTTTCTAATTTAAATTTAATTTAATTTTCATAAATTCAAAGAATAAATTTTTATTAAAATCAATCTATGAGTTCAAAATCATTGGTAATTTTTTTTATTCAAAATATTCTTTTAATTTTCTAAATGAAAATATTTTTGAGAATTAGATTAGAGGACTACTTCCTAGATGTCCATATTTGTTTCCTAAAAGGAATATATAAGTTCTGTTTATGTTCTATATTGGAGTTGATTTCCTTGGTTTATTGGTGAATTCTTAGGCGTCCTTATTTTATCCAGTTATTTATTTATTTTTCAAATATCCTGTTGTTAGATGTTCCCTAGAAAAATGGTGAATAAATTTATGTTCATTCTCTATATATTTGAACAAATCAATGTTTGATCAACTGACTATATGCTAAGCCATCTTTTTATGTTGAGTAATGAATTATCTTCTTGGACTTATGTATTTACTATTTATTCAATGCATCATATTATTGAACACTTAAATTCCCTTGTTTATTAACTGATGAGCTAGTCAAACAGCTTTTGGTGATGCCAAATGATGTTGAATTTAGACACAAATTTATGATAGATTTTTTAGAGAATGGTTGAAGCTTCCTCTTGCAGGGGGTTTATATTTTTCTTTAACCTCTTTCTCTTTCCTTTTTCTTTCTTTTTTGGCTTTATTGTTCAACATGTGCATATGTTCCATTCTTAGATGAACAGGTGATCTCTAATAAGTTGATCTCAAATTAGTGCATATAGTCTTCCTATTCTTAGTCAAGAGCAAGTGTAAGCATTACTTCATATGGTACTACAGTCCACATTCGCTTGCCAAAATTTTAATTTGGTTGAAGACCTCCTCCTTGGTGTTTAACCACTTCCTTGGACTTAACTTTAGGATGAGAGTATTAATTATAATCTTGAAAAGACTATAGCTAATATTGATGAGAACATATCTTTGTCTTTTCAAGCTTAATTTATGTTATGTGTTGAATATTCGTTATTGTTCTTCTTGTTGATCAATTTATCTTCTATTTAAATTTTGAATTAATGTTCGATGATTTATTTTGCCTTTGTATTAGGTTTTCTTCAAGGTCTTCATACTATCCATTATTTGGTATAGGCTAGTTTATTGCCCATTTTATTTTGTTTTGTCTTTGCTCTTAGCAAGCTTTTGACATATTCTATAAAGTTTGCTTACGATTCTTGTAAACTTTATTATGTTTTTTCTTACCTGTTTATTTATAATGACTATCTACATATGACTTTTCCATTGTCAAGTTAGATGTTCCAATCAAAGGGTGAACCAACATCTGTATACTAAGCAAAAGCAATTATAAAAGTGGATCTAGCTAAGTTAAAAGCAATTATAGAAATAGCTTTTTTTAAAATTGAAAAGGAGATTGGAGGTTTCTTAGGTCGCTTACAATATGTCAGCTATTTCATTGCTCAATTGGCAAATACCTTAATGATAGACATGAGTGATAATGAAATACACAGCTGTCGTCATTGAAGTGAAGCAGCAGTTGAGATATTATACCATGTGCATAGATTTTCAGTTGGCTAAAACTAAGCTCTTGTTTTGGGACATTTTCAACTACATTTGGAATGGCAAGTACCTAGAGGAAAGCTCTAAAGCTTAGCAGAGAACTCTGAGGCAACTGGCCGCTAGTTTCATACTAAAAGGTGACATATTATATAAGAGAGTTTGGGATAACATTCACCTATAGTATTTGACTGAAGAAGAAGCCTAATAGATCATGGAATGGGTCTACAGTGGAGAAGAGGACCCATATATGAATGGAATATCTTTAGCTTGATAGGTAGCGAATCTTGGTTACTTCTAGCTAACCATAAACGAGGACTGCATCAAGTATGTACAGAAATACCATAAAGGTCAAATCTTTGCCAGATTGCAACATCGGGCCCCTGTTCCTTTGAGTATGATAGTAATGTCGTTGCCTTTTGCTATCTGGGGCATGGATGCCATTGGAAGAATATCTCTGAATTCCTTTAGCAGGCATGAGTACATTTCAGTGGCCAACTACTTGACAAAGTGGATTAAGGTGGCGCCGTATCAGGTTCTAAATGCAAAGAAAATGGCACACTTTATCCAAACTAATATCTTTTATCAGTTTGGAACTCCCTTCAAGATAATCATGGATAATGGCTTCCACTTTTAAAAGGAGATAGTCCACCTATTTTAGAAACAAGGCATTCAACATCACTGTTCCTCTTCTTACTGGCTGCAGACTAATGGGGCTGCTGAAGCTGTCAATAAGATCATCAAGACTATTTTGCAAAAGATTTTTGTATTAGCACAAATGTCTGTCTGCTGCCTTATAAGGATACAAAATCGCCGTTCACATTTCGATAAGGGCAACCCCACGCGTCTTGGCTATGAAATGGAGGCTTTCCTTCCCATCGAGATGCAAATCTGCTATGCTAAGGTAATAAGAGAAAGCCAACTGATCGAGGTGGAATGGATCAAAGGATATCATGACCAGTTGAATGCTATTGATAAGAAAAGAATGAATGTCTTATACTAGATCTAGGGCTACCAACATAAGCTAGCCAAATGTTTCAACAAAAAGGTAAATTTTAGGGCTTAGAAAAAGGAAATCTAGTTTTGAAAGATAAATGAGCCTCAGTTCATGACCCAAGAGGAAAGTTCTAACCAAACTGGGTTCAAAAAGATTTTATCTGGTGGAGGTGCCATTCTTATGGACGTGGATAAAAACAAATTCTCCAATCCCTGCAATCTGGATCATTTGATGCTTTGTCTAAAGATGATATTTGTATTTTTCTCTTTATTTTTTTGTTCAATGCAATATAATTAGAATTATATGGACCTGATTCTCTCTAAAAAATAATGATGAAAGAAAAATGACTGTAAGGAATAAGTAGGTGGCCGACTCAGGTGCTGTCTAAATTATGATATAAAAATATTTTTATTTGCATCACATCCTCATGTCCTTTGCGCTTAATGCACCATTCATTTGATTCTTTCCTCTAAACAAAAATAAAAGATAATAATAAGAATAAAAATAAAAACGACAAAAAAAAGAAAAGAACTTGCTAAGTTGAAAACCCAAAAGGGCGATTTAAACAAAAACTAGAGCAAAAATAAAGATGTCTCATATAATGATGATCATCTTTTATAGAAATACAATATATTATTATAAAAAAGATGGCCTCTTTCTATATCTATAGCTTATCCTATAGTCGTGTTAGCTTGCAGGCATGTGCAAAATAAAAAACCTACAACGAAAGTCCTAACATCTATTGAAAAGAAAATAAAATAGATAACTATCTTTGTGTGAGAATCTAGACAACCCTCCTCCTCCTCTTCCTCTTCCTCTTAGGGTGCACATCCTCTTCAGAGTCTAAATCTGCCACAAGCTCTTTGGCTGTCACACTTATGATCTTAGTCTATATGTCCTCCTCGACGACATTAGTAGTCGGGACACTCGTATAATCAGAACTGTTCCCTACAATCACTTTAATTGACCTACTCTGAGTCATAGTGACTTTAGAACCGCTCCTCACAATCACATTAGAAACTCTCCAATGAGTGTCAGCAGCTCTAGAACTGCTCACTATGGCCCTTCTTTGTGTCAAAGTTGCTTGAGAACTAGTCCTTGCTACTATAGCTAGAGCTTTCCTCTATACTTTGGCGATGACAGTCCTCCTATGTGCACTGACTGCTGTAACACTCCTTTATGCAACTACAGTAGTTTTAGATTGACGTCTCATTGCTGTCATAGCCTTCGAGTCATCGCTATTGTAGTTTGAGTCACCATGGTAGCCTGTAATGTTGACCCCCTATAATACCTCTAGTCCTCTATTGGTCAAGTCACCTCCTCCGTCCTGGCAATAGTCCCCTGGTCACCAGTACCTTTAATGACTGCCCCCTCCTCCGTCTCATCACACTCAATCTCTTTGTGTAAGGTAACTCCGTGCTTCCTTTTGACTGGCAAAATCACCTTAACTAGCTAATCCCTCTATCTCACTATCATTCCAAACCCAATCTCTGGCCATACGGCATGATAACTTCTCATCTAACCTCCTTTGATGGCCTTAGCAATGGGAGCTCAAATCTGAGTGGACTCCAAAAAAGGCACATTTGAGGGTATGTCTTAAATTTCTCTCATCTGCCTTAGAATCGGACGTCCAACCAAGATTCAACAGACACACCATTGGATACCCATGGCTCATAGTCATGAATGACCTCACTCTATAGCAGTGACAGTGTAAATGAATGTCCTCTAAGGCAAGCTCGAGTAACCATGCCATCCACTCACGAGCCGATCTTCTCTACACCAAGATAGGCTGTATCTGATACTAGAGAGGTATGTACAGACTCCTAGCAGGGGGAGATTCTCAAATGATCTATCAGCCAACCTATAAAATAAAAACAAAAACTCAAATCGTGAAAAAACCACGAAAAGAAAATGAGAAAATAGACTAATGTTTCCCACCTGAAGGATCATTTGAGAAATAGTCCACCTCTCCAAGTCTTGCACAAACCAATCCAAGCTCAATAATGCTTTAGTTAGAACAACGCCAGCCATAGAGTGGCTCTGGTCCATCTGCAGTACTAAGCCAACCACCCTGGCATCAACTCAACTAATAGTAATGGGATACAGATAACTAGTTATCAAGCAGAAAATAAGAGCCCTCGTTCTTATCCTCTATCTTGCTAGATCCCCTTAGTCACTGGGGTCCCACAACTTCGCAATGATAGCAGTCAGGTCCACCAGGCCCTCCATTACCATCCCACTCGCCATAATCTCTGGCAAACTCAAGAACTTCATAAAGAGTCTATAGTACCCGACCCTGAACTTCGGTACCACCAAAACTGCATCTAGGTCATTGCCTGAGACTGTGCTAACCTCTTTAAAAGTAGGGTATTGCTCCTCCATGCCCACTCCAACATGAAAACCCAGGCCAACGGATCCCAAAATCTAGCATGAGCCCGTAATAAGTCCCAATCAACCCTCATCCTTTGCAGTGTCACCATGTTGCAACCCCATATTTGCCCAGATTTATCTTTCTACCTTGTCGAGTGTCTTGATCTATAAATGCATGGAATGGCTGAAATACGACTCCATAAATATGAAAAAGCAGTGAAAAGAGAAAGAAAAGGTGAAAAAATGTGTAAAAGAAAGAAAATTAGACAAACGGATAGACTTTTGGCATAAAAACCAAGGGAGAAGTGTTTCTGCCTCAAAATTAATGCATATTTATAGAGATCCCAAAGTGTAACCATCAAAAAGGTATAAAAAACCTGTAGCTAATGGCTCTGCAGCAAAAGCTCACTGTGCCGCTGCACAGGGGCAATATAGCACCCTAGAGACTTGTTGTGACACCTCTCTCTGAGCAATGCCCCAGCCTTCGTTCCTATTCCGTCAACTCTAAAGCCTTGATTATGTGAATTTCAATGCAAAGTTAAAACAACCTTTCTTTCCTATGTAGAATAGAAACTCCAAACATTAATGTTTTGGAGCTTTTTGAAGTCATAGTTCAACATAAAATGCGAAGATGGAGCCATGAATCTGTAAGAAATCAAAGCATACATTCAAGCATGGCATTTCATCATTTGTTGACGGGCACAGACATGCATCCATACATAAACATATATGACGGAATAGTAAGCATTAAAGTTGTATAGATAAAACCATGCATACATGAGCATGCATTATCTATAAACATAATATAGAAGTGTATATATACAGTTATCCATGAAAGAGTACTATCTCCAACCAGGGGAACAAATAATACAACTGTCTGAGAAAGCTACAGTAAAGTACAAACAATAGAAATGGATAGAGTCAACATCGTCATCGATTAATTAGGGGCGTCCTCCTCTCTTGTGCCTTTGAGGAGCATCCTTATTACCAGTGTCACGTGCATTAGCCATGTCCAAGTGCGTTAGCATCCCACAGAGAGCAACCTCCATTCTATGGGAAATGGACTGCAGTGGTTTACCTTGACAACCTCTTTTTCTTCTCCTTCTTCTCTCCCTTTCTTTGTCCAAAATTCGTTCTCTTTGCTCATTTTCTCCCTCTGTCTGAGTTCTAATTGTTGACCAGATTTTTTATGTTTTTTTTTTGTTTTAAAAATTACATAATACATATATAAATTCAAGAAAGAATATGATAAGTAAACTTAAATAGCTCAATGATTTACTTGCTAGAATTCCCTTTGGTGACAGCTTCAAACCATGATAAACACCATTTTGTTTTACATTTTTATTTTCAAAATATTAATATTTATTCATAATATTTTCAAAATCTTTTAATATATAATAATTTATAAAATTATATAAATATCTTTAATTAAATAAATTATAATAAATCTAGTCTTCATATTTTATTTTGTAAAATATTTTCTTTATTTAAAAATATTAATATCGCAATGTAAATAAATTTATACCATTGTAAATATAAATATAAAGCATAACTAAATATATAGGTCATTTCAAATATCAATATTAATATATAATTAAATCAATATCTTTTCAAATACCAACATGTAAAAATATAAATAGATCAAAATATCATTTTAGATATCAATATGAAACAAATATATCAATATCAATACATATTATTATAAATAATTATCAATATAAATAACAATTATGCAAATATTAATTAATAAATATATAGTTTTAAATGTCAATATAAAAATAATAAAATATATATTCGTATAAAACAATTTTAAAAGAAAATACAAATCAAATTATTTCAATTTCTAAAATTTCTATTTAAGTGCATACAACGTTAATCTCACTTAGCATAACCTTTGTCGCATATCACTTCTCATTCACTAGAGTCTTTATAACTCAAAATCAATCCATCAATTGTTTAGTAACTTATCTTACGTAAAATGCAAAAAATTCATACATACACACTTAACATTGAACACAATCTACATTTTCATCATCAACTTGGGCATATCTCATGGTACTTAGTGGGCATATCTCATGGTACTTAGTAGGCACATTCACATAAGCTTCTGTACATATGACAATTATCAGGTTGGGGTATTATATCTTCCTCTCCTTAATGAAATTCACACTTGAATTTTTAAAATACTTCTATCACAAGTCATGGTGGCAATAGTAGGTACTGATCATTTCATGTAATATACTTATATGCAAAGGGACTATACACTTTAATCTATTCTATATTATCATTTACTTACGCCATATTCATTACATATGCACTATATGTCTCACATCTAAACATCTTTATACAAAATAAGAATTTCTAACTAATATAATCACATTACATTCTCTTATAACCTTTCATATTGGAAATTCATATCTTAATCATGCTTTAAAGACCTTATGGAGTTCTCATTACTGAGGGCAATTCTTGACGAAATGACATGGTTTACCACATTTCAAACATATTGTAGAATTCAATAGCACATGGTGCATTGCATAGTGAAAGAATCAATCCCCTTTTGAACCTTTTACTTCTTGCTGCCTCAGTAGGGACAATCTCTTTTGTAACTTATTCAATGTATTAAATTATTTAGCATATTTTGGCACAGTCATGTCCTTTTTGCCTCAATCTTTCAAATTAAATTAGTCTATTCTCTAAGCAGCCCATTTTTCCTTGTAATTCTAATATTCCTTATCGTATGGCATCCATATTTTCTGGAGGTACATGCTCATTACCTTCTCACATTCCACATTGAGTTCTAGGCTACATCTATATAAACAAATACATATAAAAGAGGATTTAACGTATAAGAATAACGTATATCTAACATAAAGGATGACTTCGATTGATGTGAAAGAATAATCTTATGCTCCATGGTGTTCACATATCCTATAACTCATGTATTCTATTCTAGACTTAAATATGTACTTATGCTCTGATACCATCTCTATCATAACCCAACTTCTGAGCTGTATTTATCCTAGAGTATGGGTAACCATAAAGACACTAACAACTTGCAGAAACCATACAATATGCCAATTCCAATATTGTATCAGCTGTAAGTACACCATAATCCCAAGATCACAACCTGCATATAAAATGCAATTTCAATGCTAATATCATTTCCTTACTACAGTAAAACAATAATCAAGTTCCCATTATCGTTCTCATACTTACTTGCCATATCAATCTCATCATTCAACTTATATGATAACATTCGTTTCATACTTACCATTATTACACTTGTAACTTTTACATATCAAATACAGTAACACCATTTACACATATGGAGCATATAAGAAATTTTAAATTCATATACAAATAATCAAATTATCACATTGACTTGATAGTCCTTAAGGAAGGATGGATGCTTGATGATTTTACTTGCGAACATCCACAATGCTCTTGAAATTTCTATTCAACCTTTACCTGCAAGTACTAAAGAGTGGAGGGGGTAATTTCAGGGTAAAGTTCAGTGAGTAAAGAATAGAAAAGATTGCGTTGGAATTTAACATATTCATAATTTGAAATGAGTTAAAGTATATTTCACCTTATGACTAGTAGGAAATAGGATTTGGATTAATAAAGCTTTTGTTTTAAGTGGACATACAATGTAAGTCTTAAGTTGAATGGGATGTATGAATTTTAGATTTGAAGTAGATTACATGTGAATGAAGATTTTGACTTATGAAATTTCGTGATATTCAATTGAATCAAATGGATATATTATTAAATATTTTAATTTATAGGCTTCATATAAGAGTGCTTATTGGAATATTTATGTACATATTATTTTATAGACTTTTAAAAAAAGTCAAGGAACATATTCATACTTGAATACAAATATGATGAAATATATGACAAATGGAACTTAGAGGTGCTAACACTTTTGGTAATAGAGGAAACATGAAGTATATTAATCTCATTAACAGTGAGCATGACAACTTATGGATCTTAACTTCACTGGAATATAACATGTGACTTTTGATGCGATTGGAACATTTGTAAATGGTTTTCAACATCAATTGTATATAAGTGTTTATAATTATAAGTTTCTTAAGAATTTAAATGTTACTACATATAAGCATATTTTTGGAATTTCATAGATTTTAGAATATATATATATATATATATATATATATATATATATATATATATATATATATATATATATATATATATATATATATATATATATATATACATCCCAACTTTATGTAAGTCTTCTGAGCAAAGAATGTGGATGAATATTGTATATTAAGTACCATCCCATAAGTTTGAGTATGAATTTTTTGCATAGTGTTGAGATGAATGAGTAAATATAATTGGTTAGAATTATGAAGGAAACTTAGATTGGAAGAGTTTAAGTAAGTGTTTATAATTATAAGTTTCTTAAGAATTCAAATGTTATCATATTGTTTGTGCCCAAATTTAGTCGCCCAATAAGAAGCACAACCCATTAATTATAAACCATGGAATTTAAATTAAATTGGTGAAAATGGAAGATGGGGAGTTGAAAATTGGAAGTGGATAGATGAAGTTACGGTAGTTACTCAATGAGTGTGGAGAGTTAGTGATTATCAAAAGAAATCAAGGATGAAGACTCAAAAAAAAAAAAAAAAAAAAAAAAAGGAGGACCCAAAAAACAACAAGGGAACAACAATTAAACAACAATTTTTGGACTCATTTCCTTACTTTGTTCAACCATTTTCAATTTTCCAGCATTTTGTCTTTAGCCCTTGAATTTCATTGTTGATATTTTCATTTCACTTTCTGTCAATATTTTCAATTAATGCAATACAAGCCCATTACATTTTCAATTATTGTGTTTATATCTTTAATTCTCATAATTTTTCAATTTAATTTACTGGCATTTTATTGAATTCAAGTAAACTGTGGATAAGGAAACTTGGAAATCCACAATCACTTTGATTTTAGATGTCAATAGGCACAAGAAATCGGTTCGTGTACCTCACACATATAGTACGCTCACACTTTCAAAAAATTCACCAACATAATTTTGGCACGCTCGGTGAGACGAGTTCAAAATGTTGAGGAAGAATACTGGAAAAGAAATCTAGGTGTCTCAGGATGCCAATGTCGCTGCTGATGAAGCAGGATAGGAAGAATATGTTTCCCATATAGTGGAACAAATTGAGAGGAATTTAGTGCCTTAGGAGACTCAGCACCACAATGAGGCACCATTCAATTCAGCAGGACCTGCTGTTGGACAAAGTGACAGGTTACTAACTACAAATAGCACTGGCACTAGCATGCAGTTGTTAATCGAACAAATTAGCCTACACTGTGAGAATCAGAAGAATATGATAGAGATTCAGATGAAAGTTGCTAAGGAATAGGCTAAGGCTTTGTAGAGTACAACTTCCATATTAGCCAACTTGGCAGAAAAAGTGAATTCAAATGTAGAGCAGAGTGTAGGGCAAAATACTACACCAAAGCTTGCCAAACAGAACAATACTAGAGAAGAACAAGGAGGATCTTCTACTGGTTCTTTAGAAGGAAATGGCAATCAAGGCATTATGGCCTCCCAAATGGTGCATGATGAACGGTATCTTCCACCACACAGGAGAGAGAAGAATATTATCCCAAGAGGTACTCCACTTAATGGCCGCCACAATGGCAGGCCAAGAGTTCTTCAACAAGTTTTTGCTAACACAAATCCTATTAATCAACCTTTGCTGTATGAACCTAATGATGGACTACCTTTTCAAGGAGGCTCGAGAGGTTTTGATGGCAAGATTCAAGGAGAAGGTAATAAGGGAAATGAAAATGTCCCTCTCAGACAAGTTTTTCCAGTACCTCAAGTTGACCGGGATGCATTGAGAGAAGTTGTGCAAGAGTTGTATGGCCCTGGACTGAGACAAGTGGGCAGACTAGAATTCTAGAAACCTTACCTAAAAGCTATTGAAAGGGAGAACCCTTACCAAAGAGGATACATAATTTCAGATTTTGCCTTATTTTCAGGAGAGAATGGCTAATCAACCCTGGAGCATGTGGCCAAATTCACTATACAGTATAGTGAACTGACTAATTTTGAAAACTTTGCTAATTTTAAGCTTAGACTTTTTCCTAACTCTTTGACAGGTACGACATTTACTTGGTATGTCACATTGCCCAGAAATTCCATCATGAATTAGCAGGAGATGGAAAGGTAGTTCCACACATAGTTTTTTAGTGCAGAACCATAAGTTTGCATTGTGGAGTTGTCTAGGATAACCCAAAGAGCTGGAGAATCAATAGACCACTATATTACTAGATTTAAGAAAATGAGGAATCGCTGCAAGATTTATCTCCCTGAAACTAAATTTGTAAAGATGGCTCAGAGGGGGTTGGACAATGAGCTTCATAAGAAATTTTAGGGAATGGAATTTCGGGACTTTTATGAGTTAGCAGCAAAGGTTGCAGAATATGAAGAGCTCTTAAGAGAAGAAAATCACAGGAAGAGGTCTAGTATAGGGACTTATTACCAGGAGCTGAATGGAGAAGTGGCAGTGGCTGACTTAGCCATTAATGGATCATGTGTGTGCGCTTCATTAGTAAAGAAAATTCCAGGTGCATGGAAGAAAGCTCATGCTACAAATGCTGCCCCTCAATATACGTTTGAAGTGTCAAAAATAAAGGAAATTTTTGATTTCTTGCTCAAGGAAAACTTTATCATATTGCCTCCAGATCACAAATTGCCTTCTAAGGAGGAATTGAAGGGGAAAGACTACTGTAAGTTCCATAATTCATTCAATCATACTACTAATAGTTGATGATTTTTCAGGAATTTGGTTCAAGATAGGATCAATAAAGGGATTCTGAAGTTCCCTGAAAAGAAGGAGGCCATGTTGACAGATGAGGATCCTTTTCCTCCTGTGGCACCTATTAATGCAGCTACTTTTGACCTAAGGACTTTCCTCAATTTGAAGTTAAGAAAAAAGGAGAAAGGAAGTAGAGATCAAGCCTAGCAAAGTGTATAAGAAAGTCTAGATTCCTAAGAAGGCTTTAATGGAAAAGCAGGAGATGAAGGTTGAGAAGAGACTTCCTGCAAGATTTCCTAGAGTTCAACGTGTCCCTCAAAAGTATGTTGCCTTTGCACTTAAGTTTTAGAGAAATTAACCAAGATTTGTCACACCTCCAGTTGTGTTGCCAAGCAATTAATGGCACAGGGTTCAACATAAAAAGTTCCCTCAACCTCTGATCAGAACTCAAAAGAGGAGATTGTTAAGGCAAAGAACTGCAGAATGATGGAAGAAGGAGGTAGAAAGTCAAAAAATACAGAATTCGCCAAAGTCTAAGTTTGGCAGAAAAGCTACTGAGGATGTGGATTTCATAGATGATGAAGATGATTTGTTTTCTTTTGCAGGAAGTTCAAAAGAAATCCCTCAGGATGAAGATGTCAAATCTATGGTAGAAGGGATTTTTGTGGTTGGAAGGATTCCCATTCCATCTGGTTGTGCTACTACTTCTATTACTCTACCTTTTAGGTTTAAGTCAAAGGAAGCTAAAGAAGAAGATGTGATCGAGATTATAAGAGAAAAGAAGGAGCATCAAGGTACATCATCTGTGGAATAGGAAAGAAAGAGTAGTATCACCATTGAAACTATTGATCCAAACAAAACAAAAAGAGTGATTTTTGATAAGCCATCTGTGGAAATGGCAAAGCACATTAGGCCATTGTACGTGAAAGCTCACATGAATGAAAGGCCAGTGTCTAGAGTATTAGGTGGATAATGGGTCGGCAATAAATGTACTGCCACTCAGAATGCTAAGTGCTTTGGGAAGATCAGAAGATGATTTGATAGCAACAGAAGTATCAGTATCTACATTCATAGGGGAGGTAATTAAGACACTTAGTGTTTTACTTATTGAAATTACTATTGGTAGTAAAACCTCCCTGTCAGTTTTCTTTGTTGTTAATTCATTTGCAAGTTATAATATTTTGCTAGGGAGAGATTGGATACACGCCAATTGGTGTGTATCATCTTCCCTTCATCAGTTTCCGTTGTTTTGGAAAGGTGATGATGTAGAGGTGGTGTGGGCAGATAGACAACCTTTCTTAACTTGCAGTGATTCAGTTGAGGCAAGGTACTATGACATGGATTTTGGCCCAATTAAGTTCACAGGAAGAAATAGAAAGGGAGATCCAAAAGCCATCTATGTGATAAAAGAAGTTGCGCAACAAGCCAGAAGTCTCCTCAAATCAACAACCATTGTGCCATATCGACCAATGTCTTAACCTATCATAGAAGATATTCCATAATTAATTACACCAATGATGAGTTGGTGGCAGCTGCAACCACAATATTCAAGGTGTACGTGCAGCAGACGTTTGATAAATTAGAGTAAGAAGGATTTCAGAACATTAATGAAGTAGAAGTTATCTTTGAAGGGGAACCAGCAGACAATGTTGAAAAAGTTCAGCTTGAGGATTGGAAAGAGGCATGCGCCAAGCTAGACGATATACAACATCAAGTACATGACCTTATGGAAGAGATTAATTTAGGCTCTTCGGAAGAACCAAAGGTAACATATGTCAGTACATTGTTATCTAAAGAACTAAAAGTTAAAATTGTAAAAGTTCTTCAGGAGTTTAAGGATTGCTTCGCATGGAGTTATGAAGATATGTTAGGGCTAAGCAGGAGCTTAATTGAGCACCACTACCCATCAAAGTTGACTTTCGCTCGTTCTAGCAGCCAACTAGAAGGATGTCTAAGGAGATTGAATTAAAGGTCAAAGAAGAGATTGAGAAACTTTTAAAAGTTGGCTTTATTAGGCCTGCAAGGTATGTTTAATGGTTGTCTAATATAGTACCTGTGATGAAAAAGAATGGTAAATTGTGAGTATGTGTAGATTTTCAAGATTTGAATGATACTATACAAAAGATATGTATGTGATGCCCATTGCAGATATGTTTGTAGATGCAGCAGCCAAGAATGAACTTTTTTCATTCATGGATGGTTTCTCAGGTTATAATCAAATATTAATTGATGTTGATGATGTGCATAAAACTGTTTTCAGGTGTCCAGGGACAATAAGGGCTTTCGAATGGCTCATCATGCCCTTCGGTTTAAAAAATGTAGGTGCCACATACCAAAGGGTGATGAATTCTCTTTTTCATGACATGATAGGCTATCATATGGAAGTTTATATTGATGATATAGTGGTGAAATCTAAGATGGCTAGAGACCATGTAGAGCATTTGAGAAGGAGTTTCCAAAGGATGAGGGAGCATAATTTAAAGCTTAATCCTTTGAAATGTGCATTCAGGGTTCAAGCATGAAATTTCTTGGGTTTTTTGGTGCATCAAAGGGGAGTAGAAATGGATAAAAATAAGGCTAAAGTGATCATTGAAGCTAAAGCTCTATAGAATAAGAAAGAGCTCCAAAGGTTTTTAGGCTAAGTGAATTACTTGAGAAGGTTTATTTCTAATTTTGCTGGAAAAACTAAGATATTTCCGGATTTGTTGAAGCTTAAGCAGGTAGAAGAGTTTACATGGGAGGAAAGGCACCATCTGGCTTTTGACAAAATTAAGAATTATCTATCTAAACCGCCAGTATTAATGCCTCCAAGAGAAGGAGTTCCCCTCAAGTTGTATATTTCAGCTGCACAAAAGTCTATAGGTTGTCTTTTAGCTTAGAACAACCATGGAGGACATGAACAGGCTGTGTATTATCTAAGTAAAACTTTGGTGCCTACAGAAGTTAAGTACTCATCGATAGAGAAATTGTGTTTGGCACTCTATTTTACATGCACCAAGTTGAGGCATTACTTGATCAAACATAGAGTATATGTGGTATCTGAGACTGATTTGATGAAATATATGTTGAACAAACCTCTTATAATAGGAAGGATTGGTAAGTGGTCTTTGGCATTGATTGAATTTGCACTAATCTATTTTCCTTAGAAATCTGTGAAAGGACAAGTGTTAGTAGATTTTTTAGCAAACCATTTGTCACTAAGCATTTAAGGAACTAGAGAACTCGATTTACAGATATATGGAGTTGAGGTTAAACCTTCGATGTTAAGGTTTGATTAGTCTAGTACAGAGGATTCAGCTGGTGCAACAGTAGTGATTACTTTACCTAGTAGGCAAGAACAACTTTATCTTTCAAGTTGAGTTTTGAATGTACCAATAACCAAGCTTAATATGAAGCATTAGTAATTGGTCTAGAGATCTTGCAAGAATTAGGGGTTAAGAAAGTCTTGATTATTGGAGATTTGCAATTAGTTTTGAAGCAGTTGTCAGGAGAGTATAAATGTAACGGTTTACTTTAGCTTGTTATTTTACAGCAGCTGTTCAAATACTGAAGTCATTAGAAGAAGTGTCTTTTATGTATGTCCCTAGAGAAGAGAATTTGGAGGCAGATGAGTTGGCTCAAATTGCTTCTGGGACAAAGATGAGCAAGGAATTAACATACAAAATGATTGTGATTGAAAAAAGAATGCATCCATCAATGACAAAAAGAGGCATTACTATTAATTCTTTGAATGCAGGGATTAGTATGAAAGATGATTGGAGAAATGAATTGGTGAAGTATTTGGATTACCCTGGAAGGAGAGCTCTGTTCAAGGTAAAAATAAGGGCTCAGAATTTCATATTATAGGAAGGTGAACTTTATAGGAAAGGCTTTGATGGACTGCTACTGAGATGCCTTGGACTTGCAGAGGCAATGAATGTTATGAAGCAGGTGCATGAAGGAATTTGAGGCGCTCACCAAGCTGGGATCAAAATGAGGTGGTTGATAAGGAGACATGGCTATTATTGGCCATCGATCCTAAATGATTGTATCAACTATGTAAAAGGGTGCCAATAATGTCAGAAGTACGAAAGTATTCAAAGGGTACCTACTGCTGAGCTCCATTCAATCATCAAACCATGGCCATTTAGAGGGTGGGCAATTGACTTGATAGGAAAAATCCATCATCATCTAAAGGACATAGTTTCATTATTGTTGCTCCTAATTATTTCACAAAGTGAGTTGAAGCTGTTCCTATGAAGAAGGTAGAGCAAAGAGATGTGATTCAATTCATTAAGGAGTATATTATACACAGATTTGGTATTCTTAAATCAATCACTACTAATTAAGGCACCATGTTCACTGGAGAGGATGTTAAAGATTTTATGGAGGATTATAGGATTAAACTTATTAGGTTAACTCCTTTTTATGCCCAAGCTAATGGCCAAGCTGAGGCTTCAAATTAGGTACTGATAGGAATTCTTGGAAAAATGTTAGAAGATAACCCCAGAGATTGGCATCGAATTCTATCTGAGACCTTGTGGGCATACTGAGTGTCAAAAAGGAGTTCTATGGGGGTAAGCCCTTTTACTTTGACATACGGCCATGATGCAATAATCCCATTAGAAGTGGTAGTGCCATCACTGAGAGTGGCAAGGCAAAATGGATTCACTCCTAAAGAATATAATGAGGCAATGCAAATGGAGCTGGAGCAACTTAATGAAGAGAGGATACAAGCCTTGAACAACCTTATTATTCAGGAGAAGAAAATCTCTAGATCCTATAATAAGAAAGTTAGGAGAAAGAATTTTGAAAAAGGGGAGTTAGTTTGGAAGATGATACTCCCTATAGGGTCTAAAGACAGAGAATTTGGGAAATGGTCACCAAATTGGGAGGGTCCCTTCAGAATTCATAAGGTTTTGGAAGGTAACTCTTATTGGCTTTTTAACTTAGAAGGAGAACCTCACAAGAGATACATTTTTGGAAAGTACTTGAATAGATATTTCCCCACTATGTGGGAAATGTTGGATAAAGAATAAGAAAATTGGCCGAATCAACGGCCCGCAGATTAGGTCAATATTATGCAAGGTATTGACATATTGTATGATCTAATGTAAAAGGCCATTCACATGACTATTTATTTTGTATTTTGTATTTTTCATGTAAGTAGGCTGTACAGCCACTTAAATTTCCTAAGTAATAAAATAAGTAAGCCTAATGGCCACTTTTTGAACATGAATTTTAAGATATTTTCAACAGGTATTTTAATCCATAACTTGGCCATTAATTTGTAGAATAATAATTTATAGAAAACCTGATGCAAAGATATGGTTGTAAGTGCGTCAGTGCTAGTGTTAGGTGATGCATGGCTGCATGATGCAAAGATATGGTTGTAAGTGAGTATGTGCTAGTGTAAAGTGATGCATGGCTACATGATGAAGGAGGCTCAGCCTTTGTATCAAATCAAATCCAATTGCCAATTATGGAGGCTCAGCCTCAATTAGTCAAAATATCAAAAGTCATTCAAAGATTCAAAGAAAGCCACAAATTGTATTTTACAAACATAATTCGTGACTGTCCACAAAAAGCACAATCATCAAAGTTCAAAGCATCAATAGCCATATCATTGGGGCATTGTCTTAGTTCTGAAATACAAAGGTAATTAATAGATTATGTTTTCTAAAGTAGTTACCTAAATATTAAACTTGTCAGACAGTGTGGCTCGCTTCTCAATCCATCGCTGACAATGAGCATCCTTAGCATGTTGGACAACTTCTAAGTCTTGATTGTGGATTTGGACTAAAGGATACTCATTGTTTAGGGCCAATCCTTCCATAGAGACTCGGTCAGCAATTGTATCACATTCCAATTGCACTTTCTTGCCCTCACTCAACAGCTCCTTAAGGCAATTTTCTCTAGCCAGTACTTCTGTTTTAAGTTGCTGGAGGGCATCATATCAAGTCTGGTATGAAGCTGAAAGGGATTGAAGGTTGGATTGTAGTTGGGTCGCTTGCATCACTAGTGAGTCATATTCTTGTTTACGAGCAAAGAAAGTACTGTGGGTCTTGGTGGCACTAAACATAGACTTCACTTGCTAAACAGAGCGGCTTCTTCTGATGTGTTTAAAGTAGCTTGAAGGATAGAGAGAGAGGATTATACCACTACATGCTGGTCTTCATTGAGGCTTAGTAAATCCAAACCCATCAAGTGTTGAATGTTGGTCTTGGCAGATCTAATGGAAGCCTCAGATAGTAATGAAGTCGCAGAACTGGTAATAGAAGATGCCGGTGTCAAGAAAGAAAAGTCCAAGCCACCCAGAGGATCATGATGACACTGGGGAGGAATGCTAAAGGCCTGTATTTTAAAAATGAATTAATACACGGACTTGTCAGAAATTTCAATAAATAAGGAAAAATTTACCTCCAGAGGAGAAGGGATAACAGGTTCTTTGCTAGGAGATGGGTCTTATGCTATTGTACCGCCAGTATCCTTGGAAGAATCAGGATGAGAAATAAGAGATGAACGCGCAGGTGGTGGTGGAGATGCATGAAGACCCTCGGATGTAGAAGAATAGAAATGCGGGATGCGATACATTACCGCATCAATAGATTCTTCTGTCTTTTCCTCATCGTCATCATCACTCTCAAAAGAAAAGGAGTTTGAGACCTCGATTGGGACTTGTGGTGTATGGGAAAACTTGCTTTTGATCTGTGTTCTGTTAGATCTCCTTAGGCCAGTAGAAATAAGTGGTTTGGTTAGTTTGACTTTTTTGGCTTTTTTAGGAGCAGGCACATTGGTTGTCTTCACTTTCTGCGCCTTAGATGGGGTTTTATCTTTGATAGTGGCATATACTTCCTTTTGCCCTTTCTTAGATGTGGAAGAAGGCGGAGGAGAAGACATTTCTGCAAAAAAAGAAAGAGAAAAAGTCAAAGATATGAAGTAGGCTAGTAGGCCACTAACTTATAGTAAAAAAAAAAAATGAAAATGAACTTACTAGTAATCAGTTCTTCCAATGAGTAAGGAATAAGCTCCTTGAAGATCTTGGGCCACCAGGTAATAAAAGTGATCCTTTCTTAGTTAGGGAACTCCAAGAGAGAGCAATATGAAGAATAGTCTTTTTCAGCTAAGGCCTCAATAGAAGTTTTTGTCAGAACATATTGAGACAAAGAGAGATGTGGGATATCTAAAGAAGGAATAAGCTGAGCCAAACCAAATTGCCTACTCCACAAACAAGGTAAGTATTTGTATACCTTAGGAGGACCAACGGAAGGAACATTGGAAAAAGATAGAGAACCACCAACTATGAGAAGTCTATTGGAAGAAAAAGCATAAAAAAGTTGAGTTCGGTAGGTTTACAGATCATTAGAGTCAGATGAGAATTAATGAAGCCACCAAGGTCTATAATGTTGACTCTCATAAATAATAGACCATAGATCTAATTATTTAGGAGTTTGTGTATACAAAGAATAGAAAAAACTAAAACAATCAATGGATCATAAAAAGCCTCTGCAAGACATGAGTTGTTGACCCAATGGTTGAAGGTGAGAAGTGGGCAAGTCATTACATCTTAATTTTGGAAAATAGGCCAATAACTATATTTGTACTACCCACAGCCTACCACCCAACTTGGAAAAAGGGTCATCGGTGGTGTATTTATGCAAAGCATGGAAAGTGGCGGCTAGAAGCATAGTGCCTAATGCAAAGGGTTTACCTGCAGTGAGAGCTCTAGCTAAAGGCAAGTAGTCCATGGCTGGTTTACCAGAAGTCGGAACAAAGATCATCCTACAGACCAGAACCCAAAGCAATTCAATGTGTTCCTCTAAGGTAATTTTTGCTACAGAATCACACCATCTTTTGATGACCCCATAATAAGAACTTTAATTAGTAGAAGCACAAGAATGCGGTGGTAAGGAAGGATCCTTAGGGTCAATTAAACAAGGGATATCTTTACTTAGGATAGGAAGACCAGTAAGGAATAAAATGTCCTTTAAGGTTATGGAGGCTAAGCCAAATGGAAAAACAAAAGAGAAAAGTGAAGGTGACCAAAACCTCAAAGCAGCACATAAGAGATCAGTTTGCATGTTCAAAGGTTGTAAACTCATTTGGATCAAGTCATAAACACCAACCTTTTTCCAATCACCTTCATATTGGGGAGTTAGCCTAAGAACCCATCTACTCCATTCACCGGTAAGCCTTGGCCAGGATTTAATTTTATCAAAAGCTTTAGGTTTCTTTAGTGAAGATCCCAATAATAGTTTGGCAGGATTGTTGAATAGAAAAGGGAAAGCTGGTGCCATAGGATTTTTAGGTCCCAATCCTAAAGAATGAGCATTTTGAGATGCTTTTGGAACAAAATCTTTAGGATTACAACTACATATAATTGAAGATATATGAGAATTTATGGGGTGTTGTTCAAGGTATATAGGTAATTAGGCAAAAAAAAGGTACCTAAAAAGCACATGAGGTCGAACAGGATCACACAATAATAATATCAATGGGTCGCTCTGTAAAAAAAAGAAAGGTCGATGTGTTAATATGGAATCTCAGCAAGTAAAAATTTAAAAAATAAAAAGTACGTGAGTTGCATTACCTCTTATGCTTGAAAATAGTCGAAAGTAAGAGTTTGTTGCAATCCATGCAAATGCATCAACCCTTGGAAAAGTAGAAACAAAACAGCCTAAATGAAAATGCTTCTTCAGAAATAAAGGAAATGTTTAAAGACCAAGAAGATACCTAGGCCAAAACATGGTCACCAAGGGTGATAGGGTTACCTAAAGTCGAAGAAGATGGTAGATCCATAGCCACAACTACAAAAAAAAGAAGAGCATCAGTATAATTTAGGAGCAAAGGAGATTGAGGTACCATTTAATCTAGCATTCAGTTGATTATAGCATGAATTTACCCTATGTTGAGTTAGATATATTCAAAGTGGTCAATTGACCATAAATGTGTTGCAAGAGTATGAGTCAGTAAATTCTTGGTAATATAAGATAGACTTCAAATGTTAGGCCGAAATATTCTTGCAATTTCTAGCCAGACAAGCTCATAATGCCATGTTCACAAATAATGGAGTATCAAGTTATATGCTAATGACATGGTTATGGTGCATTAGAAGATATTAGAGTATGGCAAAATAAATAAATGCCAAAACATTTTTACAGAAAAGATTGCTTGGATTAATTGGATAAAAAAAAAAGAGTGTCAATCATTTCCATTGAAGAAAAGCATAAGAAAGAATGCTTGGTAGTTACAAAGCATTAAGGAGAATTGGTGGAGTATCAAGGAAATTACAAACCATACATATTTTGGTGAATTCTTCACAGTGTGTAAGATTCGCCAAAAATCTTTTATCCTTCAAATTTGACGGTTTATTTTGAAATTTTTGTTTGGGTAAGACCAAATTAACCAAAGTGTGGATACTTGTTATCTAAGTTTTCTTTTTAGGCCAAATTATGGCTCTAATTGGTTTTATTATAGATTTTTATCAAGGTCAGTGAATTGAAGCCAAAATATGGCTATAAAATTCACAATCATTAGACCTTTGCTAGTATAATCAAGTTTTTCAGAGTGATCAACACATGGTCATAGTTGATTTCAACAAATGGTGGGAGCTTGTTTGTCAAAGTTTTGCCAAAGAGATTTGCAAAAGTTGTGTGATTAACATCTTTGAATCCCAAATTTATCATGTTCTTTTGAGAGGCCAATCTATAGCTAATCTACCCCATGATGAATAAACATTCCAATAAATTCCTCAAATTGTACGAAGCCCAAACCAATTGTTCTTTAACTTCATATCAAATGGCATAACTAAACATGAAGGCTAAGGACATCAAGCCAATCCCAATTTTCATTTTGATTATCATAAAAGTGCCATTTGGTTTATTTATGGCTCCATTACAAGTGAATTAATTACATTACTACAGAAATTTGCCAATTCACATTGTAGCAAGACCATTAAGAGCTAAGAAAGCCCAAAAGAAAGACACTCTTCATTTAATCCATTTCCTCCTCCAAAGAACACCAATACAATTCACCCAACTCAAATTATTGTCAAGAAATCAAATTCACTCCAAACGCATTTAATTCATACCAAAACCATCAATTGCCAAAGCAAGAAACCAAAATAAAATTACCTTTCTTGAACTGTTTTCTTTGGTAAAATTGCAAATTTTGGTAAGAATTAGGAGTTGGTGGAGAAAACTTCTTGATGGTGATGAACTTGTTAGTGAAAGTGGAGGAGTTAGGTATCTTTCCCAATAATAGAGCTTAGAATCACCTGCAAATGTAACCAAAACAAAAATGGGTTCCCATCTTCATGATAATTTTTGATTTCAATTAATTAAAAAAAAAGGGAAACAAACTTGGTGAAATGGCGAGACTAAGACCAACTTGAGTTGCTGGTTGGGTGACAGAAATGACAGCAGCTCGAGTTGAGGAGTACGGCGATACAGTAGAGCTAACCGATGAAAAAGAGCTGGAACGGGTCGATGGTAGCAGATTTAAGGGGGTGGAGACGGCGACGAGCTGAACTGGAGGTGATGATGCATGATCGAGAAGCTGAAATGGATGGTCTGTTGGGATGGAAACTAGCGACGCAGTGGTGAGATAGGTGCTGGCTAGCAAGGGAGAAGTGAAGTCGACCTTCGGAGTGTGAGAAGAAGCAGCTGGTGCTTTTAGTTGTGAGTAGGGAGTGACGCCCTGAATGGCAAGGTGCCGGCGGAGATGCTAAATGGCGCAAATCCGACGAGGGCACTGCTGAACGGTCCAAATTTTAATTTTTCTACTGGATTGGTGGCATTGCCGTGTGGTCCACGTGCTGTTGGAGAGGCAGGTTTGGGGAAAGATTAAGTAAATTTGGTTGGATTTAGGGAATGGAGTGGGTCTAAAAAATTTAAAAGTGGAGTGAGTGTGCAAAATTCAAATTTTGAATTAAAATTTGTTAGGCATCTTGATGGAAAAGAATTGGTTTGGGAGGATTCTGTTGGATTTTGGGAAGGTTTTGAATTGGTGAATGGATTCAAGAAATTGTGTAAAGGAGAGGAAAAATGAAAAGTTGGTGGCTTAAGGGAAGGGTGTTCTTGAAAAGAGTAAGTAGAGGATTTAGAAGATGAAGTAGCGAGGCAGTAAGAAGCGTTTAAGTGTTAGTGGTGCTCCAGTTCCCTAGCCAATTCTACTCTATTCTTTTGTTTTCTCTCATCCACCACTAGTCATCACCTAAAGAAAATTGAATCTTGGGCCTAGGCATATTGAACAAATGAATGGTTAAAAGGGGGGTTAACTTTATATATGATTTTGGGCCTTAAGGCCAAAATATATATAAAATGGGCAATTGTTTGTGCTCAAATTTAGTAGCCCAATAACAAGCCCAACTCATTAATTATAAACCACAGAATTTAAATTAAATTGGTGCAAATGGAAAGTGGGGAGTTGAAAATTGGAAGTGGATAGATGAAGTTACGACAATTACTCAATGAGTGTGGAGAATGAGTGGTTATTAAAAGAAATAAACGATGAAGACTCAAAAAAAAAAAAAAAAAAAAAAAAAAGGACCCAAAAAACAACAAAGGAACAACAATTAAACAACAATTTTTGGGCTCATTTCCTTACTTTGTTCAACCCTTTTTAATTTTCCAGCATTTTGTCATTAGCCATTGAATTTCATTGTCAATATTTTCATTTTACTTTCTGTCAATATTTTCAATTAATGCAATACAAACCCATTACATTTTCAGTTTCTGTGTTTATATATTTAATTCTCATAATTTTCCAATTTAATTTACTGGCATTTTATTGAATCCAAGTGACTTGTGGCTAAGAAAACTTGGGAATCCACAATCACTATGATTTCAGAAGTCAATAGGCACAAGAAATCAGTTCGTGTATCTTACACACATGGCACGCTTGCACTTTTAAAAAATTCACCAACACATATATAAGCATATTTTTAGAATTTCATAGTCTTTAGAATATATATATATATATATATATATATATATATATATATATATATATATATATATATATATATATATATATATATATATATATATATACATATATATATATATATATATACATATATATACATATATATATATATATATATATACATATATATACATATATATATATATATATATACATATATATATATATATATATATATATATATATATATATATATATATATACATATATATATATATATATACACACACTACAACTTCATGTAAGTCTTGTGAGCAAAGAATGTGGATGAATATTGTATACTAAGTACCATCCCATTAGTTTGAGTATGAATTTTTTGCATAATGTTGAAACGAATGAGTAAGTATAATTGGTTAGAATTATAAAGGAAACTTAAATTGGTAGAGTTTAAGTTCAAAATTCATGTAATCCTGTTATCAGGTTAGAAGTTTGCACCTATATTTCTATGGACTTAAAGGGAGAATTAAGGAAAGTATAAACATAAAAGTTGTAACATTATGTCTCACCTAAGTGCCTATAAATTAGTTTTAAAAAATGTGATGTGTGTGAAGAGATATTATTCTTGGATTGAGACTGACTTAGATTGCCATTTTGGTATGAAGTTTGAGATTTTCCATTAGTTTTGATGATCTTAGAAGTTGAATTGGACAAAGTGTAAAAGCATAAAAATATTTGTTTATGTGTAAACTAAATTATAGTAAATCCATATTTCAATTAGATATATATCTTATGAGCTATAGCTAAAATTTTGGAGAATGTTCAGACGGAGCTTGCACAAATATAGGACAATATTTGAAAATTCACCATAAATTATGTAATTCATATTTTGAGCTAAATTTTAGATATATTGTAGTCTCATATGTCTAGTTTGATTGAGAAAATAAATTAAGTCATTTGGATAAGCGTAGACAAATTTATTGCAAAAGAAGTATGGGAAAGTCAAGATGAATTTTAAAGAGTAACTATGAATTGATGCTTTCACGTGAGTCATGCCCGTAACACCTAATATGATCCCTATGAATGCAATTGGGAAGAAAAATAGAAGCAAAATTCATATTTGTGACAAATCATTCATGTTCGTGAAATTAAGTAATGCTTGTCACTGTTGGATTCAAGCCCGTGACTTGTTGGAGCTTATAAAATGAGTAGTTTCAGCCCAAACTAATTATTTTTCTCATTTCCTCTCATTTCTAAATTGTTCTAAACACTCTAAACCCTCTCTAATTATTTTTCAAGTCTTGATATTTCATTTTTCTACCAAGATCATAAGAGATTATAAGGATCTAAGTAAATTTCCTCTATCCCTTATTGATTTGGAAGAGTTTTGGTTTAATAATACAAAGGAAAATTTTGGGGTAAGTTGATAATCCTTTGAATTTATTGTTTAATTGAAGTTGAATAATGATATGTGAGTTAGATTAGAAGTGTTTATAGTGTATGTTGTAAGAGAGAAGTTTTATTTGAATTATGGAAACCCTAGGTTTGAGAAACCCTAAAAATAAGTTTGATTCATTATAATTATGAATTGTAATTATTAACAAAACTTAAGGATTGAGAAATTATGTTAAAATATAAGAAATCAAGTTATATGGTCAAAGTCTCAAAGAGCAAAGTTGATGTATGATTTGGGAGTTTTGTGTATAGGTGGAAGTGAGCCAATAATTGAATGAACCACAATGCAATTAAGTTGATTTGAGTGCAATTGAAAGGTTTAAGGCAAGAGAGATAAGTTATGAAATGTAACAATCTTCCATGATTTATTTGTTCATCAAATTTTCATTGATTGATTCATTCATTCTATAAGGACCATTTTGTATTTTTGTTATCATCATAATTATTGTCATTGTTGTTGACTTATATTTAATCATTAAAACTTTTTGTATTGTAAAGCCTTATCGTTCTATCATTAATAATCTCTTTTTGTTGAATCCATTGTTTTTGGTTAATGAAACCTCCCATTTGAAACCTTTCATATTGTAAATTTTATTGTTTTATCAGTAATAAGCCTTCTATTGAAATCATATATATATATATATATATATATATATATATATATATATATATATATATATATATATATATGTCACGCATTGAATTCTTAATTAGTATATATAACATGAGTATAAAAATTTTTAGAATAAAATCATAAGGTATTATTGTGGGTCAATCCATTAGGGGGTCTCTGATAGATACGAAAGAAGATAGATATGACAGAAAAAAAAAAAAAAAGAAATATTTTTTTTTTATAAGAATTGGTATCTAATGACTTCAATAATTCCAATTGAATATAAATGAAAAAAGAGGGAATGATAATAATAAGATCTTAATCTCAAAACAAAAAAGGGATATGGCGAAATTGGTAGACGCTATGGATTTAATTAGATTAGGTCTTCGTATGGAAACTTACTAAGTGATAATTTTTAAAATTAGAGAAACCCTAGAATTAAAAATGAGCAATCTTGAGTCAAATCCTGTTATCCTATTGACCCTTTGGCTTTTGAGGCGATATGAATGTATTTAAGCAATTGTTGTTTTGTAAAATCATAATGAAAACACAAATATAAATATAAATATAAATATAAATATAAATATATATATATATATATATATATATATATATATATATATATATATATATATATATATATATATATATATATATATATATATATATATATATATATATATATATGGAACATTATTATTTAATAGATTATATTTAAAGAAAAAGCTATCTTTATTGTATTTGAAAGTAGTAGTCGTCCGAGGAAAGCATTTCTTTCATTTGACATTATAGGAGAGGCTTCGACAATATATGAAAACCATGATATATATGTTTAGATTAAGATATTAATGAAAATAAATATACATTTATCTTGAAATTCTATAAATTGTAAACAACATGATTTTATTGAAATTATATAATCATATACAATGAAATTTTAAAGCCTATGATCCACATAACATATTAAAAGAATAATAGTGTTTATGAAACTCAAGTAATTAGATGTATCATCAACTAAGCACATTGATTGTAAATTGAATACAATTGATATATTATATTTGTTAAAAATAGATGACTTAAGTATTTAAAAAATTAAAATTTAAAGTTAATGATTTATACACTTTTATAATAAGAAATATTAAATTTACAATAAGAATCGTATATAATCAAATTTGATATAATAAAACCCATTACCAACTAAGTTATTTATAATTAGAGCATTTAATGTTTATCATTGTATGCAACTTAAGCGTTTAAAGAATTGGTTTTAAAATTACGAGTTCATACACATATAAAAGAGATACCAAACACGTAGGAAATCATAGATATAATTGTATGTTACTAGAAAAAATATATTACTAAATAAATCATACGAAATTGAAACTTTATATATATTAAAACATTAAACTTGAATATTTAAATAAAATATGGTACGTGTACATAAACATAATCTTAGAGTTCATAGAAAATATATTCAATAAAATTTTGGATTTTGATGTGCATATGGATTTGAGGGTCAATTGGCTATTTCACTTTTGGGTCTCGTTATCAATAAGTTATAAATTCATGGATTTCATAATCAATTGGTTGGGTGTCAATGAACAAATATTCAATTATTTTGGGTTATCATATAATGAGGATTAACAAATATCATTTTATAAATTGGGTATAGGCTACATTGAGCATACCAAAGGCAGTGGTCCATTTATAAACATGCTCCCCTATTATGTAAGTGGGGAAAATCAATTATTTTCATTTTAGCTAAAATCAAAAAATTTGGAAGTGATGTGCTTCCCACATATGAAATAGTAGAACACTAGCTAATGGTTTGCTCACTTGAACATTTGTCACTTAAGTGCAAGATTAATCAGCTCTTATAGCTTGGACCATCCTTTCTAGCTAGGGTTAGAGTATTCTCTCCCTACCTGTAGGCTTTTACTATGTGTACAAGGTCTAATGTATTATTCCACATTAGATGGAGATTTCTATTTTAAGGTTAAATGATGAGAATTAAGATGCCTTAAAAGAAACTTACAAATACATGCAAGTTAAAGATTTTAAGAAGGTTTTTCAAGATTGTCATTTTTATCAAGATAGCTTACAAAGAAGTGCTGTCCCACCATTACTCATTCAATGGATCATTCAAGAGGGATTTGAGGTTACGTGAAGTTTCCTATAAGCCAATTAAGAAAATTTAGATAATGAGATTTGCATATGGATCTCAAGAAAGCTTCAAGGGTTTAATCAATATGTTCAAACCTAATGTCAAAATTAAAAGGTCAAATTACATTCCAAATGGTTAGGGTCTAATCTATTCACCAAAAGACCATGATTCAAGTGAAGAAAGGTCGAAATATGAAGATTCAAGCTTAAAACATGTTTGTGGGAAGAAAATTAAAAGGGGCAGATTGGTTTTTTACTACACGACCATGTAATCTTTCAACTATAGGACTGTGTAGTACAAAATGTGGCTGCCTGAATTTTGTACTTTTGTATTTTTTGAAATTAATTGTTTTAATTGTTTTTTGTTATTTTTGGGCCCTAAACTTGTCATATTTGATAGCCTAATTCAATTGTAACATAATTATCAATTAGGAATAGTTTTCCAAATAGGAATCTTCAATCCTTAAATAGGAAGAATTCTTAATCCTTAGCTGATTCTAAATTAGGGTTGAGTCTCTATATAAACTCAACTAATCTTGTAAAAATTTAGACTTTTGATCAATAAAAATTTTAGTTCAAATTAATAGAGTTTCTCTTTTTTTTTTTATTTTTTATTCTTGCTTGAATCAATTTTATATAATCAAAGCCAATTATTTTGAGAGTATTTATTTCAAGGTTCTTATTCATGAGTTGATATTGTGTCATAGAGAGCATATTATAAGGTGCTCTATCAAAAGTTGGATTTAGATTATAGACTTGGGGAAATCTAATTTAGCTTTTCAAGGGATTGCTTCCAAGTAGATATTGAGTCTTAAGTTTGATATACATAGGGTTCATATTAGTTTGGTATCAGAGCTTAGGCTCTAAATCATGTTATATCTATCCTTTTCATTTTTTTTTCTTATTTCTGTGTCTTTCCATTTGCCTTCATTCCTTACTATTTCTTTTCATTTTATGTGAAGGAATATTGGGTGCAAATTAAGTGGAAGCAACAAGGTGGGTGAAAATTCAAACAATTTAAAATTTCACTTTCACTCAAATGAGTCCAATAAACATTCAAGCAATCTACTAATTAGTGTGCAAAACATATAAGAAAGAAAGAAGATCAAGTGGTAATCATATTACCTCTTAAAGCCTAAGAACTTTGATTCTTCTTTCCACTCCAAAAGCTCCCTAAATGTTGAGCCTCTAGATTATTCACACCAAGGTCCACCTCTAAGGCACACTTTGATTTGTTTAGATCTTCTTGATTCTCTCTCTTGGTAGCCCAACTGAATACAAGATCTTCTAACACAAATCCTTGGTGATTTGATTTCTTCTAATTGCTATGGATATATCTTTTCAATACAAGAAACCTTTGTTCTTTCACAAAGAACAAAGAACAAGAAAATGAAGAACAAGAAAATTGAAAAATTCTTCTTCCTTTTCCTTTCTCTCAATACTTAGTTACTAAGGTTTCTATTTTTAAAAGATGTGCATAAAAAACCTCTTGATTTAACATCATTTACCTTTCATATAGCCAACAACTATGTTGTTAATTAGGGGACAAATTAGATATTTATTTTGCTTTATGCCTTAGGGTTACATAGAAAAGACCATATTACCCTTTATAGTTCTATAGTTATTTTAATTAAACCTTACATAGTTAAAAGACCATTTTGACCTTGGTGCACTTTCTCTAACTCATAAACTCATCATATGGATTTTAGGGTTATAGAAAATCTCTAACCCTTAAATTGCCTCTCTCCATTTCTCAAATGGGCTTGGGCTATTTAGGGTTTTGTCCAAAGCTCAAAATTAATTCTTTTAACTCATCCATAGTTTTAATTAATTTAATCCTTTCTCATTTATATCATATATAAATTAGGATTTAATTAATAAGAAATCATTTTGGATTTAAACTTGAAGACGTACTAGGGTCTTTGTAAATTTAATTACAATTCAATCCTTTTACCATTAATCAATTAATTAAACACTTTAATTAATTATTATGGTAAACTTTTTATTCTTGGAAGGTGAATACTTTTGGGTGTGTGACTTTCTAGGTTAATGTCTAATTAGCAATGGGATTGAGAAAACACTTTTCTCTACTAATGTGAAATCTCTATTTCACCCTTAGTCCCATAAGTCATGAGTGACGCCTAGCATTGCATATCATGACTACCTAATTAGAATGAATATGAGTGTTTAATCACTTATTCATTTCATGGACCATTGATTATAATTAACGTACACTAAAATCCATTCATTATGAAATCCCAATCTTAGCTAGGGTTATGGATTTGTCAAACCCGAATATGCTTCGATCATATGTCTACATCTCGATTCTAATTCTTGATAAAATTGATTCCTACTAAAAATCCTTTCTAGTGAATCTTTGCTACCTTAGCCAAGGATTTGATTACCAACAATAATAAGATAGCATAGGATTTCTTCCTTGTTTATTCAAGTTAATGAATTCTCTCTTAGCGATCACTAACCTCCATACATAACTAGTTAGAACTATCACATACGATATACCAATACTTGAATAGCATTAGTATGTAAGTAGTAATAAATTCTAACTACTGATGAATGAGATACAGTATCCCTCAAGTCAAAGGACTATGTGTATAATTATGACCTAGATGATGATTTATTGACTAGCAATAAAACTCCATGTTATCATCACCTAACGTCATAGTTCAATTATTCATCATATGAATATCCACATGTTTATATCGACAATATTTGTCAAATAGTATGATGCTCACTATCTCTATAATCATAAGTATCACATACAAATTATAAATTACAAACAGAGGTGATGGTCTTCTGGAATTAATGATGCCCAGTCATTAATCCTATGACTATAAACATTTTAAAGTATGTTTAAGAACGATTTGTCATCCATATTCTCAACACTTGAGAATAGATTCTCTTTTGAAAAATACTTATGGGTTTCAAATATATATGTAATACAATGGAACAATTTCATTTATAAATATATATTTCATTGCCATTTAAGGATAATGTTTTATATTTACATAACTTATACATTGCTCTAGGGCATACCCTCTAACATTATGTTTTCTTGCTTAGTTAGGTCATAAATTATCTTTTTCTTATTTAAAATTAAAATTCAAAATAAATTAAGAAAACCTAGGTTTCTAGTTCTTGTTTTGCTTAATTATGTTTTCTGTACCTTTTCATTTCATTTTGTTCCTTTTCATTTCATTTTTCATTGCTTAATTCAATCTTAAATTACCTAATTTTTATTAATTATTAAATTCAAAAATTCAAAAAAAATTCAGTTTGCTTGTATTTGCTTAAATCTCTCTTTGTTCATTCCTTTTTGTTTGTTATCATTTGTCTCATTTCTATTCGTTTAGCTTTAATCCATTGTTTACAATCATTAAAAAAGAAAAAAGTCAACTTACCATTCAAAATTCAATAATGTCTTGTTCTTAAATTTGTTTGCTTCTAAATATCTTGTTTTAATTGTTTGAGCTTTTCTTGAATTCAAATATGTTTGATTTGTTTCTTGATAGTCAATACTTGTTTTAAATCTTCAATTATTGAGTGTGCTTAATTGCTGGGTAAAAAAAGGAAAGAAACAAAAGAAAAGAAATTAACAAAAAAAGAAGAAAGAAATAAGATCTTGGCAATTTAGGATAGTATAGGTATGTATAGTGTTTAATTCAAATTCTAGTGTGGAAAGGATAGGAAAACACAAGAAGATTGCTAAATTTTCAAGAAAATCAAGGAGAACAAATAAATTTAGGATTCTACAAGGAGTTTTGACCAAGTGAGAGCATCCCTTCAACATAAGCTAGGAATTGGTTTCCTATTCCTCCCAAAATTCTAGTTTGACTCCCCTAATTCCATTTTGATTTATTTTCCTTTATTTCCTTTGCAATTTTTAATCCTTATTTTTGTCTAGTTAGGTTTCCTAACACAATCAAGATTCATATATTATTTTTCTAGTTCTATTAGGATTTCAACTTTTATTTTCCAACTTTAATTAGGATTTGTGTTCTTACTTTTTTTATAGTCAAATCTTTTGGAAGGAAGACTAGCTTCTCTGATGACTGCTAAAGTGATCCCTTTCAAATTCTAATTTAGTTTTCATGGTCTAATTAGGATTGTTGTTTCTTAGTGTCTTTAGTATTTATAGTTTCTTGCTTCATTAAGTTCTTTACCTTAGATTTCATTACTTTTTTTTTTTTTTTTTTGTAATTGGTAGAAATTGTATCAATTTGATTTTTGCAACTAATCTTGGTAAGAGAATTGAGTAGAATGTAAGCTCATCTAGAGAAAAGCCATTAATTTGAGTGTGAAACAAACATGAGTGAACTTGAGTTATAAAATTACTTGAGTGAAACATGCAAGGTAATGAAATGAGGGAATTATTCTTTTGCTTTGCTGACTTTGTTTTGTAGTTATAAAGATGAGTGGCACATAAGGTAACCCATATGGGGAGATAGATTGATTCCAATCCTTAACTGAGTTGATCCAAGCCGTGGAAAGAAGAAATAATGACAGAATGGATTGACTATAGCAAAGAAGCAATGATAGAATGGATCAATTAGAGCAAGAAGCAATGAAAGAATAGAACAATTGGAGGCTTCTATCATAAGGGGATAGCTAGCCAATGTTCGTAGACAATCTAGATGAATTCAAAGAAGGGCTCAGGAAGAGGATGGAGATGAAACTGAGTCACTTGGTGATAATGAAGAGCAAGAAGAACTAAGACTAAAGGCTAGACAAGACAACAACAATGGTGGAATCAAATTCAAAATTCCATCATTACATGAAAGAACGTATCTTGAAGCATATTTGGATTAGGAAAAGAAGATAGAATTGGTGTCCGATTGCCATAACTACACTGAATCCAAAAACATGAAGCCTATTGTGGTTGTATTCGATGGGTATGCTATTACTTGGTGGGATGATACTAAGCAAAAGAGAAGAAGAAATTAGGATAGACCCATTAAAGAGTGGAGAGAACTTAAAGCAATCATGAGAAGGAGATTTGTACCTAGTCACTATTATCAGAAGTTGTACAATCGACTTCAAAATCTTACTTAAGGGTCCAAGAGTGTTGCGGAGTATTATAAGGAGATGGAAGTAGCCATGATTAGATCTAATATAGAAGAAGACAATAAAGCTACAATGGCGAGATTCCTCAATTGGTTGAATAAAGAGATTGCTTATATGGTTGAGTTGCAACTATATGTAGAGCTTAAAGACTTGCTTCACATCACTTTGAAGGTTGAAAAGCAATTAAAGAAGAAGAGTACCCATCAGGTTTCTACCTTATACAATTCACCATTCAAATCAAATTGTAGGAAAGATGATAAGGCTTCTTCATCCAAGCCTAAAACATATTTCAAAGAAGCTCTCAAACCATCCCCTTCAGATAAGAACAAAGGTAAAACTGATTCTACTCCTACTAACACATGAAATGTCAAATGTTATAAATGTCAAGATGCAGGTCATTAATAGAAGGATCATTCAAATAAAAGAACCATGTAAATAATTGATGGGGAATACTATTCGACTAGTGAAGAAGAGGCTGAAGAAGACAAGATGCGACCTTTTGAAAATGCAAGTGATGAAGAAAAGGATAATCTATTTCAAGTAGCTGAATGTGGGAGGTCACTTGTTACAAGAAGAACATTGAATATGCAAGTCCAACATGATAATAATAACTAGCAAAGAGAGAACTTGTTCCAAATTAGATGACTTGTAAAAGATAGATTTTGTGATGTTATTATTGATAGAGGTAGTTAACTAATGCAGCAAGCACTTGTTAAGAAGTTAGGTTTACATACTACTAAACATCCTCACCCCTATAAACTAAAATGACTTAATGATTATGGGAAAATTAGGGTGACAAGACAAGTTTTAATGGCTTTCAAGATAGGCAAGTATAATAATGAGACATTAGCAAGTCATTTATTGTTGGGAAGCCCTTAGCGATTTGATAGACGGGTATTGCATGATGGTTACACCAATTACTACACTTTTGAGAAGATTGGAAGAAAAATTACTCTTATACCACTTTCACTTAGAGAGATCTATGAGAATGAGCTTAAAAGATTTCAAAAGAAGAGAGAAATAAGAATGAAGAAAGGATCGTGAGTGATGATATGACAAAAGAAAGTGAGATTCCAAAATAAAAAAGTGGAAAAAAATAAGGGGAAAATAAAAAAAAGAGTTCGAATCAAAAGAGGAGAATTCAAATGAAATAAAAAGAAAGAGTGATGATTTGAATAAAGAAAAAGAAAAACAAGTTAGTGTGATTAAAAAAGAAAAGAGGATTTCGTTTATTAATAAGCTTACTTTTTCTTTGCCTAGTTTTCTTGTTTCTTTCTTTCAGGATTTCAAGGAACGATTGTCATGGAGTAAATAAGATATAAATTCTACAATCAATAAAATCCTAATTGCCATAGAGAATGGAGGTAAGATAGGAATTGTATTTGGAAAGACTTACTTTCATGGGTACAGATTTGAGGTCGCATTATCTTGAGGAGGGAGAGAATGATGAGAATGATGATGCCTTGAAACAAGCTTACAAATACATATAAGTTAAAGATTTTAAGAAGGTTCTTCAAGGTTGTCATTTTTATCAAGATGACTTACAAGGAAGTGCAATCCCACCATTGTACTTGTTCAATAGATCATTCAAGAGGGATTTGAGATTGCATAAATATAATACCCAAGGTTTTCCTAACTCATTAGAGTTAGCAATGGTGCCATAGGAGATTGATTTTGATGAGTATTGTGATGGTGAAATTAAATTGAAATTGAAAGAGATTTAATATGACTAAGTGACACTATAACATTCATTTATTGCGCTATCAAAAGCTTTTCTAGCATATTAAAACCATAAAAATTAATTTTAATGAACAATGTGATAGTGAATGAAAAATAAAATCAATTTTGATAAACATTTTAATAGTAAAATGAAAGTCAAATAGAGTTTGACTTAATGTGACTAAGTTAGTTATTAATACTAAAGTGCTAGTGAATGGGTATAAATACAATACTAAGACTCTCCTAAGTCATTTGAGAGAATAATAGTGACCTAAGAAGTTGATTTTAATCAAAACTACAATAGTAAAATAGAAGTCAAACTTAGTTTGACCTAGTGAGCCTATATAATTTACTTGAATAGTACTACTAAATGGCTAGTAAATCTAAATTATAAAGTGAATAAAATTTATCTAGCAATACTTAGAGTGTGTAGTGAAATTAGAAATTAAAAATATATATGTTAAAGTGAAATAAAGAAATGAAAATTTTATTAAGTTACTAAGTAAAAAGATCGAGCCAAATAGGTTGGTTGATGGGCTTTTGGATATGCAAGCCCAAGCCCAATAGTGGTTGGCCCATTAGGTCCCATCATGGTAAAAACTTAAAGTTATCATGAGTTAAAAATATTTATCTAGGGTTAATTAGGGTGAATAGCCAAAAAATTTGACTACAACCACCATTTTTGACTCCAAGCGCATCATATTTGACCTAGCCATTCTCACTTTATCAAAAAAAATTATGCAAGCCAAAAAAAATTGCTACTCACACACCTTTTCCATTACACATTTAGATAGGATCATAGATATCCACTAAAACAAGATCATAGCCCTCCATCTTGATGAAATCATAGCCATTGATGTAAAATGATTAAATCATCACCATCTATCCTCTATATATAAGTAATGTGATGAGCATATTTTTCCACTTTGTGCAACCTAACACAAAACACAATCCTAAGAGAAAAACACTCTTAAATTTGGCCCCCATCCATAGAACTCAATTCAAGATACTTCCAAGGTAAGAAAAGAAGCTCATCTCTTTCTTTATGTGTTATAAGCATAGGATTAATGATTTAGTTGCAATTTTTTTTCATTTCCTCCACCCATATGAATAAGCCAAATGGGACTAAAACTAGAAAATATTTATTTTGTATGTTCTGTGATTAATAGTGGATTTGAGCATGAAAACTTAAGGTTTAGCAAGTGAAAATTAGCAAAGGAAGCATGAAACTCATCTAAGTGCACAAAAGGGTAGGAGTTCAGTCATTCTTGGAATTAGCATAGGGAATTATTGTAAAATTTTTTTGATGATATTTAAGGTTATTTGGGATGGATAAAAGTGGTTTGGAAGTATCAAATTTAATTATGGAGGCTAATTTCAAAACTTAAAATTTTGAAGGCATAAACCAAGTTAAAAAGGGGACTTTGTGTTCTAATGCTTGTTTTTTTTTTTTTATGTTTCATTGATCATATGGGCTTTCTATCATGTTAATTATATAATTCAATAGTCAATTTGAGAATTACACAAGAAATTATAGATTTTCTCCAAATTTTCCCTAAATTGGAAAATGAGGGTTTCACTAAAATTGTTTAATTGCAATTGTTTGAAGGGAATTGATTGTCTAAGTGTTAATTTGATGAATCTATGATTAATTTGAAGATTTGATGAGCAATCGATGGTTTTTCCCAAATTTTAGGGTTTATGAGACAAAATGGGGATTTTGAGATGTAAGCTTTAAATTATGTAATTGATTGGTGAATTGAGTTTAGAAATGGTTTATTTTAATACTAATAAGGTCAATTGTAAAATATAAAAATATAAAACGGGCTACTTGAATTTTGTACTTTTTATGTGTTTTGGAAATTAATTGTTTTAATTTTGTATTTGTTATTTTGGGCCCTAAACTTGTCATAGTTAATGGTATAATTCAGTTCTATGAAGCCTTGCTCGAGTACCGGTCCGATTTGTTAAAAGAAATTGAAATACTCATTTGGGTTTGAACTCATGATAGAACCCTTAGGTTCAGATTGATTGATTTTGAAGAGTTGCCACCTTAATTTTATTTTATTTGGAAAAAAGATTAAGGAAAAAACCCAAATTGACTCTGATTAATATCCCAAAGGAAAAGATCACCAGCCTCGAAACCAAGGAGGATTCAAGGACTAGGTTTTCAGTTTATTTTAACAAAATTAGTTTGGCAAATTTAATAGAAAATAACTTAACATAAATTTCATGAATAGAAATAAGAATGATGCTTGAGCAATAATATTAGTGCAATGCACGATAGTTATAAAGCTATAAAAAAAAATAAAATCTATTTAAGAATTATGACAAATCGAAATGGATTATAAATAAATAAAATCGAGGATCTTTTCTCTAGCCCTTATGGGTATTAAAAAAAGCACACATTTCTCAGTTAATTACAAGAATTCACAAATCAAAAAGAGATTAGCACAAAAGAAACAACACAATTATACATAATAAAATGAAATAGAAATAATCTCATTAAAAAAATGAAGAAAAAGGAAAAATTATTTTGAAAAATATTTTGTAGTTGATGCCTAAAAGATGCTTACATATCCCTTTGAATGGAAATCAAACCCCACGCAATTCTTCCTTCTTGTGAAGTAGGGGCTTTGGAAAAGGTTAATTTGATTTGTTAATTTAGTTTAGATTTAAAATTAAAAACTTTAGGTCTTTTTATTTTTAGATCTAAAAAAAGATATAAAAAGGAGAATTCTAGATTTGATTTAACAAATCTCGAAAGAGTGAATTATACCTTGGTTTTATGCTTTCTTTGTATAAATAGAGTAAGTCTTACACCAGATCTAAGCTCCACCTTGCTTGGAATCTCACAAGATGAACCTTGTATAGAAAGAATTAAACAAAAAGAGAAACAAAGAGATAATAATTGAAAATAAAAATTAAACTTTGAAATTAGATTTGAAATTGAAGAAAGTATATTTTTTGTTTTGAAAATTGATAGAACTTTTAGCTTAAAAGAAAAATTGGAATTTTTTTATATTTGAAACTGTGTGTCGAATATCTAGGAGTGGACCTCTATTTATAAGAAAAATTGAGGGCAAATCAGAAAGAAATCGGAGGGCCGGCGGCACCAATTTAGCGCTGGCTGGGCTGGTGGCATCATATATATACTGGCTAGCTTGGCGGCACGATGATGATGCTACCTGTTCAGGCGGCATTGATTTCATGCCACCTATTTGGCTGGCATTAATTTCATGCCACCCATTCTAGCGGCACACAAATGGTGCTGCCTGGCTTCAATTTGTGTCAATTTGACCTATTTGACTTATTTCAGCCCATTTTAGCCCGTTTCTAATTTGATTTAAGTCCTATTTTATTCTATAAGTTTGTAATTGATTTTTGGTCATTTGGAGGTGCAAATTTGAGGAAATCTATTTTTTTGATGGGGCGCTACCCGTTGACCCTTGCCCGCTATCTAGCCAGCGAGACCGCCATAGCTCTGCATAGCACACTAATCTTAGCAGGTATCAAGTTGTGGCCTATAAGAGTGTAAAATTAAGGGTTCACAAGTTCTAAATTAATTATCAATTAGGAATAGTTTTCTAATTAGGAATCTTCAATCCTTGTATAGGAAGAATTTCTAGTCCTTAGATGATTCTAGTTTAGGGTTGAGCCTCTCTATAAACTCAACCAATCTTGTAAAAATTTAGACTTTTGATCAGTAAAAATTTCAGTTCAAATTAAGAGAGTTTCTCTTGTTTTCGATTCTTCCTTGAATCAAATTTATACAATCAAAGCTAATTACTTTGAGAGTATTTATTCCTAGGTTCTTGTTCACAAGTTTATAGTGTGTCACAGAGATCATATTTCAAGGTGATCATATTCTAAGATGCTTTGCCACAAGTTGGATTTGGATCGCAAACTTAGGGAAATTTGATTTAGCTTTCCAAAGGGTTGCTTACAAGCATAAAGATATTAGGTCTTAAGTTTAATATACTTGGGTTTAGTATCATTAACTCATATGATAAAAATGAATTGGAATTTTCATAATCCTCTGGATTTAAATAGTTCTCATGGTTTATATGGTTCTCATATATTTATAGAAGAATTATTAGGTATTGATGAACAAAGGTTGCTCATTATAGCATATTAAATATATTTATGGCTCTTATGGTGTTCATGGCTAAATGATTTAACATTGATCATATTAGTGTGTCTAGGCCAAGCCGAAACTGCCTCAATCTTCTTAGGATCCACTTGAATGCCATCTTTACTAAGCATATGTCCCAAGAAGCACACATGATCTAGCTAGAATTCCCACTTTGATAGCTTAGCATATAACTTATGCTCTCTCAAAGTCTGTAATGCCACTCTCAAGTGCTTTATGTTCTTTCTTGGTCTTTGAATAGATAAGAATATAATCAATGAATACAATGATAAACTTATCTAAAAATTGCTTGAACACTTGGTTCATCAAGTCCATAAATGTCATTGGAGCATTGGTTAAGCAAAAAGTTAATTTTGTGAACGCATGATGGCTATACCTCATCCTAAAAGCAATTTTACATATGTCCTCATTCTTAATTTTGTGTTGATGATAGCCTGATTGAAGATCAATCTTAAAGATGTTACTTGCTCATTACAACTGATCAAACAAATCATCTATGTTTGGTAAAGGATACTTATTCTTAATGGTCATCTTATTCAACTGCCTATAGTCAATGCAAAGTCTGATTGAACCATCTTTCTTCTTTACAAAGAGAACTGGAGCACTTTAAGGCAAACTGCTTGGTCTTATAAACCCTTTGACCAATAAATCTTATAATTGTATTTTCAATTCCTTCAGTTCTACTGGTGTCATTCTATAAAGAGGAATCGATATAGGTTGTGTACATAGAAGAAGCTCAATACTAAAGTCAATCTCCCTCTCAAGAGGCAACCTTAGAAATTCTTTTGGAAATATGTCCAGAAACTCATTAACTGTTGTTATTTATTGTACCTCATTAGGAGCCTCCCTTAAATTAATCACATGTGCCAAATATCCTTGGCATCCCTTTCTCAAAAGTCTCATTGCCCTAATAGCTGAGGTCAAGTTGGAAGGCAACTTCTATCCCTTTAGAACATAAATCTATTCTTATCTTGTGACTTGAACTCTATCTTCTTTTTATGACAATTTATATTTGCATAGTACTTAGATAACCAATCTATACTAAGGATCATATCAAATTCCAACACTTCCAACTCAATCAAGTCCACTAGGAGCTTCCTTTTCTTGATCTCTACTATGCAAGATGGATACATATAATGCGCTTCTATTGTCTCCCTTAGAGGTATGGACACTTTAAAAAGAATGCTTATGAGTTCTCTACCCTTTCCCAATCTTTTAGCAAAACATTGTGAGACAAATGAATGTGTAGCACCTAAATAAAACAAAACTCTAGGTAACATGTCTTTTATTGAAAGAGTACCTATCACTGTAGTCTTTGAGGTACGAGCCTCCTGTTGATGGAGGACAAATGCTCTGCCTCTACTTCTTTCCCTTAGCTGCTTGATTGGTTTTGGAAGCTTGACCTTGTCCTTTTCCTATACCTCTTAAACTCCCTCTTCCTATACCTCTTAAACTCCTAATATCCGGTCTAATAATCTATACTATAGGCTAGAAAGTAGCAAGTGCATTTTGTTGATCTCCCTACAATGGAAAATTCTTGATAAAATGCCCTGCCAACCTACATTTATAACAAGTCTCTTCAGCCATTCTGCATACCCCAACATGTTTTTGTCCACACGTAGTACAAGCAAATCAACTATAACTTTGTTGCTCATATCTAGGTGTAGAACTGGTGACTAGAGCAAAAGCCATTGATATCCCTCTGGTCTGACCTCTACTCTGACAACCACTTTTATGCTGACTTTAAACCACCGTAGAAGTAGCAGGCTCAACTATCTTCACTTGGGAACTATTTCCTCCACCCTTATTCTAGTTACCTGAACCCTTAGGCTTGTTATGTTTTCTCTGATCCCTCTCTGTTTTATTTTCCTTATGCTTGGACTCCATTTGTTTTGCTTGCTCAACCAATATAGATGAGGAAGTGAACCCAATGGCATACAAAGCAATATGCAAAGGTGTAATCAAACCCTCTTTGAACCTTTTGATCTATGCTGCTCTGTAGACACAACCTCTAGAGCAAACTTACTCAACCAAGTCAACTCCTTAGTGATTTTTAATTGATTTTTGATTTTGAAAAGGATTTGGGAATCACCAGCCTAGTTTATTTTAAATGGAAAAATTAAGGAAAAACTCAATTTGTCACTTCAATTCATTATTTTTTTTAACTAATTTACCCAAAGATAAAAATTACTAGCCTTCGAACCAAGTTGAGCTTGGTGACTAGGTTTTTGGTTAAATAATTTAAATTTGGCTCTTAAGTTTAATTTGACTTTAGAAAATTAATTTCATGAATGACGTTTTATAAGATGGCAAATAATTAAATGCATGAACATGGCATAGTATGAATGTATGGTGCATGGAAAATTAATAGAACAATTATAAATAAACATCATAAATTAAGGGGAGTGTTCCCTCTAATCCTTATAGATTTAGGGGAACCACATAATGACTCCTTAATTTCAAATTAATTAATTACATTAACTCAAATTGGAATTTCTTATCTAGCCCTTGTGGGATTATAGGAAGACCACAAAATTCCCTTATAAATAGGACTAAATGATTAATTATATTTGGAAAATAAATGGAAAATGAATTTGATTTGAAAAATTGGATTTGAGGTTTGGATTGAAATTCCAAATGTGTTTGCATGCCATATTGAATGGGGATCAAGAATCACGTAGTTCATTCTATGGTTAAGTGGAGGGGTTTACAGGTTGATTAAATTGATTTTGGTTTAGGGTGATGAGTTGATGAAAAGTACCTTAGATTTTGGTGGACGGGATGGGTAAAGTGTTTTGCTGGATTGAAGGATTAGTTTGATTTTAAAAAAGGTGACTAATTAATTAATTAAAAAGATTAATTAATTAATTATTTTTTGAGTGATTATTTAAAAAAAAGAGTCTTAGTTAATTAAAAAGATTAATTAATTAATTTAGGGAGTGATTGGAAAGAGAAGAAGAAAATAATTGATAGACAGTTAATCTATATCAACTCTTCAGGTGAGGAAGAATGAAGGGAAATGGGGCTATTTATAGGAAAAGTAGTGAGGGTAGTTTAGGGATTGAAAAAGTGAAAAGACCCAAAAGAGTAAGGCCAAAAGGGGTTGAAAAGGGAAAAATAGACATTTCGGCGTAGAAAGGGGGCCATGGGCATGGATCCATGCAGCACCATTCTGGCGCGGCTTTATATGGCGGCAATGTTTTTTTTTTTTTTTTTTTTTTTTTTTTTTTTTTGAGATTAATGTTCATTTATGCTGGAAAATTGGGTCTAGATAGCATTTATTTGGAGTTTAAAATTTTCTTCCGAAGGCATTGCGTCCAAACCCCTTATTAACTGCCTAGCAGGATCGTAGTACCAGCTTTGTCATGACCCAAACCTGAGGGCACATAACTGGCACTAGAACACAAGTGTTGCATATGGCTACCAATGCCTGTAGTAAGCCTGACAACTTATTAAATGACAAAAATTATTACATAATAGCTGTAACTATCACAAAATCAGAGCTATGGCGCTTGTGTTAAGCAGAACCAACTAAACATCAATCAAATCAATGCCATTTTAGCTAACAAAACCATTATCTCAAAACATCATATAACATTTAACTAGTTTCTTCTTAGCAGATAACTTATCAACTCAAACGATATTATACAACTAACAATTTAAAATAAATTACAGGTAACAACAGCAATATTGCAAAGTTCTAGAATAATCATACAAACAAATGAACATCATTTACATAATTGATTAATTAATTACAATACACTACTGAAGAATCAAAGGTAGAATAATTCAACTAAAATTCCTTCATGAGCTCATTCTATAACTTGGGAAAATAAATTGAGCAGGAATGAGTATTCGACTCAGTGAATGATACTAACTAATATACTAACCAGGTGTCTGACAGGCAGATCGCTAAGGTTCATGTTGTGCATCGTGTCACAGAGATAGACAAATCACACAAGCAAACAAGGATGAGATACAGTGCACAGTAGCACACTAAACCTCAATATAGGGATCCCATCTCCCTGTCTTGGCTCTTTTATTCCAAAGTTGACTTTTATAACCAATACATAGGGTCTTAGCCATTAATAGCTAATGCCACGTAGTGTCAACTAGACTGGTAGCAGTGCCAGGTGATGAGTAAGCCCCTAAGCCATCATACACTAGTCATATTTTATCTATCATAACCATCATCACAATTAGATTCACATTCCTAAGTGGCAATGTATCATCCCAATCCCATCCGGCAACCACAACCAATATGCAATAACAAATGTTAATTCATCAATCATAATCAAATGCTAACATGCATCTATGTAATAATAATGTATAATTATATATATAATTATATATAATAAATGTGAATGCATCAAAGACCTGAAAATATATTATAGAGTATCACTCACAGCCTTAATAGAGCCCAAAAGCTCTCTCCTCAGATTGTAATGTCTGGCATCTAAGTAAACAAGTAGAACATCGATACAATATGAATTTGGCTCGAACTAATATCATAGAATTCACCAAAATAACAAACCAAAGCTGCTGAGTTTAGGTTGCCAAAGCATCATCAAAATCGCCACTAGTGCCTCCATCGTCTGGCCATGCATCACTGCAGATGATGGTCTTAGAGGTTGAAGAGCTACACCAATCAACTCGTCTCGACGTCAAGAGCCTAAATATACCCCTCACCCTCCCTCATTAGCTACCTGTCTCTGGAAATCAGGCCTTAAAGTTTTAGAATTATGCTCTCTAATCTCCTACTTTAGTCAATAAAGGGGCAAGCTTGGCAAATTGAAGCTGGTGAAGAAAGGATTCCAACACATCTTAAATCACTTGAATTGGAGCTTACATGAGAGAGATATGGCCATTTGAATTTTCAGCCGCCAGAGTTCATAAAAAATTCACAATAGCTAGATTTGGGATGCTTGTTTGATGCTTTTTGGTGTCTAATTGGAGTGATTCTAGTTTGTTAGCTTCATCTGGATGTTTGTTTTCCAACTTAACTAGCAATCCATCAATCGGAGGTTTGGTGGCGAAGTTATCGCTGGAAAACCACCGGCTGCTCCTTTCCTCTCTCTCCTTTTCTTTTAATTCTCTCTCTCCCCTTCTCTTTCTATTGTTGTTGCTTTTCTAGGTAGCTAGCAACCAGCCTAAGGCTACTATGTAGTAGTCTCTGATTAGTCTTCTTTTTTTTTTTTTTTTAAATCTTTAGAAATTTATAGAAAATTCATTTTACATCAAAAATTATGAATAAATAGTTATTAAATACCTTATAAAATATACTATAATTAGATATATTAAAACTTAAAAAATGAAAAAATGATTACTTTTAGATTTATTAAAATAATTGAACGTAATATTAATTTCTAAAAATTCTTAAAAATTAATATTTAAATATCCATTATCTTCACATTCAAGTTTGCCAAATATAAATTATTTATAATATCCAAATTTAATAAATTATTTTCATCATTCAATAAATAAATAAATATTTTCTTTATATTAAGATCATGTATTTTAAAATTTAAATAAAATGTTATTAATAATATATTCTCAATATCATAAAATCCTATTTTTTTAGATACTTAAGAAAATTTAAATACTAATTTAGTACATATAATTAAATAATTATATTTCCATACAAAAATAAGATTTTCTAAAATAATTCAAAATTCGGGTTGTTACAAGCTCTGTGTAGTGCACTAAACTTAGCAAGTATTAGGCTGCGACCAAATGATGAGAGTATAAAATTAAGGATTCATAGCTGACTCCTCATTGGAATTATCTTTTCTATAAGGCAATTCTGATGATAGTGAACCCAAAAGAAGGGATGGTACAAGTAACCAAAGTGATGTCTAGGTCAGTGCTTGGATATGTTTGGGTGAGGGACATGGTCGAAAAAAAAGATGGTAAAAAGAACCACATAGATGTTTAAGCAATCATTCCTAAACATTTATGGTTGGAAAATGTGGTGAATAAATGGAAGTAAGAAAAGGCACCAAAGGGATATTTAGGCTGGTGGCTAGATATTTTTGGGTGAATTTATGGATTTGCTTAAAAAAGGGATGAAAATTGGAACCTTGTGGATGTCTAGGTGACTGTTTCTAGACATCTATGGGTGAAATTGATGGATAAATGTATGTGAGAAAAGGAAACAAATGGATATCTAGGCTAGTGGCTATATGTTTTTGGGTGAATTGATGGATTCAATTGATTCGGATGAAAAGTCAGGGAAAGAAACCAAATGGATACCTAGATTAGACATATATGGGTGAAAGACTTGGATAGATTTTTGATAAAAGAGGTGGAAAAAGGAACCAGAGGGATGTCATTGTTTAGACATTTATAGGTGAAGGATTTGGATGGATGTTTGATAAAAGGGATGGAAAAGGGAACCAGCTCGACATTAGAGTGAGAACTTAGACGTTTCTGGGTAGAAGATGTGATTGATTCAAAGGGACCATAAGGATGCCTAGGTGACTATTACTAGACATTTATAGGTGAAAATGATTTCATTAAAAGAAGCAGGACAAAGAACCATAAGGATGTTATGATGATCGTATCTAAACATTTACAAGTGAATTAATTAATAGAGGAAGATGTCCTCAGTGTCTTTAGGGAGGTTTTTGGTAATTGGCATAAGAAAGATGTCCCCTAGCATCTTTATTAGTAATGCTGATGGCCTCAGTCTTGATTCAGAATTCTATTTGGTTGATGATCCCAATCTTGGTTAGGGAAGTTCATTTGGTTAATGATTCCAATCTTGGTTCAAGAAGTCTCTTGGGTTGATGATCCTTGTTTTTGGTTCAGAAAGTCTTTTTGGTTGATGATCCTAGTCTTAATTTGGGAAGTTTGGTTGGTTGATAATCCTTGTCTTAGCTCAGGAAATTTTGAGAAGATTCTGGTTGTGCTGAGGAAACTTAGACTTCTGAAGGTGAAGGATTAGGGCTCTTGGAAGGCTTGAAGAGAACTTACTAGGATTAAAGGGACTTTAAAAGTCACACTTCATCAGTTAGATTCTTTAGGATTACCACTCGACTTAATGGGTTTTTGAAAGTGGAGAGGGTCTATTTGGCTTGATGCAATGAGCATTTGACTTATGCATCACTAGTGAAGGTAAAGGTCATTTAGCTACTTCAGTTAGGGAGGTAACTTTGACAATTTTGAAGGTAATGCGCTTTATGAGTTATTTTCTTTTGACTTTTGGAAATCCTCGGTGAAAATAAAGGTGATACGCCTTGATAGGACCTATTTTTTTTTTTTACTTTTGAAAATGATTCTTAGCAAAAATGATTTTTGCTTTCTCCCACATATCATCTTGGATTATGCTCAATGAACTCATAGGGTGGTCCATCAGACAGAGTGTGACTACCTGCTAAATGGAGGTGACCATCTTCAGTTTCTCGATTCAACTTAATATTGCTTTGCGGATGACATTTGGATACAAAGAAGGAGAGGTCATTAGCTTAATGTATGCATTAGGGTGCATATTTGCAGATGGTTGCATAGATGTTGGTGCACAAATGATGCATGTTATGTATGCATGCTTTAGGATTCATTAACATTTTGTTTAGCTTTTGCACTATGGTTGATTTATACACTATTGATGATTTGTGATGATGTATGTAATGGATGAATGTATAGATGCAAGAGAGTGGATTTATGGGTTTGCTCTGTGCATGTCATCAATGCAATTTGCATGCAATAGTGACTCCTAAAAGTGGCCTGCAGGTTATAAGATGATTATTTTGATTGAATTTTTTTTGGTGGATTCCTAAGGCTGTCCTAATAAGGGTTGATGTGATATTTTTGAGTGATGATGATGATGGGTATTGATGTGATATTTTTGAGTGATGATGATGATGGGTAATCTAAACCCTAAACAAAAGGGTGTTATATAAGCTAAATGCCTTTAACCAATGATTGGCTATTTAAAAAGGTGATTTTAGGAAGATGCCCTATTTTAGAGGGCAACAATTTAGCTATTTTGATATGGGTTAGGGCTCTTCATGATAATAGGATAGCTAGGATTTAGCAACCAAGTAGCTTATTTTAGGTTAAAAAGGAAATTTGTCTGTTTAGGCTTCCTCAGACTTTGGAGGAAGAATTGGTTCTAGTAATGAGGTGTCGATGGTTTACTCCTAGTTTGACTTTGGAAGCTTGTGGTTATGATGGGATTTATAGGTTAGCATAGATGACAGAGATTTACGATTTACTCCAAGTGGCCTAATGTTTCCTTTTGTGGTCCTAGCATGGTTGGGTTACTTGGGCGATTAATAGGGTAGTTTAGGCTTTGGAATTTTTAGGGTTGGGTTTTAGTTTATCAAGAGGTTCAAACAAATAGGATGGTAGGAATTAGGACTTAGTTAATCTTGGCTCTAGTTCTAGTATAGGTATGATAAGGTTTTGGTCATAAGGATAAATGACTTGAATAAGTTTGGAAGGTTCTTTTGAGTTTTGGAGATTGGGCTTTTTTTTTTTTGAGTATATGAGATGGATATGCCTTGATTTCAGTCTATAGTAAGACCCTTAAAGTGGCTTAGTTTCATGAATGATCTAGAGCTTTGGAAATAGGAGGTAGGCTTCCTTTATTGGCTTAGGATTTGAAGTTAGAACTTTTAGAAAGTGTGCATGGCTTTCATTTTGCCAAAAAAAAAAAAAAAAGGGATTTAAAGTGGGTTGCAGGCTTCTAGAGCATGGCTTAGGTGATGCAAAATTTTGAGAGATTTAATTGATTTCAGTTCCACCAAAGGCTTTAGCTTTGTGGTTGTTCTCGTTCTTTTCTCCTTCTTCTTTTTTGATGCTTCATGGAACGAAAAGAATGCATTATCTAGGCTAGGAAGGCTCTTATGGATAATGCTTTTTGGGTTTAGTTAGATTCGCATAGAGGTCAAGATGAACTTTTAGGAATGAGGAAGGGCCATCTTATTTGGGTCTTTTGTGACTCAAGCACTTTGACAGGAAAACATGACTTAGAGACCTTACCCTTAACAAGAGGTGGTGGACTGATAGAAGGTTGCCCAAAAGAATGTGAATGTCTTTAAATGACATGCCCCTGATGATGGATAAGAGCAACTTTATTTACAGTGACTAGATATTCGACTTGAAAACTTTCTTTACCCTTTGAATGATTAAGGGAAGAAAAGGGGTGACACAAAGAAGGATGATGCAGAGGATGATAAAATTATTTGACTGCTCATGAGGATAAATTATTTAGATTGACTTGATAGATTTAAACAGATGGATTTTGACATGACTCAGAGTAGAATCTAATTTGAATGACAAATCTTCTTTTTGGTTTAGCAGAGGAAAAAGTAAGGATGCAATTGATGTGGTTTAGAAAAAAGGATGCAATTGATGTGGTTTGGAAAACACGAGGGCATCATGCCTTACAAGACAAAGAATATTTTTATTATGATTTGGACCGCACTTGGGTTGGGCTGCTTATGCATCCCTTATATTGCTTTTATTCTTTTTTTTGTAGGGAGAATTAGGTCTATGTAATTCTTGTTACAGTGTGGAAAAAAGTTATTCATGACAATCTTGTTAGCCATTTAATCTATTTTGCAACTTCTCATTGGGCCATTTCCCATTTTGATGAATTGACTACTTCAAAACTCGACATTGCTTTTTTCCGATCCTTTTTGTGAAGTGATCTACATCCATTAAGATGTTTTCATGCTCGATTGAGGATTTAGAATTTGATTGCCCTAAATAAACAGCAGCTTAAAGAAGGATAGCCTTAATGTGTATAATAACTTTGTAGCCGAGTTCTAAGAGCTACTCCATCTTCAATCTTCAACTTGGCATGATGTTATGCAAATAATAATTTTTTTTTAATTTATTTATTTTTCTTTTTTTTTCATTTTTTTTAATGGTGTATCATTTAATTTGGATTTAAAAAGAGAATATGCATGAAAAACCTAAACTTTTATTAAGAAAAATTGGAAAAGTCATTCCAGACTTAAATGACAAACTTTGACTCTAAGTTTGGACAACTAAGGACTAAAAAGACAAGAAACAAGCACAAGAATTGATAGACTCAAATTAAAAGAAAGATTTCAATAGACTTAAAAGACTCAAACTCAGACTTAGATGACTCAAACATGATTGACTGGACTCAACTTGATTGTAGGACTCAAATAAGGCCATGTCAGCTAGGTCAATGCCCTCCTCAAAGTGCTAATCACTAGGTAAAGCTTGAGATGGCTAGATGAATTTAGGAGTTTAGAAGAGGATTAGTGGCAATATTAGGCTTTGGCCTAGGGGCAAGGATGTCTCCTTTGTTAATGAGGTCCTGAATTTAATGTCTCAGAGCCTTGCATGAATTAGTCTTGTGCCCCGCTTCCTAGTGATAATCATAGTACTCATTAGCATTGTAACTCTTGGTTAAGGATTTTGGAGGAGGTCGTGATTCTAGGGGTTTAACCAAGTGAGCTTTTAGGGCTTCCTTATAAATAGTGTTGAAGGGTATACCTAGCTCAGAGAAAGCCCTCTTTGTTTCTAACCTCATTGGTTGGTGATAAGAGATGACATTTACCTCCCCTCCTTTTTAGGTAGTGGTGTTAATGTTTTTCTTGTGATACCTTGAACTAGAGAATTCATCTTTGATTTATTCTGATTGGATCAAATCCTCAATCTTGGTGGGGGTAGCAATGACAGCTTTAAAGTTAGAGAGGTACTGTGTTTGCAAGTGAGTTTGGTATAGGGGGAGGAGATTTTTGATAATGATATCAATTTGCTCTATATCAGAAGGGCGATTCACCATTTGCACTGCTTTTGGTCTCCACCTTATAAAGGACGCAATGAAGGACTCTCTTTGCCTTGCTTAGTGGTTTCTAAATCTCGACGGGGTGACATCCACCTCAATATCATAGTGGAATTGCTTTTAAAAATGCATTGCAAATGCCATTTTATGTTTTCATGTGGTTTTGGTTAAGATTTAGGAGCCATTTGATGGCAGCTCTGGTTAGAGATTACTACAATAACTGAGCAAGGAGCTCGTCATTCATACCAAATCTCATTGTGCCTATATACATTTTGAGGTAGGTTTTAAGGCAAGTTATGCCATTAGATTTGGCCACCACGGGCATCTTAAACTTTAGTAGAACTTGAGTATTTGGGAAAAGAGTTATGGAATCAACATCTATCATATTTCATGTTTTTTGATGTTCTTGAGTGCTCATTCCATAGTGTTGAATTTCTCTGTCAGTTTCTTAGCTTTGGGAAAACTAGAGAAATCTCCATTTTGAAAAGGATTTGCAGTGGGAGATAGTAGCACTAGTGTTAAATCCAAGGTAGGAAGAGTCAGAGTTTTAGGTGCCTTTCCCTTATTGGCGAAATAGATAATGGGAGGAGTGAAAGTAGGGATACCACTAGTACTACCTTGGGTGGAAGCAGGTTCAATACGAGTAAGAGGAAGATTGATGGTGATGATGGCATTAGTCATTTCCTTGACCTCATTGATGATGGATTGACATTGGGAGTTAAGGGCATTAGTAATGGTGGCAGATTGAGCATTAAGGGCATTGGTGAATGAGTCAACTAGAGTCTTAAGGGTAGTGGTGAGTACAATTTGGAAGGTTTCCTCTTGTTTCTTGAAGAGGCTAGTGAAGAAAGTGCTCATGGTGCTTTATTGAAAGGGTTAGATGCGTTAGCCATCGGTACCTTCAAGAGAAAAAAAAAAGGGTAAATGTATGGAAAATGTATGAAAAAGTGATGAAAGGATAAAATTTAAATGAAAAAAAAGCACTTCCTAAGGTGCTTTGGTTTGAAAATTTTGGACTTAAGGTGTTTAGAAAGAGGTATTCATTAGGCCAGAAGTATTGGGCTTAAGGATTAGGTTTTAGGTTAGGGACTAAAAGGTTAAGGATTAGGACTTAGGTTGGGAGCTAAAAGGTTTTAGGCTTAAGGATTAGGACTTAGGTTAGGGGCCAAAAGGTTTTGGGCTTAATGAAGGTTTGGTATCCTAGAGTGCTTAGACAAGGGTATCGGTGTTCTAGTTTTAGGGTCTTAGGCTAAAAGGTTTTAGGCTTAAGGCACTGCTGGACCAAATATCTTGGGCTTTTGGGTATGAAAGAGATGAGGTGCCAAAGGTTTTAGGCACAAGGTGATGGTAGTCCAATGTTTTATGCCTGAGGTAGGTGAGGTGCCAAGGTTTTAGTCTTAGGGTGATAGTGGCACAACTGTCTCAGTGCCAAAGGTTTTAGGTTTGCAGGAGGTAATGAGCCAAAAGTGGTCAATGAGCCTAGCGTGCATTGAATGGTACAGATTGCTCTTACACCATTGAAATGATTAGGGATTCCTTGCTGGGTGGAATGCTTTTACTATCTCCCAACATACTCAAAAAGAGTTATCGAGTTAATGCTACTCACCATCCAAAAGTTTTCCTAAAGCTAAGGTTAGGCAGGGAGCCTTTATTAAGCAAAGTGGTACATGAAAGTCAAATTATACTTAATGAGCAAAATGAAGATTATTTTTGAAAAATTTTTCCTTAACTAAATAGTACTCCTCTTATTTGTTTTCTTTTTAAAAGGTGGCAAGTAGTCCCTGGTGAAATTGTCAGCTATGAGGCCTTGCCCGAATGCCTCTCCCTCGCTTAAGGAAATTAGCCTCAAGGAAAGGCGATCCATTTTTAAGGAGGTCATGAAACAAGTTTTGATGCTCATGATTGGAACAACTATCATTCAAAAAATTGATTTTTGATTTTGAAAAAGGATTCGAGAATTGCCACCCTAGTTTATTTTAAATGGAAAAATTAAGAAAAAACTCAATTTGTGACTTCACTTTATTAATTTTTTAATTAATTTATCCAAAGATAAAAATCAATAATCATCGAAACAAGATGAGCTCGGTGACTATTTTTGGTTAAATAATTTAAATATGGCTCTTAAGCTTAATTTGACTTTGGAAAATTAATTTCATGAATCACATTTTATAAGATGGCAAATAATAAAATGCATGAACATGGCATAATATGAATATATGGTGCATGAAAAATTAACAGAACAATTAAAAATAAACATTCATAAATTAAGAAGAGTGTTTCCTTTAATCCTTATGTATTTATGGGAACCACATAATCACTCCTTAATTTCAAATTAATTAATTACATTAATTAAAACTGGGATGTCTTCTTTAACTCTTATGGGATTCTAGGAAGATTGCAAAACTCTCTTACAAATAGCACTAAATGATTAATTATATTAGGAAAATAAATAGAAAATGAATTTGATTTGAAAAATTAGATTTGAAGTTTAGATTTAAATTCCAAATGTACCTATGTATCTCATTGAATGGGGTTCAAAATCTATATAATTCATTCCACGATTAAGTGGAGGAGTTTATAGGTTGATTAAATTGATTTTGGTTTGGGGGATGGGTTGATGAAAAATACCTTGGATTTTGGTGGACACGATAAATGAAGTGTTTTACTAGATTGAAGTTCTGTTTTATCAAAACTGAGTGATTTGATTGATTGAGGGTTAATTAAAGGGACTAATTAACCAATTTTAAGTGAAGAAAAAGGATTAATTAAGGTGATTGATTGATAATTAAATAAAATAGATGGATGAATTAATTTAAAAAAGGAATAATTTGATTTTTAAAAAAAGGTGATTAATTAATTAATTAAAAAGATTAATTAATTAATTAATTTTTTGAGTGATTAATTAAAAAAAGAGTTTTAGTTAATTAAAAAGATCAATTAACTTTTGGTTTGGGTGAGAGAATTAATTAATTGAAAAATTAATTAATTAATTAATTTAGGGAGTGATTGGAGGGATAAGAAGAAAAGAGAAATTGATAGATAGCCAATCTATATCAACTCTTAGGGTGGGGAAGAATGAAGGGAAATGCAACTATTTATAGGAAAAGTGGGTAAGGGTAGTTTAGAAATTGAAAAAATGAAAAGACCCAAAAAGCTAGGGCCAAAATGGGCTGAAAAGGATAAAATGGACATTTTGGTGTGGAAAGGAGGAATATAGGTGCGGATATGAAAAGCACCTAGTCTGAATTCACGCTAGTGTTTGTGTGGATGCGTGCTAGGCTGGTGCAGCTCCATATGGCAGCTGTGGATTTTTTTTTTAAGAGATTGATGTTGGTTTATATTGGAAAATTGGGTATCCGGGTAGCAATTACTTGAATGCTATAATTTTCTTTCCCACTGATTGGCTATCAAGATCGTCGTATTAGCTCTGTGTAGCGCGCTTAACTTAGCAAGTTTTAGGCTACGTCTGGATGATGAGGATGTAAAATTAAGGGTTCAAAACTCTCTATGGAATTCTAAAAGTCCCATCTTCAGTAAATTGTACATGCTCACCCCATCATCATCAATCACTCTCCTAGCCCTATGCTTAGGAACAAGAGCATTCTTAGGGGCTGGTGGTGGTGGCATTCCATGTCAAACTAGAGTAGGAGGAGGCGGTGGTACCACATTGTCCTCTTTTTTATCTCAATCACCTCAACTCTAACAATTCTCAGTGCAGTTCCTCATTCTCATGCCTTAAATCCTCATCGTCACCTCTTGACAGAACATTAACTTCTCCTATTTGAACTTGATGTCTAGGTCTGGGTGGTTTAAGTGGTTCCTTATGAATGGAAGTAGCATCCAAAGCCACATCCGATGCTACCACATGGTATTTGTCTTGGTCTATCCCTTCCTTTTCCTCTTCTAAGAGGCATCTAAAGCATGAATAAACATAAAGAGTAATAACACATAATGACTAGTGCGGATCTATATATAAAAGATGACTTTAAATGACATATAGGATATTATGCTCCATGGTGCTCATATACCCTGTTACTCATATAATCTAGACTGTACTTAACTTTTACTTTGATACCAACTTTGTCACTGCACAACTTCGCTGCTGTAGTGGTTCTAGGGCATGGAAAGACATAAGGACACTAAAAACCCATAAAACTCATTTAAACTGACAATCCATATGGTTTCATAACAACTAAACACATATAAAACCCAAGATCCTAACTTAAACTTATACACATATAATTATACAACTCATCCATATATTCATGTTCATAAGCTCATAGGTCCCATATCAGACTAATATCAATCATAAATCATTGCAAATAATATCATTCATATATTTGCCTTAGGCCAAAAGAACATCCTTTCCAACTTTCGTGGAGCTCTAGATTTTACTTCAATACAATAAAATAGATGGAGAAATTATATTGATCAAAATAATTCTTTAGGAAAAAGGAATGCCTGAAGAACTATACTGATAAACTATACTGATAAACTTCTATTCTCCTGAAAAACATATGTAATCAATAATGAGATAAAGTAATAAAATAAATAGATGGAGAAATTATATTGATCAAAATAGTTCTTTAGGAATAAGGAATGCCTGAAGAACAATACTGATAAACTTCTATTCTCTTGAAAAACATATGTAATCAATAATGAGAGAAAGTAGTGAGTAAAGAATATACTATCATACTTGTTAGACTAGGTGTTACTAGGCTAACTCATGAGGATGGTAGGCTGGTAACTCGCCAAATTACTTATAATAGAGCAAGTTTTCATAACTCATAAATGCAATACCCATGATATTTTTTACATATTAGAATCAATATTAATGTCATAGAATATGATTTTTTTTTAATAGCAAATATAGTGATAAGGTGAAAAATGCAACCAAAAGAACCATAGTGATATTACTTGAATTATTTGCCTAGTTACAATTTTAAAATGGCTATATGTATATGTAGTGAGTTAAATAAAGTCAATATAATGATCTGTTGGGTTCATAAGAATACTAAAGGATAGGAATTAAAATGATAAAGTGAAAGGAAAGAAAAGAAAACTTTAAGAAAAGCAATAAGTATGAAATGTGCATTAATGGATTATTAATGGGCTTTAGAAATTCAAAGCCTAAGCCCAAACACAGTTGGCCCATCCAAGGCCCATTAAGGTAAAAATATAATTTACTCGAGTTAAAAATAATTACCAAAGGTTAACTAAGGTAAACGAGATGAAAAGTCACAAAATTTGATGAGAGCCACCAAAATTGACTTCAAGCACACCAAATTTGACCATATGATATCATCAAATCTCTACAAAATTATGGTAAGTCAAAATATACAACTTCTAGATATAATTTACCATCCACATAGCTCAAATCACAGCCATCCATTGGAAATAAATCTCAGCCTTCCATTTTGATAAAATCTCAACCATTGATTTGAGAGATAAAATCCTAACCATCCATTCTTATACAAATAAACAAAAATTTATGTAATCTCATCATTTTTGCAAACACAACTCCAAAACACATCTCTTAAGAAGTTTCTCTCTAAAATTTTGGCCCCCTCTCAAAGTTCCAACTTAAAGCTTTCCCAAGGTATGAATTCATGCTTATTTCTTCCTTTCTTATTCTTTAGTATGAGAATAGTGATTAGGTTGCAAAAACTTCGTATTTGTCCCATCTATATAGATTGGCCTAAAGGAAGAAATTTATAGGAATATTCATATTGGATATTCTTTGATCAACTATAGGATTTGGGCTTAAAGACTTATGTTTAGCAAGTGAAAGAAAAGTAAAGGAAGCAAAAGAGCATAAGTAAACCACCAAAAAGGGGGGTTTGACTTTCTTAGATTTCATATAAGGAATTGTTCTAAAATTTATTTGATAGTATATGAGATTATTTGGGATGTAGAAAAGCAATTTGGAAGTGTCAAATTGAATTATGGAGGCTTTATGCAAAACTTGAAATTTTGGAGGCATAAACCAAGTTAAAAGGGAAGTTCATGTTCTAATATTATTTTTAATGTTTGATTGATGTTATACCTTTTCTAATATGTTAGTCTCATATTTCAAAGATCAATTTGAAGACTAAATAAAAAATTATAGATTTTCTCCAAATTACTTCAATATGACAAAGTTAGGGTTTCAAGAACTAAAGTGCTATAATTTCAATTGCTTGATGAGAAATGAATGTTTAGGTATTAATTTGATAAATTTGTGATCAATTTGGAGTTTGAATGAGAAATTGATGTTTTTTCATAAATTTAGGGTTTATGAGATAAATTTGGGATTTTGAAATCTAAACTTGAAATTATTCAATTGATTGAAAAATTGAGTTTAGAAATAGTATATTTTAATGTTTATAAGATCAATTTTAAAATTTAATTGATAGAAGTAGTTTTTCTAAACTTAATGAACTATGTCAAGTTAGGAGTTATAAATTTAAAGATAAGATTAAGATCATTAAATATTGGTAATTGTTAGACTTAGTTTTAATTGAACAATATGAAGATAAAGTGTGCAAAAAGTAAAAAATGTGGATAGTTATGACATTGAAGAAAAGAAATGTATGGAACAAAAATTTGTACCCATTATTCTAAAATCACAAAGAAAGAATTAGAAGTGAAAAATATGAAATTTGTAGATATATGTGTTGCATATACACCTTTAAAATTTCAAATCATTTGGAGTTGAAATATTACATCAAACTGAGTGAAACGTTCAGGTTGCCAGGGAAGGGTATCTACTTGAATATAATTAATGAGCTACTGTGTTGGATTGATTCAGAGGGCAAATACTTGGTTTTCCATAAATTTTGGTTTGAATATCCATATATATATTAATTCGGTCTTATAAAAATTTCATATTAAAAGGATAAAGTTTAGTATGGTAAATGATTTATTTAGTGTGGGCTGCTCAGACTGTCCAGAAAAATGGCAATTTGAGATTGTCAAATTATTTTGAGGATCTTAGAGGTGAATTAAATAAAGTATAAAACATAAAAATATTTATTTATTTATTGTCTAGCTCATTGTAAATCAATTTTGTAATTGAATAAATATATTTCAAGATAGAATCAAGAATGTCAAATGTGTTCAATTTATCTTTGTATAAAGGTAGGAAAATTTTTGAAAATTCACTATAAATTTTGTGGAACAAGAATTAAGCCTAATTTTTGATATGTTATACCTTGATATCTCTAATTTAATATGCAAAAAGATTCAACTCATTTGGGGTAGTATAACATAAAAAATGGCAGAAAAAATGATGAAAGGTCAAATTTGGTTAATGGGCAATATATGAAATTATATGTAAATTGAATTTGAAATTATATTAAAAATTGAAAATTATTTGATTTAATCTTAATTAAATAATATAAATTTAAATTATAAAAATTGAAAAGGAAAAAAACCAAATTTCTTTATAGGCCCATTCGGCCCACTAATGAAAATGGGTGATAAAAGAATCACAAATTATGCAATGTGTATATACAAAATGCATATATGGAATTAAGAAAGATTATTGAAAAGTAATTAAAATTAAGAGTAGTAAGAGTATTTATTGGAGTAAGGTATATTCTAACTAAGTAATGACAATAAATATTAATCAAAGTGTAATGAAAATGGTATGATTGTAGAACTTAAAGATAAAGGCAAGGATATTGCCTGGATGTGCTAGGAGCCCTATTGTAGCCAAGAATAAATGTTAATAGGAGAAAATGAGTATGAGGTGAGTACTTAATAACATAATATGATTTGTGCCATAAATGAGCAACCATTGTTTGAATTATCTCTATTGAAATGTATCACATTTCCATGTTGAGCACGAATTGTCTTGTTGATTATTAAACCACTAATATGTTGTTTCCTTTTATGGCATTGGGCCATCATTAGCCAATTTCACATTGTATCTCATATCATGACCATTAATAAGAATCCATCTATTCATTGTAATTTGTTCCACTGAATTCCTTTAATGATTATATATGGCTCTTTTTATTGAAACTATAATAAAGCAAAAATTTCCCTTATGATGTGTGGTAATACATTAGATCTTGTGCATTTGATAAAAGACTGCGAGTAGGGTGAGAATACCCAAAAATCTTATGTAACACCCAATCAGTCTTACACTAGTGATATGTGTTTGAGTGAACAAGGCATTAGCCACCACTCATTTGAATTACTGATTTACATGTGGGAGGCGTACCGCTAGTAAGAATTAATTAATTTCTGCTAAAAATATTGCTCTTGTTACCAAAGAAAGATTAGCATTCCTTATTCACAATTTTGATTAACATCTATTTATTACCATAAAAGAGCTAATTTATTTGTACTCCACATATTCTTATATGTTATGTTATTATGTACTCACTAAGCATGTCTCATTCCTTAGTTGTCAAAATTTTTCAAAACTAGTGGATGAGTTAGCAAAGTAATTCTAAGGTTTGTACTTTTACTTGGATATTTGCTCTACTATTTTACGTATGGATTTCAATTGTGCTAACTGGAAGATCTATACTTTAGAGCTCCATATGAAGGAATGGTGGAGCCAAATACAACGGAAGCAAGATGGTGGGGTAAAATTTTAAACATTTTAAAATTTCACATCACCCATTTTGGTCTAAAATTCATTCAAGCAAATCAATTAATTTGTGTGTAAAACACACATGCATAGAAAGAAGAAGGAAGAGTAATCACATTACCTCTTGAAGGTTTCTTCTTTCTTTAACAAAGAGTTTCCTAAGTATGAAGCCTCTAGATCATCCACACCTAGCTCACCTTCAAGTTTCCATTTTGTTTCTTTGGTGTTCTTGAATTTCTCTTTTGGTTGCCCAATTTTGATTCAAGATCCTCCCTCAAAAACCTTTAGGAAGTTAACATTTCTCTTTAATTTGTTTTAGACTAAACTCACTTTCAATTTGCAAGCAATTGTTCTTTTACAAAGAACAAAGAAAAGAATTAAAGATCAAAATGAAAATTGAAGAAACTCTTTCTTCATCTTTTCTTTCTTTCTCTTTGTCACATTCTAACTTTTGAGACACGACGGTCCTAGAACATAGGGAGACATAAGATCACCCACGCTCGTAGAACCCACTTATACTTAGATAAATACTACCTAGGATCGTACCAAAACTTATACAATAACTCATTTAAAACATTTATATAAAAGCCTTTAGTTGCAGAAGATAATAATTAGACACTTCACATACAATCCATAAGAAATTAATATTCACAATCCAATTGAAACCTTAATAAATAACATCTCAAAATAAACATCAAAAATAATATTCCTGAAGCATCTAATGACAACCCTTCATAGTATAGTATTATTAACGACTTGGACAAGGAATTTCCCAAGCAAGGTAAGGTGCTTGAGCCATCACCTTGCCTCCTCATACTGCTCACCTGGAACCATACAAGGAAGAAGGGGAGAGATTGATGATCTCAATGAGTAAACAACATAGCTTAAATAGTAACATATATTACCTAGAAGATTTCATAGCTTATAGTTCATAATTTATTTTTTATAGTTCATGGCTCGCGATTTAACAAGATTTACAGAAGTTAACTTATAACTCATAACATATAGAATAGAGGTTGTTGTCTTGTCCGCTCGTAACATAATATAGAGTGAAGACTGCTGCCTTGTCCACTCATAACATAATATAGAGTGAAGGCTGTTGCCTTGTCCACTCGTAACATAATATAAAGTGAAGGTTGTTGCCTTGTCCACACATAACTCATAACATGTAAAGTGAAGGTTGCTGCTATGTTCACACATAACTCATAACATGTAAAGTGAAAGCTGCTACAATGTTCACACATAACTCATAACATAATTTATAACATATAAAAGTAGCAGTAGCATTATAGGTGTTTAACTTACCAAACAAAAGACAAATAATAAAAAATGGTTTTGGACCAAATGTCCTTTGGCAACCCAAGCTTACAAAGAAATCATTAAAATAAAAAGGAACTTGGGTTTCAAGATATCAAAGGTTCACATAACATGATAACTTGTACTTGTAACTTCAACATAATGTGCACTCACACTTGTAGCATGAATATAGCATTTACTCACCTTGTAGTTCCTTTGCTCCTAATACACGCAGCTGTTTTAAACCTCTAAATCTCCTTAAGCTCTAACATAATATTTAATTTAATACTTAGTATTTATTTAATCATGATGCTATCCTATCCATAGCTACCCCATTCACATATAACATTCACATATACTTAGAGTTGCACATATAAATGCACCTCATTCATTTGCACATATCATGTTGACTTTAAAAGTCTTCGCACTTAGACCTTATAGGCCCAAACGAAATCACATTACAATCATGTCAATACCTTTCTAAGGTCATCATAATATCATTATCTTAACATCAATTCACTTTAATAATCATCTTAGTATACTTAATACATCCATACATGTCAATTTATAGATAGCCTTTCAAGTATCATGCTTAACTCTTAGAATCCATTCATTTGATCAAACTCTTCATCAATTCAAGATCCTCAATTCATTATCACATCATCATAAAATCTATTTCCATATTTCCCAATCACATTCACATTTTAATCACAATATAAGGTTAATATACCTTAGGTATACCTTAAGTATACCAAAGTGCCTCTAGGCTAGTCTATAGTCATTCCTTCAACCAACATGTAATTTAATCATTTATCACACATACATACATGTCAATAATCATCAAAATATATTACATAAAAATTATAGTCATTGGGATAAAAATATCAATGTAGGCCAAATGCCCTATTCAAAGAAAAACTTAAATTTTCTTATTCTTCGCATTTTCTGTCTATTACAATAATATTTGAACCAAGATTTTTCATGTAATCAAAACAAAAATCATTTTATAACATAGACATGTAGGAATTAGCTCAAATATAAATTCATATGCATGAAAATTTCCAACTTTAAATTTTAGGATGAAAAACCATGAGTTTTCTTATTTTTGATATTTTTCGATCATTACAGCAATATGTAAATAGGTGGTTTAAATCATTATTTTTCATTCAATCATAGCAAATATCAGTTTAGAACATCCACATGTATGAATCACCAGCCATTGATCATAATTATGCATGAAAATTCAAAGTTTCAAGGTTTAGGGTGAAAATCATGAGTTTTTACGCTTTTCGCACTTTTCATTCATTACAACAATATGCAATCACATGATCTAAATCATTATTTCTCATCTAAACAAAATAAATATTAGATTAGAATCCATCCATATACAAATCAGCAGCCATATGTATAAATTATCATAGAATTTTCTAACTTCTAAGTTTTATCACAAAAACCCTGAATTCCTTTGTTTTCTGAAACTTTTCAGTCATTACAGTAATATGTAGAAATATAATCTAATTCAATATTTTTCATCTAAACACATTAAAAATCAATTTAGAATGCAATGATATAGAAATTTCCCCCTTGGTATGGTTTATATTCCAATTTTGAGTAACAAGATTCTTGTTTGCAGAAACCACGTAGAGAGCTTGGTGTTTTTGGTAGAAAAATCAATTTTTCTCTCAAAAAATCACCTATGTCAAATTTTATCAGTAAAAATCAGTAAATATTTTGTTCAAAATAATTTTCCCAAGATTATTTTCAGAAAAATCAAAGAGCAAATTGAAAGGAAAAGAAAAACTTATGAAACAGTTGTGAAATCGCAAGTTTGAAAGGATTTTATGAATTTCAGTAGAGAGAAGTATTTTGAGAGAATTTTTCTACCAAAATATTGAAATAATAGAATGGTGGCTACAAGAATGAGGGGCTGGCCAAATTCTAGGTTTTTATTTGTAGGGTTTTGGCCAATTTCCTAGATTACCCTTAATGAGCTAGGCTAGGAGTGCTTTAGTGTAGTGAGCTATTAGGTATTTGGGCTTTTTATTTAAATTAGGGCTGATTATGGTTAATTAAAATAGAAATAATTTTCTTATTAATTTCATTAAAATTTCCCCCAAAACATATATTTAAAAATATTTTAAAAATACTCATAAAATTATTTTATGCTTAAAAATCGCAATTTTTCATTAAAATTCATTTTACGAAAAATAAATTATTTCATGCTAATACATTTTATTTAAACTATTTATTTCACAATAAAAATTCATATTAGGCATATTAAAATTAATTTAACATGTCCCAAACTCATAAATCACGTCACACATGAATTTTCATATAGTCACACAATTTGTTACAATAACCCTAAATTCAAATAATTTGTCACTAAAACTCCTAGGATAGATGTGGGCTATTACATTCTCCCCCCTTAAAAGAAATTTGTCCTCAAATTTCCAAATCTAACAGCACAACACACTTTACTTAACTTCTCCTCCACGTTTCTCCTGCGCCACTCAAACACAATATCTAACTACAATTAACTTATCAAATACAGTAAGGCACATACTCACAATCTATTAAAAAGAATCACATTGATAAACTTTTAGCTTAAGCTACACCTATGTTAATCTCTTGTTCAAACAAATCTTAAAACTAATCCTTAATAATTTATATTGCTTAACCTTTAACAAAAGTAATAGAACCTTTAATTTCACCTTTAATCTTATATAATCCCAAGCATTTCTTTTTCTTATATCTCTACTAATGTTAACATATATAATAACACCTTACTCATTACTTACATTCATTATTTATCACATTAGTCCTATAAGAGTCTAGCAAATAAATTCCAAATTAATAACTCCAATTGATATTCGATAATTCTCTTTCCATATTAATAATTATTACTTAATCTATTATATCCCTAATAAATATTTTCATGTTTAATACCTTGCTAACATTACAATTTCTACACTCCCATCATTCATCAATTAAATGTATTTAAACTTAACAAACATTCCTATATATATCATATCTCAAACGAACTTGAATTCTTTTAATTTATAATCCCAAATAAACTTCTCATAACTATTTCAGACTTACTTTATAATATATACATTATTATTGCAAGTGTACAAATCGCACAAGCAATACAGTAGTGAGTGAGTCATTGTTCCATTAGGGACTTTAGGTAAGTACTAGCTCAAATGTCTACTAATGTCTAGTTAATCAAATTGGTGTTGATGAGAATGATTATAATTCTATTCAAACTAAACTAAAATATAATTTAAGTAAAATAACAAGAAGGAAAAAGGAGATGAATTCAGGGATAAAGGCCCATTTAGGTATTGAATCCCCCTAGTCCCTAATTGTATATCATGAACTCCACATCAATCAAATTCATTCCATAAGTTAAATTGGCATTTTACTAAATTAGATAAAAATTTCTCTCAAGTAATTAAAATTCCTATTTCCCAAGAGAAATGCAAGGAATCTCTTCTCAAGCAAACTCAATTAGGTCATGCTTTAGATTCGAGAAACTATCTACCAAAGAAGTGTTGTAAGCCTATCTCTAGTGCCCCAATTGACCCTCAATCTCTATGAGTTATCAATTCACATAAAGCTATCTCTAGTCAATTATATGAAAACAATCCCTAATTAATAAGCATGCAATTATCAACTGGTATTTAAGCAATAATAATCATAAAGATAAAACAACTCAAGGAATGATTTAATTGAATAAAAAGTAATTCAATCTATACAAAAGGTTATAGGGTTCATCAATACCCAAATTGGAAAGAATTAGTTCATATCACACATTGAAACCAAAGAAAGAATTAAATAAGTAAGAAATCCCAAACAATTCATGAATTAAGTGTAGAGAAATCCTATTCTTTGACCCGTGATCTTCAATGTCTTCTTTCCTTTTCTATTCTCTCTCCAATCCTTAGGTCCCCCTCCAAAATGCTATCAGATCTGGTTTTATATTTTTGAAATTTCTAATGCATACCACCGGACCCATGGCTGGGGTTCCAACCGTGGCAATGGAAGAATCAAAGAAAATGTAACTTCCCACGGGTGAGACCCCAGCTGTGCCTCCACCCATGGGAGGCTACTGGATAATTTTCCACTTTGCTCTTATCACACGGCTGGAATTCCAGCTGTGGCTCAACCTGTGGCAGCCCATATACTTCCAAAAATCAGCATTTTGGCTTGGATCTTTCACCATCCTGGGTCACATTTGGATCATAACATCCTTTAACACTGGAAAAACTAAAAGAATTGTGAAAGCACTAAAACAAACAGATTAAACTCAATTGGAGGCATAAAATACATTAAGAACAAGGGCCAAAATATAGTGTTTTCAACACTTTTCATTTATCATGACCTAATTACCTAATGCCTCATAATTTTTATAACTTTAGCTTGCAATATCATCTCACTTTAGGTTTTCTACTTACATTTTGCAATACTTCACATTCCTAATCATTTAACTTATCCATATTAAAATAATAAACCTTCTAACACCATTGCTATTCAATGAAATCTTTATGCAACTCTTATATCTTTCCAAATCTATGCCATTCTAGGTTATCTCAATAAAAATTCTTTCCATACTAAAGATCACTACCAAATTTCCTAGTAACCTCAATTGAACATTATTGTGTCTAACACCTTAAAGCACTTCTCATCCAAAGGACTCAAATCCCTTTCAGGTATATTCAAAACTATTAAATTTTCAAAACTACATAGCATCATACTTATCCTTTTATCATCATTACAAGTCTGAGAATATTTATCCTTTTATGTCTCCCCCTCTTAAAAAAAATTCATCCTTGAATTTTAAATACTTACTTATTTATTCCCAAAAGCTAGGAATGCTCTTGCCTTTATTTATTTGAACAGTCTAGGTGGTGGACGTTTCGAGGTCACATTTTCTGACTTTCCCTTCTATGGGCAATCTTTCTAGAAGTGGCCCATATGACCACATCTTAGACACGTGGCAGAGACTTTCCAGCAAGCTCTAAGATGCTTCTTGCCACACTGGTCACAAGTAGGGAAACCTTGCTTTGGTTGACCATTACGCTGTCCAGGTGTTGAAGTTGTTGGCGATAGTTCTTTCCCTAGACCTCCTCCTCCTCTATGCTGGCCTCCGTCTCCCTTGTTCTTATGCTTCCTTTTTTGCTCATGTTCCACACATTTAGCTCTCTCAGCCTTATATCTCTTTTCCATTATCTTGGCCTTATTTATCAACTTAGCTAAGGTTGGGAACACAGTTGCTTCCAAGGAGTTAAACAAGGGTGTAACTAGTCCTCTCAAGAAATGGTTGATACGGCTAGCCTCAGTAGGCATGATGTTGATAGTAAACCTACTAAGTCTATTAAACTCTTTAACATAATTCGACACTAACATTCTAGGTTTCTGCTTTAGCTGCTCAAACTGTAGTGCTCTATGCTGCCTTTTGCCTTCAAGTAATAACCGATCCATCACTTTTTGCTTAAACTCTGCCCATGTAGGTGGGTCAACTCCATAAAGTCATTCCTCAATGTTTCTCTCATACTAATACCATGCCTCTTTCTTGAGTTGGAGTCCTACCAACTCAATCACTCTAGCGTCAGAGCAAGACAGTTAACGAACTAGCTTGTCCATCTAATCCAAGAATTCACGTGGGTCATCACCCTCCTCACCATAAAAGGTAGGTGGCTGAAGCTTCTTGAACTCTGAAATAGTCATCCCTTTGTCAAGTAGCGCTTCCTCTCCCTTAAAGTAGGTGCCATTATCGCAAGTGGTGGAACTCCATTTCTTTCTTGTGTTGGCAGCATTTCTTGCCTTTGAGCTCTCAACTAATCCAAGTCCTGGCACAAGTCTCTTATTTCCTCGTGCATAACGTGAACCTCTTATGAAGAGGCTTACTCATTAAAGCCCATAGTTGGTGCCCCCAAATTGGATCTTTCTCTTAACCTTATAGGTGCATAGGCAGCATTTGATGAAGTGTCCAAGATGGCATCCTCACTAGCCCTAATAGGTTGAGTAGTTGTGCAAACATTCTTCTTAGGAGGCATTATGCTATTATGATAAGGGAATTTAGTGCTAACTCCCTTAACCCATCTAACCTCATTATCATATCATACTAACCATGCATTTTCATAAGTACCCATCATATCATATCACAAGACACATATCATATATCAGTTATCACATAGCATATGTCATATAGCATATAGCATGTATTGTGTACCATAATCATGTAACATATAACTTATAGCATCATGAATTCTCCTATCATATACAAGTGAATCATGTCATAAGCAAAAAGAATCAATGCACACTAAGTCACTAAGCAATCAATTAACATCATTTGCATCGCAAGAGTCTTATACCCCTAATAGTTATCCACTACCAATGCAAACCTCAACTGTGTCCCTTGTCCAAATGATCATTGAGTGCATGGTCTCCCATTTATTTAACATCTCTGGCCAAGTCCTCTTGCAGATCATATGGTGTGCTTTGGGTCGTGGTCCTCGAGCAAGGTCATCTTTTTGTTCATCTGGTAAAAGAATCATAAAGCACACAAGCAAACAATAATAAAGAGTACCATAGCTTATTAGGATTTTGTGGAACTATACTAGCGATAGATTGCAAATGACATGACATGAAAATTCCTATGCTCTAGGGATATACTTAATCAACCCAATATATAGACAAGTCTAAATTAGACTTTAAAACTACTACTTTGATACCACCTTTGTCACATCCTAACTTTTAAGACATGATGGTCCTAGAACATGGGGAGACATAAGGTCACCCACGCTTGTAGAACCCACTTATACTTATATAAATACTGCTTAGGATCATACCAAAACTTATACAATAACTCATTTTAAAACATTTATATGAAAACCTTTAGCTGCGAAAGACAATAATTAGACACTTCACATACAATCCATAAGAAATTAATATTCATAATCCAGTTGAAACCTTAATAAATAACATCTCAAAATAAACATAAAAAATAATATTCCTGGAGCATCTAACGATAACCATTTATAGCATAGTATTATTAACAACTTCGATAAGGAATTTCCCAAGCGAGGTAGGGTGCTTGAGCCATCACCTTGTCTCCTTATACTGCTCACCTGGAACCACACAAGGAAGAAGGGGTGAGATAGATGATCTGAATGAGTAAACAACATAGCTTAAACAGTAACATTTATTACTTAGAAGGTTTCATAGCTGATAGTTCATAATTTATTTTTTATAGTTCATGACTTGTGATTTAACAAGATTTATAGAAGTTAACTTATAACTCATAACATATAGAATGGAGGTTGCTACCTTGTCTGCTTATAACATAATATAGAGTGAAGGCTGCTGGCTTGTCCACTCGTAACATAATATAGAGTGAAGGTTACTGCCTTGTCCACTTGTAACATAATATAGAGTGAAGGCTATTGCCTTGTCCACACATAACTCATAACATGTAAAGTGAAGGCTGCTATCATGTTCACATATAACTCATAACATGTAAAATGAAGGCTGCTGCCATGTTCACATATAACTCATAACATAATTTATAACATATAAAGGTAACAGTACCATTGTAGGTGTTTAACTTACCAGATAAAAGACAAATAATAGTGTAGTTCCAGAAAGAATATAAGTTAGGGCAATAATCACAAAGGTTCTTTATTATAGTTGAGTAATCAAAAATGGTATTGGACCAAATGTCCTTTGGCAACCCAAGCTTATAAAGAAATCATTAAAATAGAAAGGAACTTGGGTTTCAAGATATCAAAGGTTCACATAACATGATAACTTGTACTTGTAACTTCAACATAATGTGCACTCACACTTGTAGCATGAATATAGCGTTTACGCATCTTGTGGTTCCTTTGCTCTTAATACATGTGGCCCTTTTGAACCTCTAAACCTCCTCAAGCTCTAACATAATATTTAATTTAATACTTAGTATTTATTTAATCATGATGCTATCCTATCTCATAGCTACCCCATGCACATATAAAATTCACATATACTTAGAGTTGCACATATAAATAGAGTTGCACATATAAATGCACCTCATTCATTTGCACGTATCATGTTGACTTTAAAAGTCTTGCAACTTAGCCCTTATAGGCCCAAAATGAAAACACATTACAATTAGGTCAATACATTTCTAAGGTCATCATAATATCACTATCTTAATATCAATTCACTTTAACAATTATCTTAGTATATTTAACACATCTATACATGTCAATTTATCGATGGCCTTTCAAGTGTCATGCTTAACTCTTACAATCCATTCATTCTATCAATCTCTTCATCAATTCAAGATCCTCAATTCATTATTAAGTCATCATAAAATCTATTTCCATATTTCCCAATCACATTCACATTCTAATCACAACATAAGGTTAATATACCTTAGGTATACCTTAAGTATACTAAAGTGCCTCTAAGTTAGTCTATAGTCATTCCTTCAACCAACATGTAATTTAATCATTTATCATACATACATAAATGTCAATAATCATCAAAATACATAACATAAAAATTATAGTCATTGGGATAAAATATCACTTTCTGTCTATTACAGTAATATGTAAATACATGGTTTGAACCAAGATTTTTCATGTAATCAAAACAAAAATCATTTTAGAACCTAGACATGTAGGAATCAGCACACATATACATTCATATGCATGAAAATTTCCAACCTTAAGTTTTAGGATGAAAAACCTTAAGTTTTCTTATTTTTGGTATTTTTCAGTGATTACAGCAATATGTAAACAGGTGGTTTAAACCATTATTTTTCATTCAATCACAGCAAATATCAGTTTAGAACATGCACATGTATGAATCAATATCCATTGATCATAATTAGGCATGAAAATTCAAAGTTTCAAGGTTTAGGGTGAAAATCATGAGTTTTCAAGCTTTCCGCACTTTCCGTTCATTATAGCGATATGCAATCACATGATTTAAATTGTTATTTCTCTTCCAAACAAAACAAATATCATATTAAAATCCATCCATATACAAATCAGCTGCCACATGTATAAATAATCATATAATTTTCTAACTTCTAAGTTCTAGCACAAAAACCTTGAATTCCTTTGTTTTCTAAAACTTTTTGATCGTTATAGTAATATGTAGAAATATGATCTAATTCAATATTTTTCATCTAAACACATTAAAAATCAGTTTATAATGCAATGATATTGAAATTTCTCCCCTTGGTATGGTTTATGCATAAAAATTTTAATTTTGAGTTACAGGATTCACCTTTGGAGAAATCGCGTAGAGAGGTTGGTGCTTTCGGTAGAAAAATTAATTTTTCTCCCAAGAAATCACCTAGCCCAAATTTTATCAGTAAAAATCAGTAAATATTTCATTCAAAATAATTTTCCCAAGGTTAGTTTCATAAAAATCAAATAGCAAATTGAAAGGAAAAGAAAAACTTACAAAACGATCGTGAAATCGCAAGTTTGAAAGGATTTTATGAATTTTGGTAGAGAGAAGTATTTTTAGAGAAATTTTCTACCAAAATAATGAAATAATAGAATTTTAGCTGCTGAAATGAGGGGTTGGCCAAATTCTAGGTATTTATTTGTAGAGTTTTGGCCAATTTCTAAGATTACCCTTAATGAGTTAGGTTAGGAGTGTTTTAGTGTAGTGGGTTTGTAGGTATTTAGGCTTTTTATTTAAATAAGAGGCTGATTATGGGTAACTAAAATAGAAATATTTTTCTTATTAATTTTATTAAAATTTCCCCCAAAATATTTATTTAAAAATATTCATAAAATTATTTTATGCTTAAAAATTGCCTTTTTACATGAAAATTCATTTTACGAAAAATAAATTATTTCATGCTAATGCATTTTATTTAAACCATTTATTTCATAATAAAAATTTATATTAGGCATATTAAAATTAATTTAACATGCCCCAAACTCATAAATCACATCACACATGAATTTTCATATAGTGACACACTTTGTCACAATAATCCTAAATTCAAATAATTTGTCATTAAAACTCCCAGAGTAGGTGTGGGTTGTTACACTCTTAACTTCTCTTGCTTAAAGCTTCAAAAAGGAAAAAAAAATGAAATTCACTTGTGAAGAAAGATGAACATAACACTTTTATACTTCTTTTCTTCAAAACTTAATCCTTAAGTCTTCACAAAGACTTATATGCACTTTAAGCTCATCATTTGATGAAGAAGCAAAGGAGGACTTTGCTTCTTCAAATGGTGAAAAGATCATTTTATCCTTTAGGGGTAAACTGGATATTTTCATTAGCTGAAAGATATAATTTCAATTTCAATCTTAGTAGAAAATTTTCTAACTCCCAAACCCATTGTGTGGGCTTATGAATAGTAAATTTTTTCTAACTCCTAAATTGTCTCTTTTCCATATCACATATAGGCATAGGCTATATCTCATGTGTTTAGGATTTTTACTAAGCTTAAAATTAAGTCTTTGATTTAGTCTGAATCTTTTTGAATTTAATCTTTCTTATTTGCATCATATACAAATTAAGATTTAATTGAATCGAAACCTTTTTAGATTAAACATCAAGACATTTTAGAGTCCTTATAAATTTAATTACATGTTTAATCATTTTATCAATAATCAATTAATTAAACATTTTAATTTATTATTATGGTAATCCTTTTACAGTTGAAAGGTGATCACTATTAGGTGTGTGACTTTCTAGGTTCATTTCTAATTAGCAATGGGAATGAGAAAACATTTTTCTCTATTAATGTGAAATCCCCACTTTACACTTAGTCCAATAAGTCATGAGTGACAGCTAGCATTCTATATCACAACTACTTAATTAGAAATGAATGTTTATAGTTGATACTTTAAACATTATATGAACCATTGATCATAAATTATCATGCATTAAAATCTCTTTATTAAAGATCTTAATCTTGGCTAGGGTAATGGTTTATGTCAAACCCTAAGGTGCCTCAATTCTATGCCCTTATCTCAATTTTAATTCTTTGTAAGATTAGATTCCTACTAGCAAGTCTTTCTAGTGAATCTTTTTGTCTTGGCCAAGAACTTAAGTATCAAAAATAATCAGATAGCATAGGATCTCAACCTTATTTACTCAAGATAATAAATTCTATCTTTAAAATCACTTACCTCCATACATAACACATTAAAACTATCACATGCCATATATCTATACATGAATAGTATGTGTTCGCTTCAAAATAACCTGTCCAAAAGTGACTCGCAAGTATATGGGGCAATTGTAGTATATCAGAAGCACCCAAGGTCATGTCTCTTAAGGAATTGCAAATGGAAATATTTGTCTTGATTTAAAGCAAATTAAATGAAAAAGAATTTGAATGATTTGAAAAGAGATAATTGCAAAACAGGAAATTAAAAGAAAATGTAGATTAAAATGTAATAGGTTTTAAAATAATGAATGAATGATGCCTAGGGTTTGTATTTAGTTTATCAATTCTATATGCTCATGAATATACCCTATTGATTATTCTAAAGCCTTAGTTTTTAATAATTCAAAGAATAAAATCAATCTATAAGCAATCGCATTCATAGAAATCATTTTATCAAATCATATATCAAAAATTAAAATCTGATCTTAAAACTTATATTTCTAATTCGTTTTAATGAAATCTGGAATTGAACTTCAACTCTCATTCCTTCATTCAAAATCTAAGTCAAACAATTGATAGCTAAGCAATTGTTCAATAATAGTTAATCAATTCAATTAGGGATAATAAAAATAGTCAAATGAGATTATATTCAATTCTATATCATGAATATATCATACAAACCCAAGACAAGATTGAAATTAGTTCATTGGAAACATAATCATAATCTCCAAGTTATTAAAATCAAAAGAATTCATTGAGTTAAAACCTTCAATTCAATAATCAAAAGATGAAAATAACTAAGAAATTAATCTTAAAAACTAATTCAATGTTCTAACCTAATCTCTTGGTGTCTTCACAAAGAATTCCCAAAATCACTAAAAACAATCTCCTCTAAGGGTTGAAATATGAAAAACTAAAATAAAAATTCAAAGAATAGAAAATTAGAAGAGAAGATCTTCTTCAAAAAAGTTCTCCAAAATTCCCCTCTAAAAATTTAGATGCTTTTCTTCATCAAAATGGCCCTATTTATAACAAGAAAACTTCTTATTTAGTTTTTACTTTCCTAAAATAATTTAGGATTGAAAATCATTGAAAATCTCAAAAAATCTTCAATATATGCTCATAGGTGATGTAGTGAGCGTTGGGATCGGCAGCTAGATGCTGGGCTTGGTGGCCTATAGGAGACTCTTTATAGCGATGCACTAGAGGAAGGCAGCTGGCACTGCTGCTGCTATTGCTAGGCGCTGCTGGGCTTGGTGAGGTGCTACTGGGCATTGGAGAAGGTTGCTAGCACTGGGAGAAGGTAGCTGTTGCTGGCGGGCGTTATTGGGCACTAGCGAGGAGCTACTGGGTAGGCAGTTGGGAACCATTAGGCTTACCACTGCGCGATTATATGCTATCCAACGTGCAATGTTTCATCAAGTTTTTCGATTTAGCCCAAATATCTTCCATTTCTTCAATTATTATTGCAACTGAAAACAACTTGACAAACACATTAAAAGCATCATAAAATCATAAAAATAAACTATAAATTAAAAATTAAAAGAACTAAAAATAAGATAAAACTATGACAAAACAACTACCCCACATTTAGAAATTTGCTTGTCCTCAACCAATAATTATGGCATAAAATAAGAACTCAACAATCATCAAACAATCTAAGTACTCATAAAGCAACAATCTTAGCAAAAACACTTCAAATGTATGCACAAGTTTCCTCTTCTAAGGTATTAGTTATCTCTAAACAAAGCTAGCATGATAGATCACACACTCAACAAAGTGTTTCTCTCAAGTTGCAAAGAATGATCGCTCAAAACCAAAATTGAAGGCAAGCTACCATAAACTTGCTTATTAATCTAATCTCCCCCACTAATTTAATTCAAGGCATCAATCAAAAGGTCTTTCATTTAGTTGTAATGGGGTTTAGGGTAATGGTAGGAAAAAGGGAAAATAAGTTTATCATTAAGTTATTGAGCATTCAAAGACCAAATAATAACTTGAAACCCTCAAAGACACACTAGTTCCCAATTTCTTCACAAACTCATTGCAAAATCTTTTTATATTCTATATAACCACACTTGTAATATAATTCACATGTTCAAAGAATAATAGACTTCATTAAAAACTTTCTTTTTTTATTTTTTATTGGGATCCATTTTTTATTTTTATTTATTTATTTTTTTGCAAAATAAAATCTATAATATTATGATATACACAAGAATATGTTCCCCAAGGCAATATGTTCTCTCACCCCACATTTAAAAACTTTGCTTGACCTCAAGCAATATCAACGCACTCAACTTTCAAAAAATTTTTTTTCAAATGCTCAAAAACCTTAATGAGGGACAAAACAGATGAAAATTATAGTGAAAGTATAAGTTAAATTATGTGTTTCCAAAGAAAAGGTCAAGGCTCAAAGTGGCTCACTAAAGGAAATAAACATTCAAGGTTGGCCATTAAAGCTAAAGGGTGAAACCTAATGCCTTAATCATTTTAATGCGTAAATTCAAATTAACATGTGGTCTCAAAAATGTATACCTAAGCAAGCTCTAGAGATGCACAATCAACATGGTTCACATAATATGGCAACAAAGAAAAAGTGTTTAGGCTCAAATATTCTCACCATTGTAAGGTAAAGTCTATCATGCGTTGCAATGAAATAGAGGCAAACCAAAAGATTTTAAGATGATAACAAGTGCAAAACATTTGAAACATTCAAACTTGAGATTGCTAGCAAAATTTTCCTCAAATCATAAGACAATACATTTAATCCACCAATTATGCCATAACATCAACTCAAAAGACAAAACAACTTTCATAGATAGGACTATGCAAAACACAAAATCAAAATTTAAAAACAGAATTTTAAAGACAATGATGGGCTACCTCCCATCAAGCACTTCTTTAATGTCGTCTTAGCTGGACGTTTTGAAAGACATTAAGGAATCTTAAATTCCTTAAATTTTCCCACTCCCTCAAAATGTGGTTTAACTCTCTAACCATTGACTCTAAAAATTTATCTCTATGAAAGTTAAACAAATCTACTACTCCAGAGGGATGTACCACATTCACAATAATAGGACCACTTTGGTGGGGTTTAGATTTACTTGGATTGTGACGCCACCACGAGTTATAGAGTAGTACTTTCATACTTAGTTCAAGGGACTTTTGGACATGGCTTTTTATCATGAAGAGGTTTGGCTTGATCCTTGAATATTTTAAAGCTCCCATACATTTCTTCCTTGAGCTCAACCAACTTAGACACCTGTAGAATCTTTTATCATAGGATTCCTGCAAGAAAACATCTTTGACAGCAGAATTAAAGAATTCAATAGAGGAGCATTCCTTAATAAGTGATGTGGTAGGAACAGATAATCTATTAAAAATGGAAAATTCAATGGTTTGGCCCAAAATAGTCATAGTCAATTTTTCATTTTTAACATCAATCAAAGTATTAGTAGTTTCCATAAAAGGTCTACCCAACAAGATATGCAATTCTGACCTATTAGACAACTCATCACCCATATCCAACACCACAAAATCAACAGGCACTATCAACCCTCCTACTTGCAATAACACATCTTCTATAATTCCCCTAGGAAATCTCAATGACTTATCAGCTAATTGTAAGCTCATTTTGGTGGGTTTCAGCTCTCCTAAATTCAACCGCTTAAATAAGGCATATGGCATGAAATTAATACTAGCACCTAAATCTAAAATACCTTTAGCCTTTTCACCACTGCCCATACTAAAGTCATTGACAAAACTACCAGGGTCCTTAGCTTTTGGGGGTAACTTTTACTGGAGTACTGTATTAATCACCTTAAACACTACTACTTTCTCCTCCATCTCGAGCCTTCTTTTCTTAGAATTTAGCTCCTTAAAAAATTTTCCATATGCAGGCATATTCTTAATCAACTGGACTCCTTTTCTTAATTCAGCTCTTGAAAAGCAGTCAACTGGAGGTGAAAGATTGAGGAAATTTATTTTTCAGGGGCGCTGCCCTGACCCCTACCCGCTAACTGGCTAGTGGGACCGCCGTATGCATAGCACACTAATCTTAACAAGTGTCAAGCTGTAACCGAATCCTAAGGGTGCAATTTTGAGGGTTCACAGAAGCAAGAAGCCTTGCGTGTGTCTAACGGTACTGATTGCTGGTTACACCATCGAAATGATTGGGATTCATCATGGGGTGGAATGCTTTTACTATCTCCCAGCATACTCAAAGAGAGTTTTCGAGCCAATACCACTCACCATCCAAAAGTTTTCCTAAAACTATGGTTAGACAAGGAGTCTTTATTATACAAAGTGATGCATGAAAGCCAAATTACACTTAATGAGCCAAATGGAGATTATTTTGGAAAATTTTTCCTTAACCAAACAATAATCCTCTTATTTGCTTTCCTTTTTTATTAAAGGTGGCAACCAGTCCCTAATGGAGTTGCTAGCTTTGAAACCTCACTCCAGCACTGGCCCAATCCTCTAAAAGGAATCGAAATGCTTATTTAGGTTTAAACTCACGATGGAATCCTCAGGTTCGGATTGGTTGATCTTGAAAATGAATTTGGGAGTTGCCACCTTAATTTTATTTAGTTGGAAAAAATATTAAGGGAAAAGCCCAATTTGACTCCAGTTCATTAATTTCTTAATTAATTTACCTAAGGATAAAATCACTATTTCTGAACTAGGTTGAGCTTAAGGATTAGATTTTTTATTTTAAATAATCGCGATTTAGCTTTTATGTTTGATTTGACTTTGAAAATTAATTTCAATAATGACATTTATAAGATGATAATTATAAGTAAAATGTATGAACATTGCATAATCTTGATGCATGAAAAAATTAAAGAGTGAATAAAGTCAATCATCCATAAATTAAAGAGAGTGCCCCTCTAGTCCTTATGGATTCTAGGAGAACCATATAATCGCTCCTTAATTCTAAAAATAAATAAATAATTAATTATAATCGAAAGCAAAGGGAAAATACAATTAATTTTGGGATTGGAGTTGTGGTTTGGATTTAAATTCCAAACTTGCCTACGTACCCCATTGAATGATAATCAAAATCTATGTAGTTCATTTCACAATTAAGTGGATAGGTTTAGGGATTGATTGGATTAATTGATTTGATTTAGGTTTATAGTCATTTCTTACCCTAGGTTGGAAAACATCCAAGGCTTATGCTTGCTCATATTCATCTGTGAAAGAATCAAAACTCGAAGGGCAAACATTAGCACCATGACCAAAAATACTACAAACACCATATACCTCTTGTTGTTGAATTAGTGTGTTCCCCTTTATGGTTAGGAGCTTGACTTGTCTAGTGAGCTTAGCTATTTTCATAGCCACATCTTTCCCCGAAGCTCCTTCTTTAGATCCAACACTCCCTCTCACACTTTTCTATTGAGAGTTAGCACCAACCATCTCAAAAAGTTCATAAGTTTCCTCAACAGTGTTCTCTCCCATTGCCCCTCCAGCTACATTGTCAACTATGCTTTGGCTCTAGAATGTGAGCCCATCATAAAAGAACTGGTTGAGCAATTGCAATGGATATTGATGGTGTGGGCATTAAATTTGCAACATCTTGAACCTTTCCCATGCTTCATGAAAAGGCTCTCCTTCCATTTGTGTGAAGGTTGCAATCTTTGATCTCAAATCTTTTGGTGAGAGTAGAACTTCCCCATGAATTTACTGTACGTCTCCTCCCAAGTAGTCAATGAATTAGGAGTAAATGTCATCAGCCAAGATTTAGCTTTATCCTTCAAGGTGTAAGGAAAGCATCTCATCCGCAACTGATCTTCAATTAGACCTTGTAGAGGAAAGGTCTGTATGGTGGAGTAGAAATCCTAATGAAATTGAGGGGGTCTTCATTTGGCACTCTATAAAGGATGGGAGCATGCTATAATGTATGTTTTTTAGCTCATAATTCCAGGCAGTCGCATCGAATCTAATGCATGATGTTGCGGTGCCTATGATTAGCCTAGCATAATCCTTTATAGGTCTCCTTTCCTGTGCCATGATGTATGGTTGTTCTTCTTAGTCTTCTACCCTTGGATTTTTGGGATCTATTAGATCAACTTGGTCATTGTTTGGCTCTAGTCTTCTTCTTTCTCCACCTAACTTGTACACATTATCAACAAAAGAGACAATCTCTCCTTTCATAGATCTTCTCCCTTGCATAAAAATCTCAAAAAACAAATGTCAATAGAAACTAAAAACAAATATATTCACAATGAAACAAACAAATTCGCCTTGCAATTCCCCAGCAATAGCGCTAAAAACTTGTTCGCTTCAAAATAACCTATCCAAAAGCGACCCGCAAGTATACAGGGCAATTGTAGTATATCGAAAGCACCCAAGGTCATGTCTCTCAAGGAATTACAAATGGAAATATTTGTCCCGATTTAAAGCAAATCAAATGAAAAAGGAATTTGAATGATTTGAAAAGAGTTAATTGCAAAATAGGAAATTAAAAGAAAATGTAGATTAAAATGCAATAGCTTTTAAAATAATGAATGAATGATGCCTAGGGTTTGTATTTAGTTTATCAATCTAATATGTTCATAAATATACCCAATTGATTATTCTAAAGCCTTAGTTTCTAATAATTCAAAGAATAAAAATCAATCTATTAGCAATCACATTCATAGAAATTATTTTATCAAATCATATATCAAAAACTAAAACCAAATCTTAAAACTTATATTTCTAATTTGTTTTAAGATCATAAAGGAATGAAATCCAGAATTGAACTTCAACTCTCGTTCCTTCATTCAAAACCTAAGTCAAACAATTGATAGCTAAGTAATTGTTCAATAACAGTTAATCAATTCAATTAGAGATAATAAAAAATAGTCAAATGAGATTATATTAAATTCCATATCATGAGCACATCATACAAACCTAAGACAAGACTGAAATTAATTCATGAGAAACATAATGATAATCTCCAAGTTATTAAAATTAAAAGAATTCATTGAATTAAAATCTTCAATTCAATAATCAAAAGATGAAAATAACCAAGAAATTAATCTTATAAACTAATTCAATGTTCTAACCTAATCTCTTGGCGTCTTCACAAAGAATTCCTAAAATCACTAAAAACAATCTCCTCTAAGTGTTGAAATATGAAAAACTAAAATAAAAATTTAGAGAATAGAAAATTGGAAGAGAAGATATTCTTTAGAAAAGTTCCCCAAAATTCCCTTCTAAAAATTCAGATGCTTTTCTTCCTCAAAATGGCCCTATTTATAACAACAAAAGTTCTTGTTTAGTTTCTACTTTCCTAAAATAATTTAGGATTGAAAATCCTTGAAAATCTCAGAAAATCTTCAATATCTACTCATAAGTGATGTAGCAAGCGTTGGGATTAGTAGCTAGACACTAGGCTTGGTGGCCTGCAGGAGATTCTCTATAGTGGGGTGCTGGAGGAAGGCAGCTGGCACTGTTGGGTGCTGCTGTTGCTATTGTTGGGCACTGCTGTTGCTACTACTGTGAGCTGCTAGGCTTAGCAAGGCATTGCTGGGCACTGGAGAAGGTTGCTAGCGCTAGGGGAAGGTAGTTGGCACTGGGAGAAGGCAGTTGACGAGGCGCTGTTGGACAGGCAACTGGGCGCCGTTGGGCCTGCTGCCGCATGATGGTATGCTATCCAACGTGTGAGGTTTCATCGAGTTTTCTGATTTAGCCCAAATATCTTCCATTTCTTTAATTATTATTGCAACTAAAAGAAACTTAACAAACACATTAAAAGCATCATAAAATCATAAAAATAAACTATAAATTAACAATTAAAAAAACCAAAAATAAGATAAAACTATGATAAACCAGCATGTCTATGTAAGCATTAACAATTAAAAAAACCAAAAATAAGATAAAACTATGATAAACCAGCATGTCTATGTAAGCAATAATAAATCCTAACCACCTATGTATGAGATATAGTATCACTCAAGTCAAAAGACTATATGCACTATTATGACCTAGATGATAAATAATTGACAAATAGTAAACCTCCATATTATTATCATCTAACGTCACAATTTGACTATTCATCCTATGAATATCCACGTGTTTGTATTGACATCACATGTCAAGCAGAATGAGAAAATTAATTATAGAAAACAAACAAAGGTAATGGTCTTCCAGAATTAATGATGCCTAGTTATTAATCCTATAACCATGAACATATTTAAAATATTTGCACAAGAGTGATCTGTATCCTATATTCTCAACACTTGAGAGTAGATCCTGTCACAAATACTTAAGGACTATATTCAATAATATGAAACCCTTTTCACATTATGAATAATTATTATGCTATTGGAAATTATTATCTACTATTATATAATTATTATATGGCTCATAAGGCACATACTGTTATCAATCTCCCACTTGTACTAGTGCCATTCTGCTTACTATAAAAAACTCATCTTCTCAAGATGAAGTTTAACTATTACTAACTTTTGAATTTAGTCAATGGATTAACCAAGTTAATGGTTAATGTTATTTTCTATAAGGCTAGAATGCCCTATTCCAACAACTAATTTGATAATATCATAGTGCCTTTCAAAATATTATAGATTTCAATGTGAGACTCAACTTCCCTTACCATAAGCGAAGGCTCCATTATTATCACAATAGAGAGACACGTATGATGCACTAGAGAAACTCTGAAACACTTCATAACTGCTGAATAAAAAAATCTTCTTATTTGTGACATCCTATATAGTGAAGTTGGCATGTAATGAAGTTTGTAGTTAACAATTTGCTTAGAACTTTTCTAGCAAATTATTTATTCATCATAGATAACAACAATCCCAGTGATAGACTCTCTATCATTTATGTAGTAACATTCTTCATTTATTAAAATTAAATCTTAAATACTTTTGAAGTACTTTAGAATAATTTTAATTATATTTCCAATAATCTAAACCCAGATAGAATTAGTTTTGTTAGTCATACTACCAATGTTCTCAATATCCGACCCATTATATAACTCTTGTATAATTTAGATTTTTTATAGTTGAAGTATAAGGAATCTATGCTATACTATCTTTGGGTATCTAAGGAATCAACCCTCAAAAAGTGGATATCAAAATTATATGAAATAAAACTTTTGGAGTTAGCGTGTTGAACTTTTCAACATTTTTTCCAAATATTGACTTAGACGTATTTAACATTCTTTTCAATCTATCTCTATATATATGAGTTAACAATAATGTAAAATGTTTATCTTAAGTTTAAATGAAGAAAGCAATGGTTAATCTATTATACAAATGCAAATATATCAATCCTTTTAGCAACCAATGTGTTATCCATGTACAAAACTAGAAAACAAGGAGACTTCCACTATCCTTTTACACAGTAAGGACTCATCTTATGATGATACAACTCATTAAGGTTTTGCATATTTTGAAATTTTCTTAAGACTCCAAGTCTTTTGATTTATTTTATGATTGTGTTTTCTTTTCTAGAAAAAGAAAATTGGTATTGACATCTATATGTCAAATTCATAATCATCACACATTACTATATCATATATAGCTATAATAGAATTATCTCATAATTTTCTTCATCATGAATGTATACCTTTTGTACATTCATATATGAATATACAACTCTTGTATATTGATATAATAGAAATAATATCTTATAAAAAAATTAGATATTCTACTAAATCTTTTAGTAGCTATAAAGGATAAAACACTTAGATGGTTTTTAGACTTTTTATAAGGTTGATCAAATTTACTTTGATCATTTTGTTGGATATTATTGGATGACATTCACCCAATTATTCTATCTTCCTCAACATGTCACTTTTTTGAATAAACTCTTTATTAAGAAATAACATCTTTACTAATAACTTTTTGATATGCAAAAGATAAACATACCATCCTAAATAACTTTTAGGATATTCAACAAACTTTATCTTAATTAGAATTATCTTCAAATTGTCTAACTCAGCTTATCAAATAAGCTAGATATCTCAAATCTTAAAATGAGTAAGAATTTTGATATCTATCCATATCATATCATATCATATATGAGTTTGGATTAGATAAATATTGGAGAATTCTATTCAAGAATATTATGCTATTATTTGTAAATTTCCAAATGGAAATATACAAAACTTTTATAGTTCATCATCTATTACATCATATCATATATGTGGTAATTTATTCTTTTGAGTGTGTGAACCCTTAGTTTTACACCTTATCATTCGGTCGTAGCTTAACACCTACTAAGCTTAATGCATTACACAGAGCTAGCATGGCAGTCCTGTTAGCTAGTTAGAAAAGTGATCCAAAAGTCCCAAAACCTAGCCAAACAAAAAAGTGAATTTGAGCAGGCACACATGCCGGTGCTGCCGATCTCTGGTACGGGCCCCACTGCCCTACCTATAGTCCCTAAAATAACCCCAACCTAATTTTCCAGTCCTTTCTAACCTTACCCCTCATGGTCTTTTCATATTTTTACTACCTAAACTATCCTCATCTCCCTTTGCCTATAAATAGGCCCTTCATCCTTCATTCCAACATACCTCTTGAATTAGTATTGATAGTTATCTACTAATTCCTTTCTTCTTCTCCCTCCAACCACTCCTTAATTAATTAATTAATCTTTTTAATTAATTAATTATCTCACGCTAACCAAGTTAATTAATCTTTTTAATTAACTAAAGCTCTTTTTTTAAATTAAAATTAATCACTCAATTAATTAATTAATCTTTTTATTTAATTAATCCATCTATACTTTTCATCATATTAATTAATTAATTCATCTTTTTAATTAATTAATTAATCTCCCAATCAGTCCAATCACTAGGTCCCGATAAAATGAAACTTCAGTCTGGTAAAACCCTCCACCCACTGAAAACAAACATATTAGCCTTTTTCCTCACTCTCAACACACCCAAATCAAATCGATTAATCTAATCAACCCCAAAACCCCTCCATTTGATCATTGAATAAACTACGTAGGTTTTGATCTCTATTCAATGGGGTACATAGGCATGTTTGGAATCTAAATCCAAACCTCAAATCCAAATTACAATCAATCCTCTTTTCTCTTTTTAATTAATGTAATTTGTGGATGTTTCATTTTGATTTTCTCATTACACTCGTACCATGCTCATGCATTATAATTGTCATATAATATTTGTCATTCATAAAATTAATTTTTAAAGTCAAATTCAACTTAAGAGCCAAATCGTGATTATTTAACCAAAAACCTAATCCTCGAGCTTAACTTGGTTTGAGGCTAGTGATTTTATCCTTGGGTAAATTAATTAACTAAAATTAATGAATTGGAGTCACAACTGGGTTTTTTCTTAATTTTCCCATTTAAAAATAAATTAGGGTGGTGACTCCCAAAATCATTTTCAAAATCAACCAATCTGAACCTAAGGGTTCCATTGTGAGTCTAAACTTGTATGAGCATCCCAATTCCCTCTGGCAGACTAGGCCGATGCTCAGGCAAGGCCTCACAGCTGGTGACTCCACTAAGGATTGGTTGCCATGTTTTTTTCAATAAAAAGGAAAATAAGAGGATTACTATTTGGTTAAGGAAAATTTTTTCCAAGATAATCTCCATTTGGCTCATTAAGTATAATTTGACTTTCATGCATCACTTTGCATAATAAAGGCTCCTTGCCTAAACCTTAGTTTTAGGAAAAATTTTGGATGGTGAGTAGCATTGGCTTGACAACTCTCTTTGAGTATGTTGGGAGATAGCAAAAGCATTCCACCACGCGATGAATCCCCGATCATTTTGATGGTGTAATGAGCAATCAGTACCATTGGAACCACGCGAGGCTCCTTGCCTCACATGTGGTTAAGTATATCGATGCCTTAGTAGGATAGGGCCCTTAAACAAACCACCCTTCACCCTTGTGCATGTAGTCACCCAAGCGTTGACCCTAAGTTCCATGTACCATAATAAAGACATTTGTGCATATACCTATGAAACCTTTTTGGCATGCATCATGACATTGCCATGCATACATAACATGAGAAGCTCAATAAGGTAAATGTTTAAACACCTCAAAGACCCAAACTAGTGGTCTGTTACCCCAAAACACCTCATACACTCTCCATATCAACATGTAAACCTAATGACCAACCATATGAAGGGAATTCTTTTCCCAACACACCTTCACATTCATGCCATTTTTTCCTTCACAATTCTATATTCTTACCCATTTTTTGATCTGTTTTCTATTTCAAGGTACTAATGGCCAACACCTCCAACTCTTTCTACCAAGACATAATGAGCACCTTTTTTTCCAACCTCCTTAAGAAACAAGAGGAGACTTTCCAAGCCACACTTACCATTGTTGTTAAGACCCAAGCTGAAACTTTCACTAATACTCTTAATGCCCAGTTTGCCACCTTTACTGATGCCCTTAACTCCTAATGCTAGTCGATCATCAATGGGGTCAAGGAAATGACCAATGCTACTATCACTCCTCCTCTGCTTGTGTTCAGCCTACATCTACCAAAGCTGAGACTAGCCATGCCCCTACTTTTACTCCTCCCATTATCGATCTCATTGATAATGGGAAAGCACTTGAAACTCCAACCTCTCCTATCGTGGACTTGAATGCAACTACTCCCTCTCCTACTGCGAATCCTTTTCAAAGTGGTCATTTTTCTAGCTTTCTCAAAGCTAAGAAATTGACGGAGAAAATTGAGGCCATGGAGAGAACACTCAAGAATGTCAAAAAGCACAAAGACATAATAGATGTTGACTCCTTAGCTCTCTTCCCAAATGCACGGGTTCCTCCAAAATTTAAGATGCTAGTTATGGACAAGTTTAATGGCACCACATGCCTTAAAACTCACCTTAAGATTTATACAGGCACCATGAGACCCTTTGGTGTGGATGACGAGCTCCTTGCTCAGTTATTCCAATAATCTTTGACCAAAGTTGCTGTCAAGTGGTTACCAGATCTTGACTAGAATCATAAGAAAACTTGGGATGACATCTACAATGCTTTTGTCAAGCAATACCACTATAACATTGAGATGTATGTCACTCATCGAGATTTGGAAACCACCAAACAAGGGCCAAAAGAATCCTTAACAATGTTCCTTACAAGGTGGAGGACAAAAGCGGCTCAAATGGTGAACCATCCATCTGAAGTAGAACAAATTAACATCATCGTCAAGAACCTCCTCCCTTAATATCAGGCTTATCTACAAACTCAATACCTCCCCAGTTTCAAAGCTCTTATTACCGTTGCCTCTAAGATCAAGGATTTGATTCAATTAGGACAAATCAAAGAAGAATCCTCTAGTTTTGAGGTATCACAAGAACAATAATTACATCACTAACTCTACTGCCAAAAGAGATGGGGAGATAAATACTGTCTCTTGTTACCAATCAATGAGGTTAGAAAGGATGACTTTTTCTGAGCTAGGCAGGCCCTCAGCATCATTTATAAGAAAGCCTTAGAGGATAATCTGGTTAAGCCCTTAAAACCACAATCTCCTCCAAACCCCTTGCCCAAGGGTTATAATGCTAATGAGCACTGTGACTTTCATCAAGGGCTGGGGCATAAAACTAATGCATACAAGGCTCTAAAGTACAAAATTCAAGACCTCATTGATAGCAGAGATATCATTGCTCCTAGACCCAAAGTCTAGCACCACCACCAATCCTTTTCTAAACCACCAAACTCATTCGACCATCTTTAGCTTCACTTGATGATTAGCACTTTAAAAAGAATGCTGCCTTGCTGTGCCCCTACCCAAGTCCTTTGAGTCTATGTTTGAGTCATTTGAGTCTGTGTCTAAGTCACCTTAGTCAGAGTCTTTTGAGTCTATTTCTATTAAATCTTTAAACTCCATGTAGTGTAAGCATGGTAATTATTCCATACCAACCTAAGTTGAGTTTCTTAACTTTGACGAGTTTCTCAATCCATAAATACATGTCTGCGTAGACACAAAACTCATATGAAAAATTACATTCTTATGAATTCTCCCTCATGCATCCATGCAATAATCTATTACAAGCACCATCACAAATCATCCATGGCATAGAAATTGGATAAAAGGTCCATGAATTCTGAAACATGCATACATGAACATGCATCATCTAGGCACAAACATACCTGCATATGCAACCATCTGTAATCACGTACCATCAAGTATAAGTTGAGCCAATAGCCTCACTCACATCTCCTAAAGATGACCAGTACTTCCTCAAAGCTGATTGACATCTCCTAAAGCTAACCAATGTCTCTTTAAGGCTAAATGATACCTTTTCAGATATAATCAATGAAGTGTGACTTCTAGAGTCCCTTTACTCTCAGCAAAGTTCCTTTGAGCCTTCCAAAATGCTCAACCCCTCTTATTCAAAAGCCCAAGTTTCTTTAGTGATCAAAATCTTGTCAGAATCTCTTGAGTCGACTTGCCATAAGCCAAGGCGCTCCTTTACCAATATCCTTTTAGAATCTATCGAGCTAACTTGCTATATACTGAGGCTCTCCTTTTATTAAAATCTTTTCAGAATCTATTGAGATGACTCGCCATAAGCTGAGGCTCTCCTCTTATTAAAATCTTTTAAGCTGACTCGCTATAAGCCAAGGCTCTCCCTTTATTAAAATCTTATTAGGATCTCTCGAGCCAACTCGTCATAGGTCAAAGCTCTCCTTTCACTAAATTATCTTGTCCAAAATTCTCTTCCACCTATAAATGTCTAGAAACGATCACCTAGACATTAATGTGCTTCCTTTTTCCATCTTTTTTGTCCAAATCCATCAATTTCACCCATTAATGTCTAGAAACAATCACTTAGACATCTATATGGTTTAACTTTCCATATCTTTTACCCAAATCCATCAACTGCACCCATAAATATCAATAAACTATCACCTAGACATCCATGTGGTTCCTTTTTCCATATCTTTTATCTAAATCCATCAATAACCCCCATAAATGTCTAGAAACAATTACCTAGACATTTATATGGCTTCATTTTCTCTATCTTTAACAAATCTATCAATTTCACTCATAAATGTCTATAAACAATCACCTAAACATCTATATAGTTTCACTTTCCCCATCTTTTACCTAAATCCATCAATTTCACCCATAAATGTCTAGAAATAATCCCATAGATATCTATATGGTTTCACTTTCCTCATCTTTTACCCAAATCCATTAATTCACCAAAAAATATCTAGCAACTAGTTTAGATGTCTTTTTGGTCCATTTTCTCACTTTCATTCATTGATCATATTTTTCCCACATAAATGTTAAGGAACGATTGCTTAAACATGTCTATGATTATTTTTACCATCTTTCTTTTTCAACCATGTTTCCCACCCAAATATGTCTAAGCACCAACTTAGACATCGCTTTGGTTCCTTGTGCCACCCCTTCTTCTGGGATCACTATCATTAGAATTTCCTTACAAATAAGATAATTCTGATGAAGGGACAGCTGTGAACCTTTAGTTTTACACCTCATCAATCGGCTGCAGCTTGACTTCTACTAAGACTAGTGCGCTATATAGAGCTAGCATGGCGGTCTCGCTAGTTGGTTAGAAAAGTGATCCGAAAGTCCCAAAACCTAGCAGAGCAGAAAAGTGAATTTGAGCCGGCACGCCCACCGAGGCTCTAGGTACTGCCGTCAACCCTATTAGGCAGCACTACCAGCAAGACTTGCGATGGCGTGTACCCTACTGCCCTGCCTGTAGTCCCTAAAATACCCCCAACTTGATTTTCCAGCCCTTTCTAGCCTTACCCCTCATGGTCTTTTCACATTTTCACTACTTAAACTACCTTCATCTCCCTTTGCCTATAAATAGGCCCTTCATCCTTCATTCCAACACACCTCTTGATTAGTATTGATGGTTATCTACTAATTATTTTCTTCTTCTCCCTCTAACCACTCTCTAATTAATTAATTAATCTTTTTAATTAACTAAAACTCTTTTTTTTAATTAAAATTAATCACTCAATTAATTAATTAATTAATTAATCACTTTTTTCTAAAATCAAATTAATCCTTTTTCTTAATTCACCTTTTATTCAAATTAATTAATTAATCTTTTAATTAATTAATCCATCTATCCTTTTCATCATATTAATTGGTTAATTAATCTTTTTAATTAATTAATTAATCTCCCAACTAGTCCAATCACTAGGTCATGATAAAATGGAACTTCAATTTAGTAAAATCCTTTGCCCACTGAAAATAAAGGTATTAACCTTTTTTCTCACTCTCAACACACCCAAATCAAATCAATCAATCTTATCAACCCCTAAACCCCTCCACTTAATCGTGGAATAAATTACGTGGGTTTTGATCCCTATTTAATAGGGTATATAGGCACGTTTGGAATCTAAATCCAAACCTCAAATCCAAATCCCAATTAATCCCCTTTTCCCTTTTTAATTAATGTAATTTATGGATGTTTCATTTTGATTTTCTCATTACACTCATACCATGGTCATGCATTATAATTGTCATATAATATTTGTCATCTATGAAATTAAATTTCAAAGTCAAATTAAACTTAAGAGCCAAATCGTGATTATTTAACCAAAAACCTAGTCCCTAAGCTCAACCTAGTTCGAGGTTAGTAATTTTATTCTTGGGTAAATTAATTAACTAAAATTAATGAATTGGAGTCACAACTGGGTTTTTCCTTAATTTTCCTATTTAAAAATAAATTAGGGTGGAAACTCCCAAAATCATTTTCAAAATCAACCAATCCGAACCTGAGGGTTCCATAGTGAGTTTAAACTTGAATGAGCATCCTGATTCCCTCTAGCACACCGGGCCGGTGCTCGAGCGAGGGCTCACATAGTGTACCATCACATATGGTTTTCCCAAAAAGAATTATAATTATATGTCAATTTTACATTTAGGAAATTCCTCAGAAATTGGTATTGAGCTCTCCTCACTTCAATCATATCAAAGGGTTATAATACTCATTCCCTTCTTTATGAAATATCCTTAATATTTATTTTCCTTTTCATCTTGAATTTCTCGAACATTTCAAAGAATTCAAGTGAACAATTCATTTTATTTACCTTTTCTGAAAGGGTCAATATTTGTGAACCCTTAATTTTATACCCTCATCATCTGACTGTAGCTTGACACCTACTAAAATTAATGTACTATGCAAAGCCAGTACAATGGTCCTAAGAGCAAAAAATGGGCTTTTAATCATATTAGTATGATGATACTTAATTTTCGGATACCGATGTTTTTCCTACCTTGACTGGACCTTCTGTATCAAATAGTATTTTTTTGAAATTGACCAGATTTTTCTTAGATTGACTGCTTAATAATTCTAAAATTAATTTCGAGCCTACTGATACTAACTAATAAGATTTCTGAACTTTATAACTCCCAAAAATTGACCCAAAAGTCTCAAAAACTTACTCAAAACATCCAAAAATTGACCAGAAAAACTCTCAAAATATGAGCTTGGCCTGCGCCATATGGAGCCATGTCAATCTGACTTGGATATGCCCCATTGTCTGCTTGGATCTACCCCTTAGTGGCTCGGTAGCCTTACTAGTCTGATGTGGATCTGCACAGACACTAAGGCAGATCCGCACCCCCTTTGCATGGATCTGTATCTATTTTACCTCTTCCTAAGTGAAAATGTCCAAATTACTTCACTCTAGCCTAATTTTCAGCTCTTGCTAGCCTGACCCCTCATTGTCTTTTTAATTTTTCAAGTCTAAACTACCCTCACCCACTTTTCCTATAAATAGCCTCCTCCATCCTCTTGAGTTAGAGTTGATAGCTATCTTCTAATTTCTCTCTTCTTCTCCCTCCAATTACTCTCTAATTAATTAATTATCTCACCTAATCAAGTTAATTAACTTTTTAATTAGCTAAAACTCTTTTTTTTAAATTAAAAAAAAACTCAATTAATTAATTAATTAATCTTTTTGATCAACTAATCAATCACCTTTTTTCAAAATCAAATTAATCATTCCTTTTTTTTTTTTTCAAATTCACCCTTTATCCAAGTTAATTAATTAAATTAATTAGCCTCTCAATTAATCCAATCACCCAGTCTCAATAAAACAGAACTTCGATCCAGTAAAACTCTCTACTTTCTAAAAGTAAAGTATTAGTGTTTTCCTCTCAAACTCAAATAAATAAATCAGTCAAATCAATCCCTAACCCTTCTACTTAATCATGGAATAAACTACGTAGATTTTGATCCCCATTCAATGGGGTACATAGGTACATTTGGGATTTAAATCCAAACCTCAAATCCAATCCCAAAATTAATTCAATTTTCCTTTTGCTTTCAATTATAATCATTTATTTATTTATTTTTGGAATTAAAGAGTGATTATGTGGTTCCCCCTAAATCCATAAATATTAGAGGGAACACTCTCCTTACTTTGTAGATGTTTGCTTTAATCATTTCATTAATTTTCTATGCACTATGCATTCATACTATACCATGTTCACACATTTAATTATTTGTCATCTTACAAATATCATTCATGAAATTAATTTTCTAAGTCAAATTAAAATTAAAAGCCAAATTTAGATTATTTAACCAAAAACCTAGTCCCCAAGCTCAACTTGGTCCAAAGACTAGTGATTTTTATCCTTGAATAAATTAATTGCAAAATTAATAAAATGGAGTCAATTTGAATTTTTTCCTTAATATTTTTTTGACTAAATAAAAATTAAAGTGGCAACTCCATCACTTCCAAAAAAAATCAATCTGAACCCAAGGGTTTCATCATGACTCTAAACCCAAGTGAGCATCCCAATTCCCTATAACGGATCGAGCTGATCCTCGAGTAAGGCCTCACAGCTGGCAACTCCACTGGGGATGGTTGTCACTTTTTTTAAAACAAAAAGGAAAATAAAAGGATTACTATTTAGTTAAGGAAAAACTTTTCTAGAATAATCTTTATTTGGCTCATTAAGTATAATTTAACTTTCATGCATCAATTTGTATAGTAAAGGCTTCTTGCTTAACCTTAACTCTAGGAAAACTTTTGGATGATGAGTAGCATTAGCTCGATAACTCCCTTTGAATATATTAGGAGATAGCAAAAGCATTTCACCCTGCGATGAATCTCTGATCATATCAGAGCAATCAATACCGTTGGACCCATGTGAGGCTACTTGCCTCACATGTGATTAGATATATTGATATTCTAATGGGACGGGGATCCTAAACTAAACCACCTTTCACCCTTATGCATGTAATCATTTTAGTGTTGATCCTAGGTTCCATGTACCATAATAATGGAGATATTCATGCCTATACTAATGAAACCTTTTTCAGCATACATCATGACATTGCCTTGCATACATAACATGAGAAACTCAACAAGGTAAACCCTCAAACACCTCAAAGACCCAAACCGGTGGTCCATTACCCAAAACATAGTAACCTCAGACACCTACCCTGTCAAACCTTTAAAGCTGGTGACCAACAATATAAAGGGAATCCTTTTCCCAATACACCTTCACATTCATTCTATTTTTTCCTTCATAATTCTGTTTTCTTACCATTTTCCTATCCATTTCCTATTTCAAAGGCACCAATGGCCAACACCTCTATCCCTTTCAACCATGACATGATGAGCATCTTTTTCGCCAACCTCCTCATAAAACAAGAAGAGACCTTTCAAACCTCACTCACCACCACCCTTAAGACCTAAGCTGATTTCTTTACCAATGCACTTAATGTAGAGTCTGCCACATTCACTAGTGTTGTCAACTCTCAATGCTAATCCATCATTAATAAGGTCAAGGAAATGACCAATGCCACCATCACTCCTCCCCTTACTCAGCTTGCTTCTACTCAAGTTGGAACCAGCCATTAAATGGTTATTAGATCTCGATCAAACCACAAGAAAATATGAGATGACATCTGCAATGCTTTTGTTAAGCAATACCACTATAACATTGAGTTGCATGTCACTCACTGAGATTTAGAAACCACTAAGTGAGGCCAAAGAGAGTCCTTCACCATATTCCTTATAAGATGGAGGGCGAAAGTAGCCCAAATGGTGAACCATCGATCCGAAGTAGAGCAAATTGACATTATTGTAAAAAATCTCATCACCTAGTACTAAATGCATCTACAAACTCAATACCTCCCTAACTTCAAAGGTCTAATTATCATTACTAGTAAGATAGAGGATTTAATCCAATTAGGACAAATTAAGGATGAATCATCTAGCTTAAGATATCATAAGAACAACAACACCACCAACTCCACAACCTAAAGAGGGGGGGGGGGAGGGGGAGATGTTGTCTTCTATCATTAGCTAGTGAGTTTGGAAAGAAGAGCTTTCTCTAAGTTAGGCATGCCTCTAAGCACTATCTATAAGAAGGCCTTATATGCCCATCTTGTTAAACCTTTAAAGCTAAGAGCACCTCCTAACCCCTTGCCTAAAGGGTATAATACTAATGAGCACTACAACTATCATCAAGGGCTAGAGCACAAAACTAGTGCATGCAAGACTCTAAAGTATAAAATTTAAGACCTCATTGATAGTAGAGACATCATTACTCTTAAACCTAAAGTCTAGCACCACCATCAATCCTTTTTTGAACCACCGAGTTCATTTGGCCATCTTAAACTTCACCCAATAATTGGCACTCTGAGAAGAATGTCAGCCTGCTATGCCTGAGTCCTCTGAGTCAGTGTCTAAGTCATTTGAGTCTAAGTCTATGTCTGAGTTCGAGTCTAAGTCTAAGTCTCTTCAATTTGTTGCTATTAAATCTTTCTTTGAGTTTGAGTCTATCATGTTTTGTTCTCTCGAGTCTATATTTTATTTCTTTGAGTTTGAGTCTACCATGTTTTGTTCTCTCGAGTCTATATTTTGCTTCTAGGTTTATCCTTTAATGTAACTATTGATGGGACTTTTATCAGTAATAAAAAGTTTGAACTTTCTGATTTGCTCTAATTTTTTCTAGTTCATCTTTAAATGGGAATCTAAAAAAAGGGGTAATAAAGAAAAAAAAAAGAATAAAAATGAAAAAATAAAAAAACACAAAAAAAAATATGAAAAAGGCAAAATGATCAACTAATTATGACACAGAGGGAAAATAAAAAAAAAATCACATACATTGCATTTGTATGGTAGCAATGGAAAAGCTCATGAGCTATTCTGTACAAGATAAGGGCATGATAGGGATGATCAAAGCATTGCAGTTCACGAGATTTCGACCTACACATACAAGAAACCTATCAAGGAGAAGCTGCAGAGGATGAAAACAGAATAAATTGAAAGGTATCATGACCAGCTAAATGCTATTAATGAAAAGAGAATCAATTCTTTGTATAAAATTCATGATTATCAATGGAGATTAGCCAAGCACACAACTAGAAGGTAAGAGACAAGGGTTCACAAGAAGGAAATCTAGTTTTGGGAGAAATCTAAGCCCTTATTCATGATTCAAAAGAAAGTTCAAACCGAACAGGGCTAGATAGTACGTGCTCAGAAAGATCTTATTCAATAAAGGCGTTATCCTCAAGGACGTGGACGAAAATAAATTTTCCCATCATTGCAACTTGAATAAGCCAAAGCGATACTTCATTTAAAGATGACATCTGCATTTCATTTCTGTTTTCATGTATATATAATCAAAACAATGTGGACCTGATTCCCCCCTAAAGAATGAGAAAAATTAATGAGAGGAAGATGATTATAAGGTATATGCAGGCAGCCCGACTCGGATGTTGTCCAAACCATAATATAAAATATTTGGTTTCCATTATATTCTCATTTTCTCTATGCCTAATACATCATTCACTTAATTCTTTTGCCTAAATAAAAAAACAACAAGAAAAAAAATGTCACATCCTAATTTTAGAGACATGATGGTCCTAGAACATGGGGAGACATAAGGTCACCCATGCCCGTAGAACCCACTCATGAACATATAAACATTGCCTAAGATCTTACCAAAATCTCATGCGTTAACTTGGTTATCCAATAATAAGGAAAACTTTGACTAGCGAAAGTATAGTATTAAAATACTTTAAATATAATCCATATGAAAAGAACACTTAAGACTCCAAATAAATTAAATAAATGATATATTCTAAATACAAACTCCTAAAATAAGCACTCCTGGAGTGTCTAGAGACTCAACATCTTATAGCATGGTAATAAACTTTGACAAGGAAATTTCCTAAGTGTCACATCCTAACTTCCGAGACATGATAGTCCTAGAACATGGGGAGGCATAAGGTCACCCACACCTGTAGAACCAACCATGTATATAATAATCTTGCCTAGGATCGTACCGAACCTCATACATTAACTTAATAAAAAAAATTTTATAAAGGAAGAACCTTAAGTTGTGGAAGCTAAAAATATACTTTAATACAATCCATAAGAAAATAATAATAAGACTTCAAATAATGTCACCAAAATGATATTCTAAAATAAAATTCCCATAATAATTTCCAAAGCATCTAAGGACTCAACATAGTATAGTATTATTATAACTTTGACAAGGGAATTTCTTAAGCGGAGTAGGTAGCTTAAGCGATCACCTTGTCTCCTCATAATGCTCACCTAGAACCACACAAGGAATAAAGGGTGAGATAGATGATCTCAATGGTTAAACAATAGGGCTTATACAATAACACATATCCCTTAGAAAAGGCTGATAGTTCATAACTTATAGTTCATGATTCATAGTTTGCAATTTAGAAAGGTTCACAAAAATCACACTTATAACACATAACATATAGAATGAAGGCTACTGCTATAATCACTCAAACACAAAGAGTGAAGGCTGTTGCCATAATCACTCGAACACATAGAGTAAAAGTTATTGCCATAATCACTCAAACACATAGTCGATGATTACTCGCATCGGTATGATGATCACAAAGCTGATGATTATTCGCATTGGTATGAGGATTTCTGCATAAAAAGGGTTATGGTACCATAGCTAGAGCTAATGACAATCACTTATAAAATAGCATTGAAGAAATGTAATTACATATGGCATAATAATAATAAATGTTTAACTTATCAAACAAAAGATAAATAATAGTGTAGTTCAAGAAAGAATATAAGTTAGGGCAATAATTACAAAGGTATTATCATTAGATGATTTTGGAACAATTGTCCTTTGGCAACCCAAGCTTAGCAAAGAAATCATAGAGTTATATTTTAAAAATAGAAAAGAACTTGGGTTTCAAGAATATCAAAGGTTCATATATTATGGTAGCTTATTCTTGTAATAATAATATAATGTTTACTCACCTTGTGGTTCCTTCGCTTCGAGTACATGTAGCCCTTTTGAACCTCTAAAAATCCTCAAGCTCTAACATAATATTTAATTCAATAATTAGTATTTATTTAATCATGATGCTATCCTATTCTATAACTATCCCATGCACATATGACATTCACAAACACTTAGAGTTGCACATATAAGTGCACTTCATCACTTGCACATATAAGTGCACTTCATCACTTGCATATAACATGTTGACTTTAAAAGTCTTGTACACTTAACCTTTATAGGCATATATGAAAACACATTATAATTCATGTCAATACCTTTCTAAGGTCAACACAATATCATTATCTTAATGTCAATTCACTTTAACCATAATCTTAGTACACTTAACACTTCCATATATGTCAACTTAACAAATAACCTTTCAAATGTCATACTTATCTCTTATGACCAATTCATTCAATCAATCTCTTCATCAATTTAAGATCATTAATTCATTATCAAGTCATTATGCAACCTACTTCTATATTATCCAATCACATTCACATATTAATCACAACATAAGGTTAAGATACTTTAAGTATACCAAATTGCCTCTAGCCTTGTCTATAGTCATTCCTTCAATCAACATGCAATTTAACCATTTATCATTCATACATACATGTCAATAATCAACAAAATATATTACATAAATATTATAGACATTGGGATAAGAATTCCAACATAGGCCGAATGCCCTTTAAAAAAAAGAAAACTGAATTTTCTTATTTCTCACACTTTTCGTCTATCACAATAATATGTCGAAACATGGTTTGAACTAAGATTTTTCATGTAATGAAAACAAAAATTATTTTAGAATATAAATATGTAGGAATCAGCACATATATAAATCCATATGCATAAAAATTTCCAACTTTAGGTTTTAGGATGAAAAACATGAGTTTTCTTATTTCTGGTACTTTCCGATCATTATAGCAATATGTAAACATGTGATTTAAACCATTATTTTTCATTTAATCATAACAAATATCAGTTTAAAACACTAATACACACCAATCAATTAGCCATGGAAAATTCTCATGCATGAAAATTCCAAGTTTATGGTTTAGCATGAAAATCATGAGTTTTTTGGCTTTCCATGCTTTCCATTCATTACAGTAATATGTAAACACATGATTTAAATCATTATTTCCCATCCAAACATAACAAATATCAATTTATAATTCCACCATACACAAATCAGCAGCCATATCAATATAAAAACATGAAATTTTCTAACTTGCAAGTTCTAGAATGAAAACCTTTAATTTTCTTATTTTTTGAAACTTTTTGGTCATTACAGTAATAGGGAGAAATATGTTTTCATTTGATATTTTGCATCTAAACACATCAAAAATCCATTTAGAAAACAAATATACAAAAATTTCTCCCCTTGTAGTGTTTATGCATGAAAATTTCAATTTTGAGTTGTAGGATTCACCTTTGGAGAAATCGCGTAGAGAGGTTAGTGTTTTCGGTAGAAAAATTGATTTCTCTATCAAGAATTCACCTAGGCCAAATTTATCAATCAAAATCAGTAAATATTTAGTTCAAATAATTTTTCCATGATTAGTTTCATAAAAATCAAATAGCAAATTGAAAGAAAAGGAAAAACTTACGAAATGGTCGCAAAATCAAAAAGTTTGAAGGTATTTTGTGTATTTCAGTAGAGAGAATAATTTTGAGAGAATTTTTCTTCCAAAATAATGAAATAATAGAATGGTGGCTGCTGGAATGAAGGGCTAGCAAAATTTTTGATATAAATAATTAGGGTTTTGGACAATTTCCAATATTACCCTTAATGAGCTAGGTTAAGAGTGTTTTGGTGTAGTGGATTTTGGGTATTTGGAATTTTTAATTAATTTTGAGGCTGATTATAGGTAATTAAAAATAAAATATTTTTCTTATTATTTTCATTAAAATTTCCTTGAAAACATTTATCTAAAAATATTTTAAAATACTCATAAAATTATTTTATGCTTAAAAATCGCCTTTTTGCATGAAAATTCATTTTATGTAAAATAACTTATTTTATGCTAATTTACTTCATATAAATCATTTATTCCATAATAATAATTCCTATTTGGAATATTAAAATTAATTTAACATGCCACATACTCATAAATCACATAGCACATAGATTCCCACAAAAGCACACACTTAGTCTTAATAGTTCTAAGTTAAGCAAAATGTCATGATAATTTCTAGGGTGGGTGTGGGTTATTACACTAAGTGGAGTAGGTTGCTTGAGCAATCATTTGCCTCCTCATAATGCTCAACTAGAATCACACAAAGAAAAAAGGTGAGATAGATGATCTCAATGAGTAAACAATATAACTTAAACAATAATACATATTTCTTAGAAAGGGCTCATAGCTTATAACTCACAGATCATGATTTTTAATTCATGACTCATAGTTTGCAATTTAATAAGGTTTGTAGAAATCACACTTATTACTTATGAATGAAGACCCTACTCAATTCACTCGTGAGTGGAGACCCTGCTTAATTCACTCGCATACACTGAGGAGAGGTGGCCACAAGCCAAATTCCAACTCCCAACTTGTAACTTGAAAAGAGTCATGAAACTGATCAAGCCTCATGGCTAGAACTGGCCCTTCTAGCTAAAGTGGATACTATGCCCCTATCCATCAGGTTAAGACCATGTACACAGGTTTCAATAATTACCCGCATCAACACAAGGATTTATGCTTAAAAGGCTCATGGGTACCATAGTTAGAGCTAATGGTAATCACTTATAACAATTGCACTTAAGAAAGCAATAATATTTAGCATAATAGCAATAGCAATTTAACTTATTAAACAAAAGATAAATAATAGTGTGGTTCCAAAAAGAAAATAAGGTAAGGTAATAATTACAAAGGTTCTTTGTTATTATTGAAAAATCAAAATGGTTTTGGACCAATTGTCCTTTGGCAACCCAAGATTAACAAAGAAATCATATAATCATATTTGAAAATGGAAAGGAACTTTGATTTCAAGAATCTCAAAGGTTCACATAATATGATAGCTTGCACTTATAATATGAACATAATATTTACTCACCTTGCGGTTCCTTTGCTCCTAGTACTTGTAGCCCTTTGAACTTCTACTACTCCTCAAGCTCTAACATATCATATAGCATATATATCAAGGCATGTATCATGTGTCATAATCATGTAACATATAACTTATGGCATCATAAATTTCCCTATCATATATAAGTCAAACATGTCATAGGCAATAAAATAAATCTTTCCATACTAAGTCACTAAGCAATCAAAAAGTATTATTCGCAGCATATAAATCCTATACCCCTGGTCAATTGTCATCCACTACAGCATAAACCTCAACTATACCCCTTGTCCAGATGAATGCCAGGTAGTTTCAAGGGTCATTCAGTTGAGTAATTGATAAGAGGGCAATTGGCAAAAATTTGATTGAAACCATGACGCTTATAGCAAAGTAAATCTTTATCTGGCGTGTGACCCATCGAGGATAAAGTCCTAGATGGTGAGTGACAAAAATCTTAAAGTGTATGGTCATCTATTTGCTTAACACCTCTATTCTTAAGCTTCTTCACATCCTCCCTTAAGGCATGAATCAAAATCCTAAGACATTGGTTTTCCTCCTTCAAATCTAAGTAGTCACTCTCTAGTTTCTAAATCTTACCATAAACCTAATCATAATCTAAATACTCCTCGAGATCCTCTACTTTAGGCACCTTTTCTTCCTTACGGTGAATCACAGGCACTACTTTCTCGAACATCTCTCGCCATGTCCTCTTGCATGCCATATATGGTGCTTTAGGTCACAGTCCTCTAGCTGGGGTAATCTTTTTGATCATTTGGCAAAAGAATCATAAGGCACACAAACAAACAATAACAAAGAGCACTATAGCTTATTAGGTTTTCACGGAACCATACTAGCGATAGACTGTAAGTCACATGACAGGAAAATTCCTATGCTCTAGGGTTATACTTAACCAACCCAATAAATAGACAAGTCTAAACTAGACTTTAAAACTATGGCTCTGATACCATCTTTGTCACATCCCAATTTAAGAAATATGATGATCTTAGAAAATGGGGAGACATAATGTCACCCATGACCTATAGAACACACTGATAAACATATAAACATTGCCTAGGATCTTACTAAAACCTCATGCATTAACTTGGTTATCTAATAATAAGGAAAACTTTGACTAGTAGAAGCATGGTATTAAAATACTTTAAATATAATCCATATGAAAAGAACATTTAAGACTCTAAATAAATTAAATAAATAATATATTCCAAATATAAACTCCTAAAATAAAGACTCTTGGGGTGTCTAAAGACTCATCATCTTATAGCATAATAATAAACTTTGACAAGGAAATTTCCCAAGCAGAGTAGGTTACTTGAGCAATTACCTTGCATCCTCATAATGCTCACCTGGAACTGCACAAAGAAAAAGGGTGAGATAGATAATCCTAATGAGTAAACAATCTAACTTAAATAATAACACATATCCCTTAGAAAGGGCTCATAGCTTATAACTCATAGATCATGATTTGTAATTCATCACTAATAGTTTGCAATTTAATAAGGTTCATAGAAATCACACTTATTACTTATGAGTGAAGACCTTGCTCAATTCACTCGTGAGTAAAGGCCCTACTCAATTCACTCTCATACACTGAGGAGAGGTGGCCTCAAGCCAATTCCAACTCCTAACTTGTAACTTGTAAAGAGTTATGAAACTAATCAAGCCTTACAACTAGAATCACCTTTTCTAGTTGAGGTGGATACTATGCTCCTATCCATCGGGTTAAGACTATGTGCACAGGTTCTGATGATTACCCATATCGGTATGAGGATTTCTGCATAAAAGGTTCATGGGTACCATAGCTAGAGCTATTGGTAATCACTTATAACAATAGCACTTAAGAAAGTGATAAGAATCAAGATTTCTTGCAAGAATCCTATAAATATTTGCAAGATAAAGATTTCAAAAAGGTTCATCAAAGTTGTCATTTCTACCAAGATAGCCTGCAAAGACATGTAATCTAACCATTGTACATGATTGGTGAATCATCCAAGAAGAATATGAGATTGTATGAAGTTTCCTATAAATCAATCAAGGATATTTGGATCATGAGCTTTGCATATGAATCTTCTTCGGTGGATCCCTCTTGTTCTTGTTTAGTCCCTTTAGTTTTGGAAATTGTTTCTATTTCTACATCTATTTCTTTGACCACATGCCTGTTGAAGAATGAGCCGGCGACTCATAGGTAGTGGCTTGGTTAAGGGAACCCACCAAAGCCGTAACAAAAGTGAGTCTTCGTAGGGCAATTGTCACTGCTTATGGACTCGAACCTAGGTGATCTATCGATGACCAAGATGAAGCTTAGGTGAAACTAAGTGGAGGTCGACTAAAAAGGGGGAAGGAAGAAAGCGAGTTAGTATACTAATTCTTCATCCTCAAATCAGTCCTTCCCATGGATGCTAAAACAAAAAAAGAAATTTGTAAAAAAAAAAAAAAAGGCATCATGGGGGGATTGTGCCATGAATCAATTGATTCTATATGACTTATTACTACCCCTTGCCCATTTTATTTGAACATGGGGTCGAGAGTGGTTTTTTACTTCACAAATGGTCATGCTAGATCCTGCATCTATTATAGATAGATAAATAGACTTTGTATTCAAGGAAGCTTCAAGGGCTTAATCAATCTATTTAAGCCTAATGTCAAGATGAAAAGGCCAAATTACATTCCTATTTGCTTAGGCCTAATCTATTCAAGTGTTTACAAGGCTGCCATTCTTCATTCAAATTGGACCTTCTATATTTGGGCTTTTCAAATTTAATTTATCATGTATTATTTAGTGTTTGGGCTGCCTATGTTATGTACACAGCCCAAGAGTTGTTTAAACTACTTTATTTTAATGTTTTAATTAGTTTTGGGCCTATTTTATGTTAGGTCAAAGGCCCATCCGAATTTTATAGTTTAATTACTTAGATTTTAGTTTCTAGTTAGGAAATAGCTTCTCTTGTATAGGAAGGATTCCTAACTTGTTTTAGAATACTTTTCTAGCTTAGTTATTATTGAGGAATTAGTTTTTAATTAGGAATCTTCAATCCTTGTTTAGGAAGATTTCCTATTCCATTGTTGATTCTAATTTAGGGTTGAGCCTCTATATAAACTCAACCATTCATGTAAAAAGAAGTCAAGTTATGATTAATAAAATTCAGTTTTCTTAAGAATGTGATCTCTTGGTTTTGATTCTTGCTTGAATAAAGTTCATACAATCAAAACTAATTACTTTATGCATATTTATTCTAAGGTTCTCTTTCACAAGTTGGTATTGTGTCGCAGAGATCATCATCTAAAGGTGATCATATTGCAAGGTGCTCTATCATGGGTTGGATTTGGGTCACGGACTTGGGAAAAATATGATTTAGCTTTCCAAGGAGTTACTTCCAAGCGTATAGATAATTAGGTCTCAAGTTTAATATACTTAGGGTTCGTATCAGTTTGGTATCAGAGCTTAGGCTCTAAATCAAGTTATATCTTCCCATTTCATTTGTGTTTTCCAATTTAATTTGTGTTTCTTATTTTTGTTTGTCTTCGTGTTCATTAAATTTCTTTGTTTTCATCTTATTAACTCTGATTGTTCATGTTTCAGGTCTGAAAATAAAAAAAAATGTTTTACCTTCTTTGATTTGTGTCTTATTTTCGTTCATCTCTTTGTTTCCTATCCTATTCGTATTTCTATTCCTTGTTTCGTTGGAAGGTCAAAACCGTACTTGCTTGGGAACCAATTCAAATTCAAGAAGAAAGAAGGGAGGACTCATCCAAGCTTGAAGACTTCAAATTTGGTTTGACTTCTTGTATTTAATCTTTAATTTGTTTGTTAATTTTCCTTTCAATTTATTGTTGTAATTATAAAAAAAAAAAAAAAAAAAAAGAGAAGAAAAAAAAGAGAAAATCAAAATTTGAAAGAAAAGCAAAAAAAAAAAAAACATAAGGAAAATTTATCCAAAAAGAAAAGAAGAAGCAAAAAATGTTGAAATATGACTTTTTGGCGTATTTATAGAAGTTATTTGGTTCCTAAAGTGAAGAGGACAAGAAAAGAAGCTGATTTTCAAGATTATACGAGGAGAATCAAATATTTCAGCATTTTAGAAGGAGTTTGACCAAGTCTAAGCATCCTTCCAAAACAAGTTAGGATTGGTTTCCTACCCAAGTCTAAGCATCCTTCTAAAACAAGTTAGGATTGGTTTCCTACTCCTTTCCAAATTTTGGTTTGACTTTTTCTAATCCTATTTTCATTCTGATTTCTTGCTAATTCATTTCAATCCTTGTTCATGTCTCATTAGGTTTCCTAATCCCATCAAGATTCCTATATTATTTTCCTAGTTCTATTAGGATTTTAACTTTTGTCTTCCAATTTCAATTAGGATTTCTATTTCTATTTTTCTTTGTTAAAATTCTAATTTTGTTTTCCTAGTTCAATTAGGATTTTCAGTTTCCTAGTGTCATTAGGATTTCTTATTCCTTGTTTCATTTTGAGTCTTTGGATTTTATTCACATTGTAATTTAGTAAGATTTGATTTTTGTAACTAATCTTAGCAAGAGATTTGAGTGGAAAGTGTGAGCACATCTAGAGAAAAGACACTGATTGAGTATAAAACTAAACATGAGTGAACTTGAGTAACAAAATTACTTGAGTGAAACACATGAGGGAGTGAAGTGATGAAATTATTCTCTACTTTTACTAACTTTGTTTTACAGCTTAATGATGAGTGCAACCTAAGGAAATCCACTGGGGAAATAGATAGATTCCAAGCCTTACATGATTTGCTCGAAGCGATGGAGAGAAGGACTAATGAAAGAATGGACCAACTTGAACAAAGAAGTGTGGAGATAATGGACTAATTAGAATCTTCATTCACGAGGGGACAACCATTAAATTTCCCTAGACAAGCTAGGTGTGTACCAAAGAGAGTGCAGGATGAGATTAAAGATGATGGTGAATCATTTGGTGATATTGATGAAGAAGAAGTGAGGCCAAGAGCTAGACAAGATGATGACAATGGTGGAATAAAATTGAAAATTCCAACATTCCATGGAAGAATAGATCTCGAAGCATACTTGGATTAGGAAAAGAAGATTGAATTGGTGTTCGATTGTCATAACTACACTGAATCCAAGAAATTGAAGCTTGTTGTTGCTGTATTTGATGGCTATGCCATTACTTGGTGGGATGACACCAAGCAAAAGCGAAGAAGAAATAGAGAAAGACCCATCGAAGAATGGAGGGACCTAAAAGCAATCATAAGAAGAAGATTTGTACCAAGTCACTACTATAGGGAGCTGTACAATCATCTTCAAAACCTAACTCAAGGGTCTAAGAGTGTTAAGGATTACTATAAGTTGATGGAGGTAGCCATGATTTGAGCAAATGTGGAAGAAGATAATAAGGCTACAATGGCAAGGTTCCTCTATGGGTTGAATAAGGAGATTGTAAATGTGGCTGAGCTACAACCATATATGGAGCTTGAAGACTTACTACATCTTGCTTTAAAGGTTGAAAAGCAATTGAAGAAGAAGAGCAATTAGTTATCTATATCTTATAATGCACCATTCAAATTAGATTGGAGAAGAGATGACAAGGCTTTTCCATCCAAGCTTAAGGCCGATTTCAAAAAACCTCTAAAGACACCCTTCTCAAGCAAGGACAAAGGTAAAGCTATGCCTTCTAGTTCTAGAAATATTATATGCTTTAAATGTCAAGGTGTAGGTCATTACAAGAAGGATTGTCCAAATAAGAAGATAATGTATATGCAAGATGGGGAGTGCTATTCAACTAGTGATGAAGAAGCTGAAGAAGAAAGTATGCCACCTCTTGAAGATGCAAGTGACAAAGAGGAGGACAATCTACCTAAAATAGCCGAAGGTGGGAGGTCTCTTGTTATAAGGAGATTGTTAAACATGCAAGTCCAACAGGATGATAATGTGCAACAAAGGGAAAATCTGTTTCAAACTAGATGCCTTGTAAAACATAGAGTTTGTGATGTCATCATAGATGGGGGTAGTGTAACCAATGTTGCAAGTACTACTTTAGTTAAGAAACTAGGGTTACTTACTACTAAGCATCCTCATCCTTATAAACTAAAATGGCTTAATGATTGTGGGGAATTAGGGTAACAAGGCAAGTTCTAGTAGTTTTCAAGATAGGTTGATATAATGATGAAATTTTATTTGATGTTGTGCCTATGTAAGCAGGTCATCTATTATTAGGACGTCCTTGGCAATTTGATAGAAGGTTAATGCATGATGGCTACACCAATCACTACTCTTTTAAAAAGGATGGAAAGAAGATAACTCTTGCACCACTTTTACCTAGAGAAATCTATAAGATTGAGTTGAGAAGAATTTAAAAGGAGAGAGAAAACAAGACTGAAGAAAAGAGTGTGAGTGATGATGTGCTAAAAGAAAAAGAGAGTTCAAAAGTAAAAAGAAAAAAATTATAGGAAAGAAAAAGAAAGAGTGATGATTTGAATAAAGAAAAATAAGTTTTTATGAGTGAAAAAGAAAAGATGGCTTTGTTTACTAACAAACTTACTTTTTCTTTATCTAGTTTTCTTGTTTCTTTCTTTTAGGATTTCAAGGAAGGATTGTCATAGAGCAAACAAGATGTAAATTCTACAATCCTAATAACTAAAGAGAATAGAGCTAAGATATGAATTGTGTTTGGAAAGACTTGCTTAAACGTGTTGATTGTACAAGTTCCTATCTATAGGCATAGAGCTTTGAGCTTTGATGAATTGGCCCTCAAGTTGCAATCTCAAGGTAAGTATTGTAATATCTCTTCAAATGTTAATTTTAATTCTTGTTTCCTTCATGTAGGTATAGATTTGAGGTCGAATCATTTTGAGGAGGGAGGGAATGATGAGAATCAAGATCCCTTGCAAGAATCCTACAAATATTTGAAACATAAAGACTTCAAGAAGGCTCTTTAAAGTTGTCATTTCTACTAAGATAGCCTACAAAGACATGCAATCCAACTATTGTACATGATTGGTGAATCATCCAAGAAGAATATGAGATTGTATGAAGTTTCCTATAAATCAATCAAGGATATTTGGATCATGAGCTTTGCACATAGATCCAATTGTATTCAAGGAAACTTCAAGGGCTTAATCAATCTATTCAAGCCCAATGTCAAGATGAAGAGGCCAAATTACATTCCTATTTGCTTGGGCCTAATCTATTCAAGTGTTTACAAGGCTACTATTCTTCATTCAAATTGGACCTTCTATATTTGGGCTTTTCAAATTCAATTTATCATGTTTTATTTAGTGTTTGGGCTGCCTATGTTATATATATAGCCCAAGAGTTGTTTAAACTACTTTATTTTCATATTTTAATTAGTTTTTGGTGTATTTTATGTTAGGTCAAAGGCCCATCCTAATTTTATAGTTTAATTAATTAGATTTTAGTTTCTAGTTAGGAAATAGCTTCTCTTGTATAGGAAGGATTCCTAACTTGTTTTAAAATTCTATTCTATCTTGGTTATTATTTAGGAATTAGTTTCTAATTAGGAATCTTCAATCTTTATTTAGGAAGATTTCCTATTCCATAGTTGATTCTAATTTAGGGTTGAGCCTCTATATAAACTCAACCATTCAATTAAAAAGAAGTCAAGTTATGATTAATAAAATTCAGTTTTCTTAAGAGTGTGATCTCTTGGTTTTGGTTCTTGCTTGAATCAAGTTTATACAATCAAAGCTAATTACTTTGTGTGTATTTATTCCAAGGTTCTCTTTTACAAGTTGGTATTGTGTCACTGAGATCATCATCCAGAAGTGATCATATTCCAAGGTGCTCTATCACAGGTTGGATTTAGGTCACAGACTTGGGGAAAATTTGATTTAGCTTTCTAAGGAGTTGCTTCTAAGCGTAAAGATAATTGGGTCTCAAGTTTAATATACTTAGGATTTGTATCAGAAAGCAATAACTTGTAGCATAATAGCAATAGCAATTTAACTTATTGAACAAAAGATAAATAATAGTGTGGTTCCAGAAAGAAAATAAGGCAAGGCAACAATTATAAAGGTTCTTTACTATTATTGAATAATCAAAATAGTTTTGGACCAATTGTCCTTTGGCAACCCAAGCTTAACAAAAAAAATCATATAATCATATTTGAAAATGGAAAGGAACTTGGGTTTCAAGAATCTCAAAGGTTCACATAACATGATAGCTTGTACCTGTAATATGAACATAATGTTTACTCACCTTGTGGCTTCTTTGCTCCTAGTACTTGTAACCATTTGAACTTCTACTACTTCTTAAGCTCTAACATAATATTTAATTCAATATTAGCATTTACTTAATCATCATGCTATCCTATCACATAACTACTCCATGCACATATCACATTCATATACACTTGGAGTTGCACTTAGAAGTGCACTTATTACTTGCACGTAACATGTTGACTTTTAAAGTCTTACACACTTAGCCTTTATAGGCTCATATGAAATCACATTATAACTCATACTATGACTTTTCTAAAGTCAAACACAATATATCATGATCTTAATATCAATTTAATTTAACATTCCACTTAGTAAAGTTATCAATTTCCATATATGTCAACTTCACAAGTAACCTTTCAAGTGTCATGCTTATCTCTCATCACCAATCCATACAACCAACCTCATAGTCAATTTAAGATCATTAATTCATTATTAATTTATTATAAAACCTATTTTCCATATTACTTAATCATATTCACAAATTAATCACAACATATGGTTAAGAAAACCAAAGTATGTCTAATTGTCTTTAGACTTGTCTAGAGTTATTCCTTTAACCAATATACAATTTAATAATCTATCATTCATGTATATATGTCAATAATCATTAAAATATATCACATAAAAATTATAGACATTGGGATTAAAATCCCTATGTTGCCCGAATATGCCCATCAAAGACAAACATGAATTTTCTTACTTTTCGCACTTTCCGTTCATTACAGTAATATGCAAAAGCATGGTTTAAACCAAGATTTTTCATGTAATCAAAACAAAAATCATTTTAGAGCACTAATGCCTATGAATTTCCAACATGGATATTTATGTGCACGAAATTTTCCAACTTTAGGTTTTAGTATGAAAACCGTGAATCTTTCTTATTTTCCGTTCTTTTCCGATCATTACAATAATAGTCATAAATATGATTAAATCAATATTTTTCATCTAAACACAACAAAAATGAATTTAGAACACAATGACATATAAATCAGCAGCCCCCCTTGTGTTTATGCATGAAATTTCAAATTTTGAGTTTTAGGGTTCACCTTTGGAGGATTCGCATAGAGAGGGTTGTGTTTTCGATGGAAAAATCGATGTCTCTTTCAAGAATTCACCTAGGCCAAATTTAATTAATATAAAATAATTAAATAAACATCCCAAAATAGTTTTCCCATGGTTAGTTTCAAAAAAATCAAATAGTAAGTTGAAAGAAGGGAAAACTTACGAAAACGGTATTGAAATCGCAAGGTTTGAAAACACCTTGTGAATTTCGGTTGAGAGAATTTTTTTGAGAGAATTTTTTGTCAAAATTATGAAGAATAACAGAATGGTAGCTGTCTCCCTTAGGGCTAGCTGAATTTTAGCTTAAATATTTAGGGTTTTGGCCAAATTCTAAGTTTACCCTTAATGAGCTAGGTTAGGAGTGTTTTGGCATAGTGGGCTTTTGGAAAGTTGGGCATTTTATTTATTTTATGGGCTTATTATAGTTAATTAAAAATAATATATTTTTTTATTATTTTCATTAAAATTTCCTCCAAAATATTTATTTAAAAATATTTTAAAAATGCTCATAAAAATTATTTTATGCTTAAAAATCGCTTTTTCCATGAAAATTCATTTTATGTGCAATAAATCATTTTATACTTATGCACTTCATATAAATCACTTATTTCATAATAATAATTCATATTATGCATATTAGAACTAATCCAACATGCCATATACTCATCAATCACATAACACGTGAATTTTCATAAAAGCACACATTTTATCATAATTGCTCTAAATTCAAGAAACTTGTCATAAACTCCTAGGCCAGGTGTGGGTTCTTACATTCCCCTTTGCCCCCGCCCGCCCCCCCCCCCCCCCCAACCCCCTTTTGAAAGAGATTCATCCTCAAATTTAAATACTTACTTATATGTTCTCAAAAAACTGGGAATGCTTTTGCATCCCTTCATCGCCTTCCTAAGTACACTCATCCATTCCATGATTATGCTAATGGACCTTAATCATAGGTATCTCCTTAATACACAAATTTCTCCCCATCCTTAGTTCAAAGTTCTACTTGCTTTTCTCTATAGTCAATACAAGGTTCATGCTTATATAGCCAATCTATTCCTAAGATCACATTGAATTCTAGGACACCAAATTCTAACAACTCCATAGAAAGTTTCCATCCATCAATGTCTACCTCACAGTTCTTAAACATATACTTTACTTCCATCATTATTCCCAAACGAGTTGACACTACTAAGAGTTCATTAATTAATTCCTTATCTCTACCAAGACTCTTAGCAAAATATGGAGACAAATGAATTCATAGCACCAAAATCAATCAAACATGTTGCACTAGAAATTTGAATGGGAATAATACCTTCTTCTTTTCAATCACAGTAGATTAATACTCTTCCTTTGACTATACTTGATATCTACATAAATGATAGAGAAATCTCTAGCTTTCTTGTTGTTCTAATCTATATGGTATCATCTAAGCAAAAAATTCCTTAATATACTTCACTTACTTCATACCATATAATTATTTATATATAATGTAACTAATTAGTTTCATTCTCTTACTGATCATACTAAATATCATTTCTCTTCTTATGGCATCAATCACAATTATCATTTAATAACTCCATATAATTAATATATCAAACCATTGTAACATGTAAGCATTTCATACCTTATAACATTATACCAATCAATCATTAATCTAAATTGGATCAAAACTTAGTCAACTTCTCTTTCTAATCCACTTAACCCCACTATCAATATATCATACTTAGCATGCATTTAACATGAGCACCCAACATATAATATCACATCACATGACAAATATCACCTAGCATGTATCACATATCATGGCATGTATCATGTATCCTAATCATGTAACACATAACCTATAGCATAATGAGCTCTCTTATCATTTTTAAAAGTCAATCATCTCTTAGGAAATAGAAGATCAAACCTAAACCAAATAGCTAATTAGTCATATATAAGTTCTATGCCATTAGGCTAACAGTTACCAACTACTAGCTAGAGTCTCAGTTGTGTCTCTTATTCTTGGCTCCTTGCCTTTGAGGTTGAGATGGTCCAGGTGCTAGAGGTGTAGAGACCACATTTCTTGAGTTCCTTTGAAGGCAGTCTTTGATGAAGTGATCCATCTGTCCGCACCTCATACATGCCCCAGAGACCTTCCAACAAACCCCAGGATGCTTCCTGCCACAATGGTCACAAGTTGTTGTCAAAGATTCCTTTCCTAATCCTCCACATCCTTCTCTGTGCTAGCCTTTATGACCCTTGTTCTTATGCTTACCTTTTTATTCACATTTAGCTCGTTCGACTCTTTTGGCCTTATGCTTCTTTTCCATTATTTTAGCCTTATCTATTACCTTGGCCAAGGTAGAGAATTCAGTTGCTACAAGTGAGTTGAATAGAGGTGTAACTAGTCCTCTTAAGAAGCAGTTGATATGGCTGGCTTCAGTAAGGACAATATTGACAATGAACCTGCTAGATTGGTTAAACTCCTAAGCATAATCCAATACTAACATTTTGGGTTTCTGCTTCAGCTGCTTGAACTGCAGTACCCTATCTTGCTTTTCACCTTCAGGTAAGAATTGATCCATCATCTCTTTTTTAAACTCTACCCATATAGGTGGGTCTACTCTATACAGTCGTTCCTTAATATTTCTCTCATACCAATACTAAGCCTCCTTCTTAAGTTGGAGTCCTACCAACTCAATCACTCAAGAATCTGAGCAAGATAATCGAAGAACTAGCTTGTCCATCTCATCCAAGAATTCATATGGGTCATCACCCTCCTCATCGCAAAGGGTAGGTGGCTATAGCTTTCTGAACTCTGAGATGGTCATCCCTTCATCGGGTAGCTGCTTCCTTTCCCTCCATGTAGGTGCCATTACTATAGGAGGCAACACTCCATTTCCTTCTTATATTGGTGACACTTCCTGCCTTTGAGCTTGTAGCTCATCTAATTCCTTGCGCAAGTCTCTCATTTCCTCATACATAGCTTGCACCTCTTGTGAAGATGCTTGCTCACCAAAGCCCATGATTAGTGCCCTTGAATTAGATCTTTCTCTTAATCATACAGGTGCAAAGGCAACATTCAAAGTAGTGTCTGATATTGCACCTTCACTAGCCCTAACAGGTTGGGCAGCTATGCAAACCTTCTTCTTATGAGGCATATTGCTATCATGATAAGGGAATTTTATGCTAACTCCCTTCTAATCCTTCTAACCCCTTTATCATATCATACTTACCATGCATTTTACATGAGTACACATCATATCATATCACATCTCATATCACATATCACATAGCATATATCATATTGCATATATATCAAGGGATGTATCATGTGTCATAATCATGTAACATATAACTTATTATTTGCGTAGATGAGGGTTGTGTGTTCAGTGGAAAAATCAATTTATCTTTCAAGAATTCACCTAAGCCAAATTTAATCAATAGAAAATCAATAAAGGAATAGCCCAAAATAGTTTTCCCATAGTTAGTTTCAAAAAAATCAAATAGTAAATTGAAAGAAGAGAAAAACTTACGAAAACGGTAGCAAAATTACAAAGTTTGAAAATACCTTGTGAATTTTGATTGAGAGAATTTTTCTGTCAAAATTATGAAGAATAACAAAATGGTGGCTGTCTCCCTTAGGGCTAGGCAAATTTTAGCTTAATGAGCTAGGTTATGAATGTTTTTGTGTAGTGGTCTTTAGGAAATTAGGGTTTTTATTTATTTTATGGGCTGATCATAGGTAATTAAAAATAAAATATTTTTTTATTATTTTCATTAAAATTCCTCACAAGATATTTATTTAAAAATATTTTAAAAATGCTCATAAAAATTATTTTATGCTTAAAAATCGCTTTTTGTATGAAAATTTATTTTATGTGCAATAAATCATTTTATACTTATGCACTTCATATAAATCACTTATGTCACAATAATATTTCATATTATGCATATTAGAACTAATCTAATATGCCATAAACTCATCAATCACATAACATGTGAATTTTCATAAAAGCACACATTTTATCATAATAGCTCTAAATTCAAGAAATTTGTCACTAAACTCTTAGGCTAGGTGTGGGTTATTATAAAAAAGAAGAAAAAAAGCTAAGCTAAAAGCCCAAAAGGGTGGCTTAGGTAGAAATTAGATCAAAACTAAAAGATGTTTCATTTAATGGTGACCAAATTTTGCAAAATACAAACCCATCGTTATAACAAAAATGATAGCCCTTTCAATGTCCTCTATAGCTTACCTGTATCGTGTAGTCCTATCAACCTACAATTATTTTGAACAAAAAGCAAAAAAGGTCATGTCTGAAGTCATGGTCTAGTCAGTCCTCCTCTTTACCTTAACTATAGTAGTCCTTCTTTGAACCTCCAATATAGTGTCATCCTGTCTCTTCATTGTAGTAATAGTCTCATTTGTCATCACCACTATAGCCTGAATCACTACTGTAGCCTACGGTGTTGCACCTCTGGTAGATCCTTAAGTCTCCTTTAAAGATTGAGTCACCCCCTTTGTTTGTGTTGTAGCCCTTTTGCTACTGATGGCTCCTTTTTCAGTCTCTCTCTCCTTAACTGTGTCACCCTCTATTACCCTTAACAGGGTAGCCTAACACTCTTTCTTAATTGGGCAAACCACCTTTATCAACTACCTGTCATACCTCTCTATGGTCCTAAATGAAAACCTAAAATGAATAATATGATAACTCTTTCTACCAACTGCCCTAGTAGCTCTGGTAATAGAAGCTATGATCCACATAGACTATAAGAAGGAACAACTGGGGGCATGTCCTAAGTTTGCCTCATCTACCTCAAATCCCATATCCTCTAGTGGAATGTCATTTAAGCCATACCCAACAAGCAAATCACTCAACACCCATAGCCCATAGTAATGAAAGATTTCTATACCACTACCAAAATGTGTCCTCCATGGCAAGCAAGAAGCAACCATCTTATCTAATCTTTAATCGAGTCTCAATAAGGCATATGCAGACCAAAAAATAGAGGCCACCACCTAAAAATGATCCATCAGCCACATTTGCAAGATAACCCAAAACTAGACATCCATAAAGCACCCTTAATAGATAGGGTAAGAATAAACAATTTTTTTCTCACCTGGCGAATAACTAGCAAGATAGTCCATCTCTCTAAATGCTGAATAAAACAATCAAGACTCATTAGTGTCTTTGCCAGCACAACTCTAACCATAAAATGCTTTTGTTTCATTTGCCACTCTAGCATCATCCCAATTAACAAACCTGTACCCGACTCTCAAATAGAAAACCAAGGCCCTCATTCTTTGCCTCTGCCCCCTCATATCTCCTTAGTCATTAGGATCATGGAACTTCTCAATCACAATGGTCAAATTCATTTGACCATCACCAACCATTATCTGGATTGCGACATCCTGAGATAAGTAAAAAAAAAAACTCTTAAAAAATCTAAGAGATGCCAAACTCTAAGCATTAGCACCACTAGAGCTGCCTCCGAATCATAGCCAAGCCATAATATTGAACTCCTTGAGAATAGGCATAACTCCTCCTCATCAATATCAAAATAGAAAACATGGGCCATCAGATTCCAAAACGTAAATCAAGCCCTTAGAAAAATCTCAATCCATTCAAACTCCTCATAATACCACCATGGCAACTATTCCATACCAACCCAAGTTGAGTTCCTCAACTTTGTCGAGTTTCTCAGTCTACAAATGCATGGCTTCATGGACACAAAAGTCACATGAAAAAAATCTGCATTCACAAAGCAAATGCATGAATCCACCCTTATGCATCTATACAATCATCCACTATAGGCATCATTAAAAATCATGCATGGCATAAAAGTTAAATAGAAGGTCTATGAATTCTGAAATATGTATATATAAACATGAATCATTTGTGCAATAGTACCTATGCAACTGTATACAATCATGTACCATCATGCATAAGCTAAGCCAATAGCCTCATTGACATCTCCTAAAGTTGACAAATACCTCCTCAAAGCTGACCGACATCTCAGCTAACTAGTATCTCTTTGAGGCTAAATGATACCTTTCTCGATCTAATCGATAAAGTGTGACTTTTAGAGTCCATTTAATCCTAGCAAAGTTCTTTTAAGCCTTTCAAAAGGCCTAACCCCTCATACTCAGAAGCCCAAATTTCTTCAACCCACCCAAAATGTTGTCATAATCTATTGAGCTAACTTGCTATAGGCCAAGGCTCTCCTCCTATTAAAATCTTTTCAGAATCTTTTGAGCCGACTTGCCATAGGCTAAGGCTCCCCCTTTACCAAAATCTTTTCAAAATATTCGAGCTGACTCACCATAGACCGAGGCTCTCCTCATATCAAAATCTTTTCAAAATCTCTCGAGCCAACTCATCATAGGTCGAGGCTCTCCCTTTACTAAAATCTTATCAGAATCTCTCAAGCCAACTCGCTATTGGCCAAGGCTCTTTTATTGACATCTTTTCAGAATCTCTTAAGCCGACTTGCCATATGCCTAGGCTCTCCTTTTACCAAAATCTTGTCAGAATCTCTCAAACTGACTTGCCATAGTCTAGTCTCTCCTTTCACTAAATTATCTTGTCCAAAATCCTCCTCCACCATAAGTGTCTAGAAACAATCACCTAGATATCTATGTGATTCTTTTTTCCATCTCTCTTATCTAAATTCATCAACTCCACCCATAAATGTTTAGAAATGATTACCTAGACATTAATGTGGTTCCTTTTTCCATCTCTTTTATCCAAATCCATTAATTTCATCCATAAATATCTAGAAATGATCACCTAGACATCTATATGGTTCCACTTTCCACATCTTTTACCTAAATTCATCAACTCACCTAAAAATATCTAGAATATCTAGCCACTAGTCTAGATATTCCTTTGGTCCATTTTCTTGCTTCTATTTCTTAGCCCAATTTTTCACCCATAAATTTCTAGGATCTATTGCTTAAACATCCATGTGGTTATTTTTATCATCTTCCTTTTTCAACCATGTCTCTCACCCAAATATGTCAAACTACCGACCTAAATATCACATCGGTTCCTTGTACCATCCCTTCCTCTGGGTTCACTATCATTAGAATTATCATACAAAAAAGACAATTATGATGAGGGGGTAACTGTGAACCTTTAATTTTATACCTTCATCATCTGGTTGTAGTTTGTCACCTACTAAAATTAATGCACTACGTAGAGCCAGTACGAGATTAAGGGGGCAATGCCCCCAAAGCCAAAAATAGGCTTTCAATTATATTAGTATGAGGATACTTAATTTTCAAATACTGACACTTTTCCTACCCTGATCGGATCTTTTATATGAGATAGTATTTTTTTGAAATTGACCTATAGTATTTTTCTGAAACTGACCTTTTTTTCTCATGCTAAATGTTCAACTGTTCTAAAATTAATTTCAAGCCTATCAATGTTGACTGATAAGATTTTTGAACTCTGTAACTCTTAAAAACTAAGAAGTCTCAAAAACTAACCCAAAACCATTGAAAACTAGCAAAAAAAAAAATCTCAAAACCCAAGCCAAGCCCGTGCCACTTGGTGCCGCGTTATTCTAACGTGGATCCACGCCATTATCTGCACAGATCCATGCCTCAATGGCATGGCGGTCGAGCCAATCTAACTGCACCCCCTCTGCATAAATCTGCATATGTTATACTTATTTCTGTGCCAAAATGTCTAAATTACCCCTTTCCAGCCTAATTTTTAGCTTTTTCTAGCCCTACCCCTCATTGTCTTTTCACTTTTTTAATTCTTAAACTACTCTCACCCACTAGTCATATAAATACCCCCTCCATTTCTCATTTCTCTTGACCTCTAGAGTTAGAGTTAATAGCTATCCTCTAATTCCTCTCTTCTTTCCCTCCATCCACTCTCTAATTAATTAATTAATCTTTTTAATTAATTAATTATCTCACTCTAACCAAGTTAATTAATTTTTTTAATTAACTAAAACTCTTTTTTTAAATGAAAAATAATCACTTAATTAATTAATTAATATTTTTAATTAATTAAATAATTAATCATCTTTTTTCAAAATCAAATTAATCCTTCTTTTTTCTTTCAAATCCACCCTTTATCCAAATTAATTAATTAATTAATCTTTTTAATTAATTAATCCATCTATCCATTTCATCACATTAATTAGTTAATTAAATATTTTAATTAATTAATTAGCCTCCCGATTAATCCAATCACCCGGTCTCAATAAAATGAAACTTTAGTTTGGTAAAACTCTTTGCCCTTCAAAAGCAAAGGTATCAGCCTTTTTTTCTCAAACCCAAATCAAATCAACCCCTAAACTTCTTCACTTAATCGTGGAATGAACTACGTGAGTGTTGATCCCCATTCAATGAGGTACATAGGCATATTTGGAATTTAAATCCAATCCCAAAATTAATTTCATTTTCCATTTGCTTTCAATTATAATCAATTATTTATTTATTTTTAGAATTAAGGAGTAATTATATGGTTCCCCTAAATCCATAAAGATTAGAGGGAACATTTTCCTTAATTTGTGGATGTTTACTTTAATCATTTCATTAATTTTTTATGTACCATACATTCATACTATGCCATGTTCATACATTTAATTATTTGTCATCTTATAAATGTCATTCATAAAATTAATTTTCTAAAGTCAAATTAAAATTAAGAGCCAATTTTAGATTATTTACCTAAAAACCTAGTCCCCGAACTCAACTTAGTTCGAAAACTAGTGATTTTTATCCTTTGGTCAATTAATTGCAAAATTAATGAATTAAAGTCAATTTGGGTTTTTTTCTTAAATTTTTTCAGCTAAATAAAAATTAAGGTGGTGACTCCTAAAATCATTTTAAAAAAAAACTAATTCAAACCCGAGGGTTCCATCGTAAGACTAAATCAGAATAAGCATCCCTATTCCCTCTATTGGATCAGGCTGGTACTCAGACAAGGCCTCATAATATTATATATATTTAGGTAAATATAATGAATAAGAAAAACTCCCACTAACCATTTCACAAATGTTATTGACATATCTGTATGCATAAATTCTAAAACTTCTTTGATTTCTATCATTTTTCTAACAAAAGATGATTTAGTTGTTTTTGTATTAGATACTAGACTTCTAAGTTGAAATAAGTTCACACCCTGATTGTCGTAACACATATTATCCAACTAAGTTGTCTTATCTTAAGCTAAATAAACTAATCTATGAAATCATAGTGGTTTTAGATTGGAGTTCTTTATGGCATTATCATAAAAGCACTTGGAGTTGTTTTGTTATTATTAACTTAATAATAATACATCAAACATATAATTCATACTCTTTTGTTTATTATCATAATAAACCATGCAAATATTTTTCTCATAACAGAATTCATGATTCCTTTAAGTTACAGAATAATGTAGCTTACGTATGAAATATATGTATGATTTAAAAAACATGATTTCTAAAACCATAATTAAGTACATTCAAGACATACAAAATATGATTTCTAAAATCATCATGAGGTATCCTTAAAGCTCTTAGAAACAACACTTTGCCCCTTGATCTTTTAAAATCACTTTATTTAATCTTCATGCTTTCGTTGCTTACTCTGATTATGCATAAGGCATAAAAGCACCTATATCATGAATCCTAGCAACATAGGAATTATATGAATCATTGGAATATAGTAACAAGAGATAGATTTACCTTCACAAGGTTTATCCTTTAATATTCTTAATACTTAGAGTAATTACTTTTTCAATATCCACAACATTGACAATAGAAACATTTTCTTTTGTCAATTGCAGCATTATCTATGGATTTGTCCTTTGCAATTTCCCTTTTAGGATTTATGTGCCTCAATTCTATGTCTTTATCTTAGTTCTAATTCTTAATGAGATTAGATTCCTACTAGAAACTCTTTCCAGTGAATATGTCTATCTTAGCCAAGAACTTAAGTATCAAGAATAACTAGATAGTATAGGATCTCAACGTTGTTTACTCAAGGTAATGAATTCTATCTTGGTGATTACTTACCTCCATACATAACAAATTAAAACTATCACATGCGATATATCTATACATGAATAGTACGTCTATATAAGCAGTAATAAATCATAACCCCCTATATATGAGATATAGTATCTCTCAAGTCAAAGTACTATATGTACTATTATGACCTGGATGATAAATAATTGACAAGTAGTAAAAACTCATACTATTATCATCTAATATCACAGTTTGACTATTCATCCTATAAATATCCAAGTGTTTGTATCGATATCACATGTCAAGTAGCATGAGACTCATTGTCTCTACAATCATCCATATCATATACTGATTATTGAAAACAAACAAAGGTGATGGTCTTCCAAAATTAATGATGCCTAGTCATTAATCCTATGACCCCGAACATATTTAACATAATTGTATAAGAGTGATCTGTCTCTCATATTCTCAACACTTGAGAATAGATCCTCTTACAAATAATTAAGTACTATATTTAATAATATGCCGTTAGGAATTATTATCTACTATTATATAACTATTATATGGCTCCTAGGGCATATACTGCTATCATTGTGGTCATTAGGGATTTTAGTATTGGTATAACACTAAATATTATGTAATATGAATTATAGCATATTTTATAATTATATTTCAATATTTAAGCAACTAGAATATGCACGATAATAAAATTAATGAAAAATGAAAATAGAAGACATCAATAATAATAATATGCTATCAAGATGATAAATGAAAGTGGTTTATGTATTAATAAAGAAATTGGTAAATAACACATAAGCATAAATGATATCATTGATAAATGAGAAATGCATATAAGTATTTAAGTGTCAAGTAAATGGTTAAATGATAAGATATTACAGTTTCTGATCTTGGAATATGTTCTAATAATGATAAAAGTAATTTAATAATAAGTTAAATGGGTTCTACGAGTTTAGGTGACCTTACGTCTTCCTACCCCTTAGGATCGTTGCAGCTTAAAAATTAACCGGGTCATGAAAATGAGGATCAATAACAAATGATACATAATAGCAATTAAGTGTATAGCTCATAAAAGAATTATATCTCATAGGAAAATGGAAATAGAAATCATTCTCGTTAAATATTACGAATAAAGGCACTTTATTAGCATATTCCCCTTATAATAAAAAGTAGAGGCCAGCTTAACATACTCTTCCTTATAATAAGAGTAGAGATTTATTAACATACTCCTCCTTATAATACATGAAACTGATCGAGTTTCATGCCTAGGATAATTTACCCTTCCTATATAAGGGTAGGATATTATACCTTATACATCAAGCTACAATATGCATAATGTCTAATGATTTATGCTCATCATTTAGGGATTTCCATTCTATTAAAGGTCACCAACATATAAGGATATTAAATACTTAGGTTTACATACTTGTGAACCTTTAATTTTGCACCCTTATCATGCTATCATAGCCTAACATTTGCTAAGTTTAGTGTGCTATGTAGAGCTGGTATGGCAGTTCTGCTAGTGGGTTAGCGAGTGAGGATTCAAAGGCAGTTCCTTTGAAAGAAAATTTTAGCTTTCAAGTACATTATAATATGAACATCCAATTTTCCAACACGAAATAACACTAATCTCTAAAAAAAAAAAAAAGAGAGCCTATCACGGGTCAAGCCGCAGGAGCTGCCTATGGCACGGTAGCCATTCTATGTGGTGTCGCAGGTAGCACTATTATACGTTGCACAAGAGGCATGCAGCACTATGAGGCTGCTCCTCCCTTTGCCTTCTAAAATGACCTTTTACCCCTACTTTTTCCAATTTTCACCCTTTTCCAGCCCTACTCTTCTTGATTTTTCATTTTTAACATTTCCAAATGGCCTTCCCCCATTTATCTATAAATAGGCTTCCATTTCCTTTATTTCTCTTCACCTTAAGAGCTTGTGTTGATAGTTATCAACAAGTTATTATTCTCTTTCTCCCTTTAATCAATCTTTTTAAATTAAGAGCCTGTATTGATAGCTATCCACAAGTTCTTCTTCTCTTTCTCCCTCTAATCAATCTCATTTAAATTAATTAATTAATCATTTTAATTAACTAATCTTTTTTTAAATTAATCACTCAACTAATTAATTAATTAATATTTTCAATTAATTAATTCATCCATTTAATTGCATTAATTAGTCAATTAATCATTTAATTAATTAATTAATCCATCAATCAATCTAATCCTCCGATATCAATAAAATGGAATTTTGGTTCAACAAAACCCTTCATCCCGCAGCATACCAAAACAGAAGGTATAGCATCTTCTCTCATCTTGAAATCCCTAAACCAAAACAAATCAATTAGACCAACCTTTAAAACACTTCCACTTCACTGTGAAGTGAACTATGTAGATTTTGAACCCCCCCCCCCCTATTCAATAGGGTATGTAGGAACGCTTGGGATCTTACTCCAAGCCTCAAATCCAATTCCAACTTAATCCCTTTCACCTTTCTCTTTCAATGTAATTAATTCCATATTCTTATTCTGTAAGGGAATTTATAGCCTTCTTAGAATCCATAAGGGCTAGAGAAGGCATCCCATCATTTCATTTATGTAAATTATTTAATTTAGTTATTTTGGAGTCAAGCAGTGATTATATGGTTCCCCTAGAATCTATAAGGACTAAAGTGAATATTCTCCTTGGCTTATGGATATTTTACATTATTTGTTCTTCAATTTCTTCACGCAATCATAATTATGCCATGATCATGTATTTTAATTGCCATCTTATAATTGTCGTTCACAAAAGCAATTTTTAAGCCAAATTAAACTTATGGGATAAATTGAGATTATTAAAATGAAAAACCTAGTCCCCAAATCGTCTTTGGTTTCAAAGGCTAGTGATTTTACCCTTAGGTAAATTAATCAAAGACTAATGAATTGGAGTAAATTTGCATTTTTTCCTTAATATTTTCTCAATTAAAATAAAATTAAGGTGGTGACTTCCAAAACATTTTCAAAAATCAACCCATCTGAACCCAATCTTAAGTCTAAACCTAGATGAGCATCTTGATCCCTACAAGCAGATTGGGCTGGTGCTTGAGAGAGGCCTAACAGCTAGCCACTCTGCTGGAGATTGGTTGCCACCTTTTTAATAAAGGAAAGCAAAACAAGAGGATTATTATTTGGTTGGATCTTATTGAAAAATAATCCCCATTCAGGTCATTAAGTTTAAATTAGCTTTTATGCATCACTTTGCATAATAAAGGCTCTTTGTCTAACCTTAGTTATAGGAAAACTTTTGGATGGTGAGTAGCATTAGCTCGACAACTCTCAATGAATATACAAGGAGACAGTGAAAGCATTCCACCCTGCTATGGATCTCTGATCATTTCAATGGTGTAATGAATAATCAGTAATATTTGAGCCACATGAGGGTCATTAACTCACATATGATTAGGCATATTGATACTCTAGTGGGACTGAGACTCTTAATCAAGCTACCCTTCACCCATCCTTATGCATATCGTCGACCTAGCATTGACCCTAGGTTCCATGTACCATAATAATAAAGACATTTGTGCATATAACCTTTTTTAGCATGCATCATGACATTATCATACATATATAACAAGAGAAACTCAACAATAAAAGCCTAAAAACCTCAAACATCAAAATTAGTGGTTTGTCACCCTAAAACACATAACCACACACTCACCAAATCTCCCAGCCTAATGACCAACCAAACACAAAGGGAATCCATTTCCTGACACACCATTGCATATATCACTTTTCCTTTCAAAATGTAAATTCTTATGAACCTTTAATTTTACACCCTCCAGATTGCATTTGAACTTTAGAGACACTTAGGCTTAGTAAATAGACATCCAAAAGTCGAAATTACAAAAAACTACCAAAATGGAAAAATCGGGAAATAGAATCCTGAGAACCAAGACCTATCTCTTTGACCTCTAAACCACCATCAGATCATCTAGGATTGAATAACAAACACAATGCAATAGGAATCACAAAAATAGATAAGAAACGAGCGAGAACAAGTGAAAATGGATTTTTCTTCACTTTTTTATAACAATCCCACATCAAGAGATTATAAACTCTTCCCCTAACCTTTCTACTATAAATATAGGCCCCTGACTCAGTTTTACACACCTTCTCACCTCTTAGTTTGCTTGACTAGCCTTTGCATCAAGCAAACCATCTCCACAAGCTTGATTTCTTAAGGAACGAGTTTTTTAGTTTAAAGTTTTCTTTTATTTTTATTTTTTCTTTGCCATTGCTCCTTGCTTTGCAAAACAAATTAGGTTGCAACTTTTTAAGCCAATCTATCAAGTCAAAAGTTTGCTACCATCTGAGGTAAGCCACCGCCTACTGTCTAAGGCAAGCCACCATCCACCGTTGGAGACTAGTCGTCGCTTGCCATTTGAGGTAAGTTTCCTTTCCCTTTTCTCTTCCTTTCATTTATTTCTTTATTTATTTCATTTAGTCTCTCCCATTAGGATTCTTTTTCTAAGACTACTTGCCTAATGATTAGTTTTGTAACGTAGTTAATTAGAACCTAGTTTAATTAACTCCTCTTGGTAATTAATTAAAATCAATCAACTCAACCCTCTTTTAATAAATCAATTGAAACATGATAAAAAGCTAAGACTAAAATTGACCTCTTTCACAAGAAAGGTGAAATACATAGATTTTGATTCCTATTCAAAGAAATCCATAGGCATACTTATTCCAAGCATCAAATCATATTAAAATAAACAACATTCCTTCTCTTTCACCTTCTTTATATAGATTAGGTTTTCTTGTCATTTTTTTTGTTTTATTGTGATATTTTAGGATTAGTTTGGGGAATGCATAACTCTCCTAGAACCCTATAAGGGACTAGAGAGAGCATCTCCTAATTTGGTTTATGTTGTAAATTTAATTCTTTTATTTGCTTTCTACACTTAATTCTTTTATTGCTTTTGTTATTTTGTCCTTATCGCTTTCTTCATTATTAAATGAATTGTTCATACATCTTAAACTATTCATGCACTTATAATTGTTCATAAAATTTATTTTAAGTCATTTTGTATTAAAATTGCCAAACTAATATTTTTCTAAATAAACCAAAAATCTCATCCTCAAATCCTCTTTGGTAATTAAGGACTAGTGCACTTTTTCTATTGGAATAAAATTGGAGTCATTTAATTAGGTTTTTTCCTTTACTTTTTCCCAAATAAAAAATAAAATTAAGGTGGCAACTTTAAGTCAATTTTCAAAATCAACCAATATGATTTAGAGGGTTCTATTGTGAGTTCAAACCTAATTGAGTATTTCAACCCCCTTTAGCAAATCAAATCAATACTCAAGTGAGGCCTCACAATTTCTACCCTTTCTTTTTTCTTTTCCTTTTTAAGGTACTAATGGCCAATACTTCCAACCCCTTTGACGACCATAAGTGCTTTCTTTACTAGCCTCCTTAAAAAATATGAGGAGACCTTCCAAACTGCACACACCACCATCCTTAAGATCTAAGCTGACTCTTTCACCAATGATCTCAATGCCCAATCCATTAACTTCACAAATGCTCTCAACTCTCAATGTCAATCCATCATTAATGAGGTCAAGGAAATGACCAATGCCACTATCATCCTCCTTCCACTTATGTGGAGCTTGTTTAAGCTGACACTAGTCATGCCCTTACTTTCACTTATCCTATTATCAATCTCACCGATAAAGTGAAAGCATTTGAGACTCCTACCTCTCCTACATCATATTTGAATGCCATTGTCCCTACTCCCACTGCTAATCCTTTTCAAAGTGGAGATTTCTCTAACTTTTTTGAAGTTAAGAAACTAATGGAGAAAGTTGAGGCCATAAAAAGGACTATCAAGAACATAAAGAAGCATGAAGACATGATAGATGTTGACTCTTTAGCTCTCTTCACAAATGTATGAGTCCCACCAAAATTCAAAATGCTAGACATGCACATGCCCTAAAGCTGCTATCAAGTGGTTGTTATATCTCGATTAAAATCATAAGAAGACATGGGATGACATATGCAATGCATATTTGAAACAACACCACTGTAACATTAAAGTGGATGTCACCCATCGAGATCTAAAGATAACTAAACAAGGTTAAAGAGAGTCCTTCTCTATGTTCTTTACAAGGTGGAGGCCAAAATGTCCCAAATAGTGAACTGTCCATCTGAAGTAAAGCAAATTGTCATCTTTGTCAAAAATTCCCTCCCTTAGTACCAGACTCATCTGTAAACACAGTACTTCCCTAGCTTTAAAGCTCTTATTGTCACTGCTAGCATGATCAAGGATTTGATTCAATGAAGACAAATCAAAAATGAATCCTCCAATTTAAGGTATCATAAGAATTATAATTACAATACCAACTCCATAATCCAAAGAAGGAGGAGAGGTAAATGCCATCCCTTACCACTAACCAATGAGGTTAAAAGCAAGGAGGACTTTTCCAAGCTAGGCAAGCCCCTTAGTGTAGTATACAAGAAAGCCCTAAAGGCTAATCTAGTTAAGCCCCTACAACCATGACCTCCTCCAAACCCCTTGGCCAGTAGTTACAATGCTAACAAGCACTATGACTATCATACAGGGTTGAGGCAAAAAACTGATGCGTGAAAGGCTCTAAAGCACAAAATTCAAAACCTTATTAACATTGGCGATAGTATTGCTTCCAAGCCTGAAGTCTAATACCACTATCAATCCTTTTTTAGACTTGAGCTCATTTGACCATCTCAAGCTTCACCTAATAAAGAGTGTCAGCCCTGCTATGCCTTGTCTTAGTCTTTTGAGTCTATGTTTGAGTCTTAATCACCTAAGTCTATTGAATCTATTTTTGTTAAGTCTTTTTGGAATTTGAGTCTATCCAGTCCTATCCTTTTGAGTTTGTAACCCATCTTTTAGGCTTATCTTTTAGTACTAATGTAACCCATGATGATGGGACTATTATCAACACTAAAAATATTTTTGAACTTTTAGCTTTGCTTTAATTCTTCTTATTCATATTTGAATGGGACATCTAAAAAACATAAAAATAAAAATGAAAGATAAAAATGAAAAAGGTAAAAGAATCAATTAATTATGACACAGAGGAAAAAATAAAAAATCACATATATTGCATCTATATGTCAAAAAGGCTTATAAGCTCTAAAACTATTCTGCATGAGAACCTAAGAACATGGTAAGGGTAGAACTAAACATCACAGTTCACAGTATCCCAACCTACACATAAAGCTTATCAAATAGAAGCTGCAGAGAATGAAGGCAGAATAGATCAAAGGGTATCATGAATAGTTGAACACCATTGATGAAAAGATAATGGATACTCTATACAAAATTCGGGGTTATCAATAGAGATTAGCCAGGCACTTTAACAAGAAGGCAAAAGAAAGGGGTTTGCAAGAAGAAAATCTAATTCTAGGAGAAATCCAACTGTTAATGAAGTAAGAGGAAGTTCAAACTGAATTAAGTCAGATAGTATGTGTTCAAGAAGATCCTATTCGACAAAGGCGCTGTCCTTATAAATGTAAACAAAAATGAATTTTCATCTTTACAACCTAGATTAGCTGAACCAGTACTTTGTGTAAAGATGACATCTACATTTCATGCATCTATAACTATGTGGACTTGATTCACCATAAAAAAAATGAATGTAAGGAATACATAGGTAGCCCGGCTTGAGTGCAGTTCAAACCATAATACAAAATAATTTGTTTGCATCGCATTCTTGTTTACTTTATGCCTAACACATCCTTGATTTAACTCCTTTTGCCTAAACAAAAAAATATAAAAATAAAAAGAAAGAAAAAAGAAATGCTTGCTAAGCTAAAAACTCAAAAGGGTGGTCTAGGTAGAAGTTAGAGTAGACATGTCGAGTTGAAAACTCAAAATGGTGGCTTTGGCAAAAACTAGAGTTAAAAAGTATATAAAATAAAAAAAGAAAGAGCTCGCTAAGTTGAAAACCTGAAAGGGTGATTTAGATAGAAATTAGAGCAAAAATAAAAGATGTCTCATATAATGGTGATCAGTTTTACAAAATACAATACCTCATCATAACAAAAGGATAGCCTTTTCAATGTTTTCTATAGCTTATCTTATATCGTGAAGTCCTGTCAACCTATAAGTATTTTAATCAAAAAGTAAAAGAGTCATGTCTGAAGTTATAGTCTAGCTAATCCTCCTCCTTCTATGATACACATCTCTCAAAATCAGGTTTGACTAAAATCTCCTCATGGTCACATCCCTTCTCCTCGTCTCTATAGCTCCCTTTGTTATAGCAATAGAAGTACTAGCAAAACCAAAATTGTTCACCATATCAAATACCATGTCTTGAGTACTAGTAGTTCTAAAATTGTTCCTAAAAATCCTTTTTTACAGTTTAGAAACTACAGTACCCCTTTATGCCCTAACCATAGCAGTCTTTCTCTAAACCACTACTGTAAAGTCACCTTGTCTCCTCATTATAGTCTCCTCTATCACTGCCACCGTAGTCTAAGTCACTACTATATCTTATGGTGTTGCAGCTCCTATAGATCCTCGAGTCTCTTTCAAAGATTGAGTCACTCCTTTTGTCTGGTCACAGTCTTATTACCCCTAATGGCTCATCCTACAGCCTCTTTCTCCTCAGCTACATCGCCCTCTATTCCCCTCAGTAGGACAACATGGTACTCTCTCTTAACTAGCCAAATCACCTTTATCAACTACCAACCATACCTCCTTATGGTCTAAAATGAAATTCTAGAACGAACAGCATGATAACTCCTTAACTAGCCAACTCTGATAACTCTAGCAATTATGCAGAATCTAAAAAGGGAACAACTAGGGACATGTCTCGAGTCTGTCACATATGCCTTAACACCTTTATCCCTTGGCAGAAGGTTATTCAAGCCAAACCTAACAAGTAAACCACTTGGCACCTATGGCCCTCAGTCATAGATCTGATCCCTTACCACTAGCAGTGCCAAAACATGTCCTTCAAGGAAAGCTACAAACAAGCATTCTATCCAATCTCTAACTAAGTCTCAATATGACATGTACAGTATTGAAAAATAAGGGTCACCACATAAAAATAATCCATCAGCCATATTTGCAAAACAACCTAAGAACTCAAAATCAGACACCTATAAAACACCCCTAATAGGAAGGGTAAGAATAAACAAATTTTTGTCTCCTAGAGAACAACCATGAAACAGTCCATCTCTTCTTACCCCAAATAAAGCAATACAGACTCAACAGTTTATCGGCCAAAATAGCCCTAACCATAGTACAGCTCTGCTCCATCTACAACAGTAGATTTGCCACTCTAACATTTTTCTAGACCTACAAAGTTGGAAAACAAATATCGGATTATCAAATAGAAAGCCAAGGCCTTCATCTTGAGCCTTTAACCCTTCATATCTCCCTAGTCATCGGGATGATGCAACTCCTCAATCACAGTAGTCAAATTTACCTAACCATCACCAACAATTGGGCTTGCGACATTCTAAGGCAAGTACAAAAACTCTTGAAAAATATGAAAATTCCTAACTCTGAGGTCTGTTGGTACCAAAGCTACCTTTGGATTGTAGCTAAGTATGAACTCTTTGAGAATGAGGCACAGCTCTTCCTCAGCAACACCAAAATGGAAAAAGTGGGCCACCAGATCCCAAAAATCCTAAAGTAAGCCCTTATAAAATCTCAATCGATCTATATTCCCTATAGCATCACCATCACTACAATGTCATATCTATCCAAATTGATCCTCTCCACCTTCTCGAGTTTCTCAGTCCACAAATACATATAACGGTTGAAATATGAATGCAGAAGTCACATGAAAAATTACATTCACAAAGCAAACTCGTGAATCCACCTTCTTACATAAATGCCATCATCCATTACAAGCATCAGAACAAATCATCCATAGCATAAAAATTAAGCAAAAGTTCATTGTTGCATCCCAACTTTAGAGATAAGATGCTTTTAGAGCATAAGAAGACATAAGGTCACCCATGCCTGGAAAACCCATTGACACATATACAAATCATGCCTAGGATCGTACCAAACCTTGTATAATAACTCATTTAAAACATTATATAAAAACCATTAGTTATGAAAGATAGTAATTAGATACTTCACATACAATCCATAAAAAAAAATTAATATTCATAATCCAGTTGAAACCTCAATAAATAACATCTCAAATAAACATCAAAATAAATATTCCTAGAGCATCTAACCACAACCCTTCATAGCAAAGTATTATTATTAACTTGGATAAGGAATTTCCTAAGTGAGGTAAGGTGCTTGAGCCATCACCTTACCTCTTCATACTGCTCACCTGGAACCACACAAGGAAGAAGCGGTGAGATAGATGATCTCAATGAGTAAACAATAGGGCTTATACAATCACACATATCCCTTAGAAAGGGCTCATAGCTCATAACTTATTGTTCATAATTCATAGTTTGTAATTTAAGAAAAGTTTGTAGAAATCATACTTATAACACATAACAAATAGAGTGAAGGCTACTACCATAATCACTCGAACACATAGAGTGAAGGCTATTGCCATAATCACTTGAACACATAGCTGATGATTACTCACATCAGTATGAGGATCACATAGCTGATGATTACTCACATCGGTATGAAGATCGCATAGCCGATGATTACTTGAATTGGTATGAGGATCATATAGCCGATGATTACTAGCATCAACATGAAGATTTTTGCATAAAAAGGGTTATGTGTACCATAGCTAGAACTAATAGTAATCACTTATAAAAGTAACATTGAAGAAATGCAATCACATGTGGCATAATAATAATAAATGTTTAGCTTATCAAACATAAGATAAATAATAATTGTAGTTCCAAAAAGAATATAAGTTAGGGCATCATTGGATAATCAAAAATGGTTTTGGACTAATTGTCATTTGGCAACCCTAGCTTACAAAGAAATCATTAAAATAGAAAAGAACTTGGGTTTCAAGATAGCAAAGGTTCACAAAACATGATAGCTTACACTTGTAACTTGAAACATAATATTTACTCACACTTGTAGCATGAACATAGTGTTTACTCACCTTATAGTTCTTTTGCTCCTAGTACACGTAGCCCTTTTGAACCTCTAAAGCTCCTTAAGCTCTAACATAATATTTAATTTAGTACTTAGTATTTATTTAATCATGATACTATCCTATCCCATAACTACCCTTATGCACATATAACATTCACATAAACTAAGAGTTGCACATATAAGTGCATTCATCATTTTCACATTACAGGCTGACTTTAAAAGTCTTGCACAGTTAGCCTTAATAGGCCCATATGAAAAACACATTATAACTCATGTCAATACCTTTCTAAGGTCAACATAATATCATTATCTTAATATTAATTCATTTTAACAGTCATCTTAGAACACTTAACACTTTCATACATGTCAACTTATTGATAGCCTTTCAAGTGTAATGCTTAACTCTTATAACCCATTCATTTGATTAATATCTTCATCAATTCAAGGCTATTAATTCATTATCAAGTCATCATAACATCTATTTCCATATTTCCCAATCACATTCACATTCTAATCACAACATAAGGTTAAGATACCTTAAGTATTCTTTAAGTATACCAAAATGCCTCTAGACTTATCTAGTGTCTTTCCTTCAACCAACATGCAATTTAACTATTTATCATACATACATACATGTTAGTAATCATTGAAATACATTATGTAAAAATTATAGACTTTGGGATAAAAATTCCATGGTAGGCCGAATGCTCCATTAAAGGGAAAAACTGAATTTTCTCACTTTTCGCACTTTCTGTCTATTACAGTAATATGTAAAAACATCGTTTGAACCAAGATTTTTCATCTACACAAAACAAAAATCATTTTAGAACATTAATCTACATGAATTGGCAGCAATAGGTATATCTGATATAGGAAAAATTTGAATTTTGGGTTTTATGATGCAAAACTATGAGTTTTCTTGTTTTCGATATTTTTCGGTCATTACAGTAATATGTGAACAGATGGTTTAAACCATTATTTTTCATTCAATCATAGCAAATATCACTTTAGAACATCTACATGCATGAATCGGTAGCCATTGATCATAATTATGCATGAAAATTCCAAGTTTCAAGGTTTAGGGTGAAAATCATGAGTTTTCGCGCTTTTCGCGCATTTCGTTTATTATAGTAATATATAAACACATGATTTAAATCATTATTTTTCATCCAAACTAAATAATTATCAATTTAGAATATTAAACATCATAAATCAGCAGCCATATGTATAAATAATCATTGAATTTTCCAACTTCTAAGTTCTACCATAAAAACCTTGAATTCTTTTATCTTCTGAAACTTTTCGGTCATTACAGTAATATACATAAATATGATTTAATTCAATGTTTTTCATCTAAACACATCAAAAATTAGTTTAGAAATCAATGATGTAGAAATTGCCCCCCTTGATATGGTCTATGCATAAAAATTTCAATTTTGAGTTATGAGATTCACCTTTGGAGAAATCGCGTAAAAAGATTTGTGTTTTTAGTAGAGAATTAGATTTCTCTTTTAAAAACTCATCCAAACTAAATTAAATATATAAAAACTAGTAAATATCTAGTTCAAATAAATTTTCTCATAATTTAATTCATAGAAATCAGTTAAGGAATTGAAAGAGAAGAAAAATTTATGATTACAGTTAAGAAATTGTAAAGTTGAAAATTGTTTTCTTAATTTCGGTTGAGAGAATTGTTTGAGAGAATTTTTCTGTAAAAATATAGAAAATTAGAGTGGTGGCTATTGGAAATATGGTGTTGGCCGAATTTTACATTAAATACTAGGGTTTGGGATGTAATTTCCACTAATACCTTTAATGAGCTAGATTAGGAGTGTTTTAATGTAGTGGGCTTTTAGGTGTTTAGGCTTTTTATTTACATTAGGGGCTGATTATGGATAATTAAAATAAAAAAAAATTCTTATTATTAAAATTTTCCCCAAAATATTTATTTAAAATATATTTTAAAAATACTCATAAAATAATTTTATGCTTAAAAATCGCCTTTTTACATGAAAATTCATTTTACGAAAAATAAATTATTTCATGCTAATGCATTTTATTCAAATCATTTATTTCACAATAATAATTTATATTAGGCATATTAAAATTAATTTAACATGTCCTAAACTCATAAATCATATCACAAGTGAATTTTCATATAGTCATACAATTTGTCACAATAACCCTAAATTCAAATAAGTTGTCACTAAAACTCCTAAAGTAGATGTGGCTTGTTACATTCTCCCCCTTAAAAAAAATTCATCCCCAAATTTTCAAATCTAGTAGCACAACACACTCTGCTTAACTTTTCTGCCATGCTTCTGCTGCGCCACTCAAACACAATATTTAACTACAGTTAACATATCGAATATAATAAGGCATATAGTAAGGCACATACTCACAATCTATCAAAAATTACCTTGATAAGCTTTCAGCTCAAGCTACACCTATGTTAATCCCTTGTTCAAAAAAATCTTAACTAATTTTTAATAATTTTGTATCCCTTAACCTTAAATAAAAGTAATAGAACTTTTAATTTCATTTTCAATCACATATAATCCTAAGAATTTCTTTTCCTTATATCTCTATTAATATTAAAGTCTACACTAATATCTTAATCACCACTTCCATTCATTATTTATCACATTAGTCATATAAGAATCCAACAGATAATTCCAAATTGATAACTCTAATTGGTATTCAATAATTCTCTTTCAATACTAATAATTATTAATTAATCTATTATAACCTCAATAGATATTTTCGTATTTAATACCTTACTAATATTCAATTTCTACACTCCCATCATTTATTAATTAAAACTTTAACAATCATTCCTATATATATCGTATCCCAAATGAACTTGCATTCTATTAATTTACAATTCCAAATAAACTTCTCATAACTATTTCAGACTTACTCTCTTTTTATATAATATATACATCATCACTATGACTTAATTACCTAATGCCTCATAATTCTATACTTTTAGCTTGTAATATCATCTCACTTTAGATTTTCCACTTAGATCTTGTTATACTTCACATTCCTAATTATTTAACTTATCCATATTAAAATAACAAACCTTTTAATACCATTGATATTCAATGAAATCCCTATGCAATTCTTATGTCTTTCCAAATATATACCATTCTAGCTTATCTTAATAAAAATTCTTTCTATACTAAAGATCACTACCAAATTTTCCAATAACCTCAGTTGAACATTATTATATCTAGCACCTTAAAACATTTCTCATCCAGAGGACTCAAACCCCTTTCCGGTATATTCAAAACTATTTATATTTTCAAAACTGCATAGAATCATTTACAAGAATCAAAACATTTTTATCCTTGCATGTAACATGCAACCTTAATGCAATGCTTAATGCAGTTCATGATGTATGATTGATGATGTATGATTCCATAAAGCAAAACTCGATGCCTATAGGCAAACACACGGGACACAAGTACATAATCAAATCAAATCTAGAACATTTTATCTTAAAATCATATAAAATTTTGAATTAAATTATTTTATACCCTCACATATCAAGTCCTCATAGATCCTTAAATTTACAGTTCGTATGGCCTTAACATCTATTACTTTATAAAATTTCAAACCGTTATACTTTGATTGCACCCTATACACTCAAAGGAATCTCATCACTAAAGAATCTCTACTAGCATCATACTTATCCTTTTATCATCCTTACAAGTTTGAGAGTACTTATCCTTTTATGTCTCCCACTCTTAAAAGAAATTCATCCTTGAATTTCAATACTTGCTCACATGTTCTCGAAAAACTGGGGATGCTTCTACCATATCCCTTCTTAGGCTTCCTAAGTATACTCATCCATTCCATGATTATACTAGTAGACCTTAATCATAGGTATCTCTTTAATACACAAATTTCTCCCCATCTTTAGCTTGAGATTCTATCTACTTTTCTCTACAGTCAATATGAGCTCTATGCTCATATAGCTAATCCATTCCTAAGATCACATCAAATTCTAGGACACCAAGTTCTAACAACTCCATGAGAAGTTTCCATCCATTAGTGTTTACCTTATAGTCCTTAAACATATACTTCCCCTACCTTATATTGTAAACTTATGTATATATAATGTAACTAATTTGTTACATTCTCTTACTGATCATTACTAAATATCAATTCTCTTCTTATGGCCTCAATCACAATTATCATTTAATAACTCCATATATTTCTTATATCAAACCATTGTTACATATAAGCATTTCATACTTCATAACATTATACCTATCAGTCATTAATCTAAATTAGATCAAAACTTAGTCCACTTCTCCTTTTAATCCACTTAACCCCACTATTAAATTATCATACTTAGCATGCCTTTAACATGAGTACCCATCACATAATATCACATCACAGGACATATATCACATAGCATGTATCACATATCATAACATGTTCGATGTATCCTAATTATATAACGCATAATCTATAGCATAATGAGCTCTCCTATCATATTTAGAGTCAATCATCTCTTCAACAATAGAAGTAAGCCAACTAGCTAATTAGTCATATAATATCATTCATGTCATATAAGTCCTATGCCACTAGTCTAACAGTTACCTATTACCAGTGGGAGTCTCAGTTGTGTCTCTTATCCTTAGCTCCTTACTCTTGAGGTTGAGATGGTCCAGGTGGTGGAGGTGTCGAGGTCACATTTCCCAAACCTCTCATTTGTGGGCAGTCTTTGATGAAGTGACCCTTCTGTCCATATTTCAGACATATGCCATAGACTTTCTAGCAAACTCCAAAATGCTTTTTCCTATAATGGCCACAAGTCCTAGGCAAAGATTCCTTTCCTAGACCTCCTCTTCCTTCTCTATGCTAGCCTCCCTAATCTTTGCCCTTATGCTTACCCTTTTGTTCATGTTCAGCATGCTCACGTCTCTCGGCTTTATATCTCTTTTCCATTATCTTGGCCTTATCTATCAGCATAGCTAATATCGAGAATTTAGTTGCTGCGAATGAGTTGAATAGTGGTGTGATCAACCCTCTTAGGAAGTGGTTGACGTGACTAGCTTCAATAAGAATGATGTTGATAGCAAACCTGTTAAGTCGATTGAACTCCTTAGCATATTTCAATACCGACATTCCAAGCTTCTGCTTTAGCTGCTCGAACTGCAACGCTTTATCTTGCCTTTTGCCTATAGGCAAGAATTGATCCATGACCTCTTGCTTGAATTCTACCCACATATATGGGTTAGGTCTATACAATCATTCCTCAATATTTCTCTCATACCAGTAATAAGCCTTCTTCTTGAGTTGGACTCCTACCAACTCAATCACTTGGGCATCTTAGCAAGATAATCGATGGACTAGCTTGTCCATCTCATCTAAGAATTTATAAGGGTCATCACCCTCCTTACTATAGAAGATAGGTGGCTATAGTTTCTTGAACTTTGAGATAGTTATCCCTTCATCGGGTAGCCACTTCCTTTTCCCCTGTGTAGGTACCAGTACCGAAGGAGGCGAAACTACATTCCTTTCTTCTGTTGGTGGCACTTCCTGCCTTTGAGCTCATAGCTCATTCAATTCCTTATGCAAGTCCTTCATAATTCTCTATGCCGAGTTTGAATGGTGTACAACAAGGAATTGTTAGACCAAGGGTCAATGCAAACAATTTTGAGATCAAGCCTACTCTCCTCCAAATGCTTTAATCAAGCGTACAATTCTATAGATTAACTAATAAGGACCCCAATGCTCATATAGCCAATTTCTTAGAAATCTGTGATACCTTCAAGTATAATGGAGTTTCAGATGATGCAGTGAGACTTAGACTATTTCCTTTCACTATGAAGGATAGGGCAAAATGGCTTAATTCACTATCATCTGGATCAATCACTACTTGGGAGAAACTTATCTAAGCATTCCTTACAAAGTACTTTCCTCTAACAAAGACTACAAGGATTATCAAGGAGATCAGCAATCTCCAATAACTTGAAGGGGAATCATTAGATGAAGCATGTGAGTGGTATAAGGAACTTCAAAGGAGCTGCCCACACCATCATCTTCCTGATGAACTTTTGATCCAAACTTTCTATAATGGGTGTAACTCTCATAGAAGGGGCACCATCGATGCAGCAGCTGAAGGATCATTAATGAGGAAGACAATGGAGGGGGCAATTGAGCTTTTAGAGGAGATGGCAACCAATAACTCTTTATGGCCTACTGAGCATATTAAGCAACCATAAGGAAGAGATCAAAGAGGAGTTTTGGCAGTGGATCAGCTGACATCTTCACAAGCACAAGTTGTTATCCTATCAAAGCAACCTAGCGCTTTAAATGTCCCTCCAAACACTGTTGCAACAATTCGAAATGGTTGTGATTTTTGTGGTGAGATGGGACACAAAAGCAATGACTATTATATGGCTAACCTTGCAGCTGGGAATCAAGGGGAACAAGTCAACTATGTAGGAAATCAGTTCCGAGGGAGGTCAAGCAATAACCCCTACTCAAATATGTACAATCCAGGATGGAGAAATCATCCCAACTTTTCTTAGGTTGGTAATAATATAGGGCAATCAAATTTCAATAAGTAACAAGGACCACTTAGATTTCAATAACCACCACAAGATAGGCTCGCAAGCTTTGAATCAAAGATGGACAAGTTCATAAAAGCTCTCAATAATAAGATGGCTAGTCAAGATGAAAACCAGCGAAGGATGGAGGCAAAATTCAATCAAATTGCAAAGAATCATTCTTCCTCAATCCACAACTTAGAGGTACAAGTGGGGCAGCTTGGTAATACACTTGCAATTAGAAATCAAAGAAATCTTCCAAGCAACATGGAGTCTAATCCAAGGGAGCAACTAAAAGCCATCACTTTGAGAAGTGCTGAGGAGTTAGCACCACCTTTGCCAAAGCAAGGAGATAAGAAAGATGAAAAAGATAGGAATGAAAGCATGAGGGATAAGGCACAAGAGGAATCAAATCAATAACCCATAAGCCCCCTTCGGCCTCCATATAAACCAAAGGTGCCATTCCCACAAAGGTTGAGGAAGCAAAAACTGGACCAGCAGTTCTCCATGTTCCTCAAAATTTTTAAGAAGTTGCAATCAACATTCCTTTTGCTGAGGCCCTAGCTCAAATGTGAAAATATGTAAAGTTTCTAAAAGACATCATAACCAATAAGAGGAAGTGGGACGAAGGGCAAACTGTGACTCTAACAGAAAATTACAGCTCAATCATCATAAACAAGATGCCGATTAAATTGAAAGATCCAGGGAGCTTTATAATTCCATGTGCCATAGGGAACTTAGAATTTCCATATTATCTGTGTGATCTTGGGGCTAGAATTAACTTGATGCCGATGTCTATCTTCAAGAAACTTGGTTTAGGGGAAGGAAAGCCTATCTCTATGCTCTTGCAATTAGCAAACCACTCAATCAAAAGACCATATGGAATCGTTAAAGATGTGCTTGTGAAAGTACATAAATTCATCATTCTAGTAGATTTCATGATGCTTGACTTTGAGGAAGACAAAGATGGCTCATTGATCCTTAGGTGACCATTCCTTAACATAGGTCAAGCCTTAATAGATGTGTATAAGGGAAGCTCACCTTAAGGATTGGGGATGAAAAGGTGGAGTTCAACATGTTTAAAGCCATGAAACACCCTATGGAAGAGGAATCTTACATGAGGATTGATGTGATTGATGAATACATCTCAGAAATCAAGAAAGAGGAGTGGGAAAAATTGATTTTTTAGAGCAAACCAGTGTCATGGGTGCACCACCTGTCGTGAGTGTGACACTAGCTAAAGTCGGATCCAAAGCTAAAATTAGAGGGATGTGGTGCAACCGTGACACCTGTAGTGGGTGCGACACCCATTTTCTCAAGAATTCTAAACTTTTGGTGAGAAATGACAACCTTAACCCACCATCTATTGAAAAGCCTCCCCAAGTAGAGCTTAAACCACTTCCAAACCACTTGAGATACACCTTTATAAGAGAGGGAGAGACACTACTAATCATTATTTCAAACAAACTCTCGAAGGAACAAGAAAAAGGGTAGTGGACTTGGTACAGCAAAGAATAAAAGCTATTGGGTGGCAAATCTCTGACATCAAGTGTATTAGTCCTTCCATTGTCATACATAAAATCCACATGAAGGATGGGTTTTGAGTTATAGCAAAAAGGCAAAGAAGACTAAATCCTAATATGAAAGAGGTGGTCAAAAAGGAGATCATAAAGCTCTTGGATGTGGAAATCATTTATCCTATCTTTGATAGCTCTTGGGTGAGTCTGATCCAATATGTACCTAAAAAAGGGGGTATGACGGTGGTGGAAAGTGAAGATGGGAAGCTAATTTCAAAAAGGACAATGAACAGTTAGAGAGTTTGCATCGATTATAGGAAACTCAATTCAACAACAAGGAAGGATCACTTTCCTCTCCCATTCATTGATCAAATGTTTGAGTGAATTACAAGCCATACTCATTATTGTTTCCTTGATGGGTATTCAGGATATAATCAAATTTTCATCTCTCCAGAAGACTAAGACAAAACCACTTTCACATGTCCTTATGATATCTTCGCTTATAAGCATATGCCCTTTGGATTATGCAATGCATTTGCTAATTTCCAAAGATGCATGATGGCTATATTCTCAGACATGATTGAGGACATTATGGAGGTCTTCATTAATGATTTCTCTATCTTTAGTGATTCTTTTGATCAATGTCTTGCTAATCTAGATTGAGTACTCAAAAGGTGTGAAGACATAAACTTAGTGTTGAATTGGGAGAAGTGTCACTTCATAGTGGATGAAGGGATAGTGCTAGGACATCAAATTTCAAGCAAGGGCCTAGAAGTTGATAGAGAAAAAACTAAAGTCATAGAGAGATTGCATCCACTAACTTCAGAGAAAGGAGTTTGAGCTTTCTTGGGTCATGCAGGATTTTATAGGGGGTTCATCAAAAAATTTTCTTTGATTGCTAAACCTCTCACTAACTTATTAGTTAAAGATGCTCCTTTTGATTTTGATGCTCAATGCTTGGATGCTTTTAAGAGATTGAAAGAAGCCTTAGTGTCAGCCCCAATTATCTCTCCTCCTAATTGGGCTCTTCCTTTTAAAATTATGTACGATGCAAGTGATCAAGCTTTGGGTTGTGTATTAGGACAGCAAAAAAATAAGAAGCTCCATGTGATTTATTATGCAAGCAAGACATTAGCTAGAGCTTAATTTAATTAAACAACTACAGAGAAAGAGATGTTGGCTGTGGTGTTTGCAATTGATAAATTTTGATCATATCTTCTTGGCTTAAGGGTTATCATCTTCACTGATCATACAACTTTGAGATACCTTTTTGCTAAGAAAGATGCCAAGCATCAACTCATTCAATGGGTTTTTCTTCTCTAAGAGTTCAATATCGAGATAAAAGACAAAAAGGGATCAGAAAATCTAGTAGCAAGTCATTTGTCTCGACTGGAAGGAACTGAGCACAAGTATAAGGATGAACAAGGCATCAATGAGCTTTTCTCTAATGAATCTCTCATGCTCATTTAAGCATTCCTTAGTATGTGGATATGGCAAATTACTTAGTTTATGGCATTCTGCCTCCAGATTTGTCTTATCAATAGAAGAAAAGGTTCTTGTTTGAAGCCAATCACTATCTATTGGATGAGCTTTTCCTTTATAAAATTTATGAGGATGGATTAATTAGAAGATGTGTACCCAAGGAAGAAATGTTAGATGTACTAAATCAATGCGACGGTTCAGCCTATGCAGGCCATTTTAGGGCCACCAAAACTGTTGCTTGAATTCTGGAGAGCAAATTCTTTTAGCCCACTCTATTTCAAGACACCAAGAACTTCATTGCCGATTGTGATCGGTGTCAAAGAGCTAGAAATCTATTAAAGAGGAACGAGATGCCACTCATTTCCATTCAAGAAATGGAATTGTTCGATGTGTGGGGACTTGACTTTATAGGTCTATTTCCCTCTTTCTTATGGGAAAAAATACATTTTGGTGGTGGTTGATTATGTATCTAAAAGGGTTGAAGTGATTGCTACTCTTACAAATGATGCCAAGGTGGTGATCAGGTTCCTAAAGAAGCTCTTTTCAAGGTTTGGGCTTCCAAGAGCTATAATCAATGATGGAGGCACTCATTTTTGCAATAAAAATTTTGAGTCCTTACTCAAGAAATATGGAGTCCATCATAGGGTTGCCACACCCTATCATCCTCAAATTAGTGGTCAAGTGGAGGTGTCTAATAAAGAGCTAAAAAAAATCCTTGAGAAGACAGTCAATGGGTCCCAAAAAGATTAGGTGGCTAAGATTGATGATGCTTTATGGGCATATAGGGCAGCCTACAAAACACATATTGGTATGTCACCATATAGGTTGGTGTATGGCAAGGCGTGTCACCTATCGGTAAAGCCAGAACATCGGGCTTATTGGGCAATAAAATTGCTCGATTTTAATTTAAAGGCAGCTAGAGGTAAGAGGCTGCTGGATTTGAACAAGTTGGAAGAAATTCGACACTTAGCCTATGAAAATGCCAAGATCTACGAAGAGAAGACCAAGAGATGGCATGATACTCACATCCTCAAGAGACACTTCAAGGAAGGAGATTCAATCTTATTGTTCGATTCAAGGCTGAAACTTTTCCCAGGAAAGTTGAAATCAAGGTGGAGTGGACCATTCAAAGTGGCTCGAGTATTTTCCCATGGTGCTTTAGAACTTGAGAATTCAAAGGGGGAAACCTTTAAGGTCAATGGGCATAGATGCAAACTCTACTATAGCGATATTATGCCTCAAGCAAAGGAATACATCTCCTTAGTTGAAGTCCATTAAAGACCATATCCTTAACATCCAGCTAACACAATGTTAAAGAAGTGCTTCTTAGAAGGCAACCTACGTTATTTTTTATTAGTTTTTGTTATTTCTTGTCTCAAATTTTATTCTATTTTATAGTTTCTTTAGTTTATTAATTTTAGTTAAGGATTTAGGGCTATTAATTAGTGTTCATTTATGATTTTTTTACTTTTAGTTCATGGTTTGTTTTAGTTGTTTTCTTATTTCTTAGGTAGCAGAGCATGTTGGAAGTCGTCCAAGAGTAAAGCATAGCAGCACAGGCACACCAAGCGTTGCGGGAACAATGAGTGGGTGTGCTAATGTAATGGGCTTGTTATGGGTGCACCGTTCGTTACGCCCGCAACAGAGGACACAATAGCTGGTCACATCATGACCGCACCATCCGTTGCTGGCACGATGGCCTAGCAGACTGAAAAAAAAATGTCTTTTAAAATAGCACATGAGCAACCCCAAAACCCTTATTCTTCTTTTTCTTCCCTAAATTTCTACATCTATCTCTACCACTCTTCAAATCCCTAACCCCCAAACTCTCAAATCTTCCTAAATTCCTCCTAATTTCTTCTTGTAAAATCCAACCCAACCCTAAATTCCTTCATATTAACAAGAATCCATAGCTTCAAGGGTCAAGAGTGTGGCTAAGAAGGCTAGCTCTAGGAAAGGGAAAGCAAGAATGGAGGAGGAAGAAACAAGCAATCTTGCCTACAAATTTGGTGGTCCATTTCCTATTTTTGGTGAGGAAGAAGGCAAGAGCTATGTTTCTCTAATTAAATGTACAATGCATCCTTGTAGATATTTGGATGATCATGCCTTGGAAACTATAAAATTGAAGGAAAAATTGACAAAATTATGTGCTAAACTTGGTTGGGGAAAATTTATAGAGATGAAAAATCCTACATTTATGGAAATAACTCATGAGTTTTTCGCTACCTTAAAGTACTCCAATTCTAGTGAAAAAATTTTAAAATGCAGGATGTTAGGCAAAAGTAACAAATCGATTATGATACCATGTTTAGAGCTTTTGGATTACTTAAAGGACGAAGTACTAATTTTGTAAAAAATTTTGATACTAGTAAATTTTGGAAGAAACTAACAGGGTTAGACAAGTTTGATCCTTACAAAGCATCAAATGGGTTAATTAGAGATCATCGTTACTTGCTTTTGCATAAATTCATGTGTCATGCTATTTTTGGCAAATTAAAAAGTAATAAGGTCTCTACGAAAGAATTGTTTATGTTGTGGTGTTCGCACACAAATCATAAAATTTCCACCACTTGCTATGTTTTCCAAAGTTTAATGTACATTGTGACTCATCCCAAGGCAACCATTGCCATGGGTCATATTGTAACCAGACTTGCCATGTATTTCCAAGTTTTTTATGAGAATAGTCCAGTGATGGTGGAAGGAAGTTCTTGAAGGAAGGAAGTTTCACAATAGATGCATTAATTTGGTCCGAGATCATTGAGATTGATATGTCCTTGAAAGACCCTGCCACTCAGAAATGTCGATAGCTAAGGCAAGGCATGCAATCTAGCATTCTAGCTGCTTATTCAACTCATATGGAGGAGGATGAGGATGAGGAGAGTGAAGATGATGAAGAAGAAGAGGATGGTCATAAGAAAGAGGAGGCCAATTAGAAGCAAGTTTTACGGCGGTTGGATGCTGTTGATGAGCACAACCAAAAGGTAAGCACTAAATTGGATGATATGGATTTGCGACTTCATCATGTGGAGAAGGAGCAATCCTACCAAAGATACAAGCTTTCTAAGTTTTTCGATCAATCAGGCCTCAACATTCCATCTCTTCCACCATCACCTCCAAACTAGCAAAGGCAGTTTCTGAAACCTTTCTCTTATTTATTTTTGCATATTTCATATGATCATTTTGTTTGCATATTAGAAATCACATTAGGGATAATGTGATATTCAAGTGTGGGGGGTGTGTTTTAGTGTGTTGGGAATTGTTGCAATCATTTTTTTTATGTGTTTTTGTTAGATGTTTGTTTGGTTAGAGTATAACATAGTCATTCTCAATTATAGCTTGAACATTGGACATAATTTAATTAAAATGGATTTTAAATTATAAAGGATGCTCTCTTTAGTAATCCCTTAATCTAAGAAAGTTTATTAAAATGGATGTTTAGTTTAAGAACTCTCACATTTGGATTATGTTTGTTTAGAAATTTTCAAACACATAAGCTAACTAATAATTTACCTTTCATAATTAAGTATAACTAGCTAGAAAAGTACCAAAGGATTTTTGTTAACCGGGAATATGATATAGGGAAATTAATAATAAAAAGGGGGGTTAGTTAGTAAAAAAAAAAAAAGCAAGATGGAGCATAAAACGCACTCAAAAAAGAAAGGAAAAATATATAATAAAAATTAATTAATTGACCACTTTGTGCTTAAGTATTCTAAAAATTCTAAAAATCTTAATGATTCCCATTGAGCTTAACTGTATTTGGTAATTTTTGGCAACTTATCTATTTATGATTGGTAAATTATGGGTTAAGATATGTGTTTTATCTTTTCTTTATATGTATACTCTTTATATGAGAATTCTTCTCCTAGGCATCCTTGTTAATAAATATTCTTGATTTTGGGATACTTAGGATTGCATAAGATAAGCATGTGATGAATGACTCCTTGAGATTGAATGTGTCTAATGGGATGGTGAAAAAGTTAAGAATGAAGATGTTAAGTGTTTGCTTGAGGACAAGCAAAAATTCAAGTGTGGGGGAATTTGATGTGTGCATATAGAATGTATGTGTGTAGGTTATTTTTCTTTAGAAATTGTATATATTAGGGTGCATTTTGATTTAATTTTATTCATAGTTTGTGTATTGCATTTAAGAAAGGTTTTTAAGATTTTGTAAGGTTAAAAAGAGCCAAAAGGAAACAAAGTAAGATGGGGGAATGAAAGGAGGCTTGTGGGAAACCGGAATGGTCAAGAGAGGCTCCTAAATTAGAAGCTAAAGCAGTGTCATGAGCACACCAAGTGTTGCAGGTGCACCAATTGCAGAGTGCCCAATGTCGCGGGCACAACACACATCACGGGTATCATGAGAGTTGAATTCCAAGTCCATTTTTATTTCATCCAAGGGCCAATCTTTCAAGTCTAATTAGACAAGGAGACAGATTACACTATAAATAGAGCAAGAAGAGAAGAAAAATGGGGAGAAAAAAAAAAAGAGAACAAGAAACAAAAGTCCTAAAGAGAGATTGAATTCAAGAAAATCAAGATTAAAGGCTTAGGATTAAAGATTGAGAAATCCAATTTCCTTACCTCCTACAACCTTGGGTTTATGAATTTCTCTTCCTCTTGGTATTTGGTTTTCATTGCAATTATGTTTAACTAATTCTTTAGTTAGGGATTAATGTTTTGAAGCACAATTTCTTTCAATTATCTATATATCTAATTCCTTATTGTATGTGGTATTTGCTATGAATAATGCTTAGCTTTGTTTAGCCAATAAAGTTGTGATGCATTGAGAGATGGTAATAAAATAGACTTGCAAATACTTGTTTGATTATTAATTGATAAGAGATTATGGTTAGTAATTAAATATCCTTAGGGTTTACTTGAATGCTAAATCTAGGAAATCAACAAATAGTTTAATGTAATGTGAATCAGTTGAACTGTTTAGAGATAACTTGAATTTTGGTTTAATTGATTAAATATCAAGAGAATTTAATCAATGCTATAGGATAACCCGGATCATACACTCGTTAGATATTAAGGTAATTGATTGATTAAGTGTGGATAAAAATTAATTCCTAACCATTAAATCTCATTGTTTCTCTTCAATTTACTTTATTGAATTTAGTTGTTTTGTTTAAATTAAAAATCAATATTAATTCATTAAGCCTTAAACAAAGAAAAGAAATAGTAGATAGGTGGATAACATAGTCCTTGTGGGAACGATACTCTATTCACTCTATATTACTTATGGACTTTGTACACTTGCGAAAATTATCCAATAGGCTCATAACTCATAACTTATAGTTCATGATTCATAGTTTGTAATTTAAGAAAGGTTCATAGAAATCATACTTATAACATATAACAAATAGAGTGAAGGCTACTGCCATAATCACTCAAACACAAAGAGTGAAGGCTATTACCATAATCACTCGAACACATAGCCGATGATTACTCACATCGGTATGAGGATCACATAGCAAATGATTACTCGTATTAGTATAAGGATCACATAGCCAATGATTACTCGCAATGGTACGAAGATCACATAGCTGATGATTACTCACATCGGTACGAGGATTTCAGCATAAAAAGGGTTATGGGTACTATAGCTAGAGCTAATGGTAATCACTTATAAAAATAACATTGAAGAAATGCAATGACATGTGGCATAATAATAATAGATGTTCAGCTTATCAAACATAAGATAAATAATAGTTGTAGTTCCAAAAAGAAAATAAGTTAGGGCTATAATCACAAAGTATTATCATTGGATAATCAAAAATAGTTTTGGACCAATTGTCCTTTGGCAACCCAAGCTTACAAAGAAATCATTAAAATAGTAAAGAACTTAGGTTTCAAGATAGCAAAGGTTCACAAAACATGATAGCTTGCACTTGTAACTTAAAACATAATGTTTACTCACACTTGTAGCATGAACATAGTGTTTACTCACCTTATGGTTCTTTCGCTCCTAGTACACATAGCCCTTTTGAACCTCTAAAGCTCTTTAAGCTCTAACATAATATTTAATTTAGTACTGAGTATTTATTTAATCATGATGCTATCCTATCCCATAACTACTTTATGCACATATACCATTCACATACACTTAGAGTTGCACATATAAGTGCATTCATCATTTGCACATAACAAGCTGACTTTAAAAGACTTGTACGCTTAGCCTTAATAGGCCCAAATAAAAAACACATTATAACTCATGTCAATACCTTTCTAAGGTCAACATAATATCATTATCTTAATATTAATTGACTTTAACAATGATCTTAGTACACTTAACACTTCCATACATTTCAACTTATAGATAGCCTTTCAAGTGTCATGCTTAACTCCTATGACCCATTCATTCGATCAATCTCTTTATCAATTCAAGGCCATTAAATTCATTATCAATTCATCATAACATCTATTTCCATATTTCCCAATCACATTCACATTCTAAGAGGTTAAGATACCTTAAGTATACTTAAGTATACCAAAGTGCCTCTAGACTTATCTAGTGTCTTCCCTTCAACCAACATGTAATTTAACCATTTATCATATATACATACATGTCAATAATCATTGAAATATATCACATAAAAATTATAGACTTTGGGATAAAAATCCCATGGTAGGCTGAATGCTCCATTAAAGGGAAAAATTGAATTTTCTCACTTTTTTTGCACGTCTATTACAGTAATATGTAAAAACATGGTTTGAACCAAGATTTCTCATGTAAACACAACAAAAATCATTTTAGAACATTAATATACATGAATTGGCAGCAATAGGTATATCTCAGATAGGAAAATTCAAATTTTGGGTTTTAGGATGCAAAACCATGAGTTTTCTTATTTTCAGTATTTTTTAGTCATTACAGTAATATGTAAACAAGTGGTTTAAATCATTATTTTTCATTTAATCACAGCAAATATCACTTTAGAACATCGATATGCCTGAATTGGTGGCAGCCATTGATCATAATTATGCATGAAAATTCCACGTTTCAAGGTTTAGGGTGAAAATCATGAGTTTTCGTGCTTTCCGCGCTTTCCATTTATTACAGTAATATATAAACACATGATTTAAATCATTATTTTTCATCCAAACAAAATAATTATCAGTCTATAATATTAAACATCACAAATAGGCAGCTATATGTATAAATAATCATAGAATTTTCTAACTTCTAAGTTCTACCACAAAAACCTTAAATTCCTTTATTTTTTGAAACTTTTCGGTCATTACAATAATATGCAGAAATATGAATTAATTCAATGTTTTTCATCTAAACACATTAAAAATCAGTTTATAAATCAATGATGTAGAAATTGCCTCCCCTTGGTATGGTCTATGCATAAAATTTCAATTTTAAGTTACAGGATTCACCTTTGGAGAAATCGCGTATAAAGATTTGTATTTTCGGTAGAGAATTAGATTTCTCTTTCAAAAACTCACCCAAACTGAATTAAATATGTAAAAATTAGTAAATACCCAGTTTAAATAAATTTTCTCATAATTTAATTCATAGAAATCAGTTAAGGAATTGAAAGAGAAGAAAAACTTACGATTACGATCTAGAAATCGCAAAGTTGAAATGTGTTTTCTTAATTTCGGTAGAGAAAATTGTTTTAAGAGAAATTTTCTGCCAAAATATAGAAATATAGAGTGGTGGCTACTGGAAATATGGTACTGGTCAAATTTTACATTAAATACTAGGGTTTGGGGTGCAATTCCACTAATCCCTTAATGAGCTAGGTTATGAGTGTTTTAGTGTAGTGGGCTGTTAGATGTTTGGGCTTTTTATTTAAATTAGGGGCTGATTATGGATAATTAAAATAAATATTTTTCTTATTATTTTCATTAAAATTTCACCTAAAATATTTATTTAAAATATATTTTAAAAATACTCATAAAATTATTTTATGCATAAAAATTACCTTTTACATGAAAATTTATTTTACGAAAAATAAATTATTTCATGCTAATGAATTTTATTCAAATTATTTATTTTGCAATAATAATTTATATTAGGCATATTAAAATTAATTGAACATGCCCCAAACTCATAAATCACACCACACGTTAATTTTCATATAGTCACATAATTTGTCACAATAACCCTAAAATCAAATAATTTGTCACTAAAACTCTTAGAGTAGATGTGAGTTGTTACGTTCATAAGTCCCAAAATATGCATACATAAACATGCATCATCTGTCTACTAACATCTATGTATGTGCAACTATCTGCAGCCATGCATAATCATGCATAAGCCGAGCTAATAACCTCTCTAAAATTGACTAGTACCTCTTCCAAGCTGACTGAAATCTTTTGAAGCTAAACATATCTCCTTAAAGCTAATCGACATCTCCTGAAGCTAACTAGTGCCTCCTTAAAGTTGACCAACATCTTCTGAAGATGACCAATACCTCCTTGAATGTCACATCCCAATTTCAGAGATATGATAGTCCTAGAACATGGAGAGACATAAGGTTACTCACACTTGTAGAACCCACTCATAAACATACAATCAGTGCTTAGGATCATACCAAAACCTCATGCATTAACTCAATTAAACCATTTATAAGGAAACTTTAAGTTGTGGAAGAATAGTTAAAATATACTTTAGATACAATCCATAAGAAAATAATATTTAGACTCCAAATAAATCACCAAAGCATAACGTTTCAAATTAAATTCCCAAAACAAATATTCCTGAGCGTCTAAGGATGACTCTTCATCACACAACTAAGTAAATAACTTGGACAAGAAATCCCCTAAGCGAAGTAGATTGTTTGAGCCATCACCTTGCCTCCTCATAATGCTCACCTGGAACCATACAAGGAAAGAGGAGTGAGATAGATGATCTTAATGAGCAAACAATATAGCTTATGCAATAAAACATATCCCTTAAAAAGGGCCCAATAGCTTATAACACATAGTTCATAAATCAAAGTTCATGGTTCATAGTTTGCAATTTAGTAAGGTTCGCAGAAATCACACTTATCACTTATAAAGAGTTGATGGCTATTTTAGCTCATTCACTCTGGGGAGAGGTGGCTTATACCAAATTCTAATTCCCAACCCATCACTTATAAAGAGTCGTGAAACTGACTAGGCTCCATAGCTAAAACTGCCCTTTCTAGTTGAGGTGGATTCACTACCCCTATCCATTGGGTAAAGACCATATACATAGGTTTTGATGATTACCCATAACGGCATGAGGATTTCTGCATAAAGGGTTAAAGATACCATAGCTAGAGCTAATGGTAATCACTTATAATAATAATAGCACTTAAGAAACAATAATATGTAGCATGATAGCAATAGCAATTTAACTTATTGAACAAGAGATTAGATAATAGTATGGTTCTAGAAAGGAAGTAAGGTAAGGCAACAAATATAAAGGATCTTTCATATCATTGAATAATAATAATGGTTTTGGACCAATTGTCCTTTAGCAACCCAAGCTTAACCAAATAATTACATTTGCAAGTAGAAAAAGGCTTGGGTTTCAAGAATCTCAAAGGTTCCCATAACATAATCACTTGCACTTGTAATATGAATATAATGTTTACTCACCTTGTAGTTCCTTTGCTCCTAGTACTTATAGTCCTTGAAGTTTTAATAATCCTCAACCTCTGTCATGCATTACAATTCAATATTTAGCATTCACTCAATCATCATGTTATCCTATCTCATAACTACACTATGCACATATAACATTCATATGCACTTAGAGTGGCACATAGAAGTGCACTCATCACTTGCACATAGCATATTGACTTTCAAAGTCTTGCATACTTAGCTTTTATAGGCCCACATGAAATCACATTATAACCCATATTATGAATTTTCTAAAGTCAAACACAGTATATCATAATCTTAATATCAATTCAATCTAACATTTAACTTAGTATGCTTACACCTTCCATTTATGTCAACTTGATAAGTAACCTTTCAAGTCATACTTATCTCTTATGATTAATTCATATAATCAATCTGATAGTCCAAATAAAGATAATTAATTCATTATTACTTCATCATAAAACCTATTTCCCATATTACTTATTCACATTCACATATTAATCACAACATAGGGTTAAGATACCCTAAGTATATCTAATTGTCTCTAAACTTATCTCGACCCATTCCTTTAATCAACACATAATTTAATCATTAATCATTCATGTGTACATGTTGATAATCATTAAAATACATCATATAAAAATTATGGACATTGGAATAAAAATCCCTACATTGGCTAAATGCCCCATTCAAGGAAAACATAAATTTTCTTACTCTTCGCACCTTCTGTTCATTACAGTAATATGCGAATACATTATTTAAACCAATATTTTTCATGTAATCAAGACAAAATTCATTTTAGAGTACTTTAATGCACAAATTGGCAGCCATGTATTTATATATGCATGCAAATTTTCTAACTTTATGTTCTACGATGAAAACCATGAATCTTTCTTATTTCTGGTACTTTTTGATCATTACAGTAATATATAAACACATGATTTAAACCATTATCCTTCATCTAAACATAACAAAAATCAGTTTAGAATCCAATTATATACAAATTGGCAGCCCTTGGTACTCCTTATGCATGAAAATTTCAATTTTAGGTTGTAAGGTGAAAATCATAAGTTCTATTGCTTTTGTACTTTCTGATCATTACAGTGATATTCAAAAATATGATTTAAATCAATATTTTTCATCTAAACACAAAAAAAATCAATTTAGAACACAAATTGGTAGCCCCTCCGCTTGTTATGTATGAAATTTCAAATTTTGAGTTTTAGGGTTCACCTTTGGAGGATTCGCATAGAGAGGTTTATGTTTTCAGTAGAAAAATCGATTTCTCTTTCAAAGACTCACCTAGGCCAAATTTAATCAATAGAAATCAATAATTACTCTATTCAAAATAATTTTCACATGATTAATTTTAAAAAAATCATATAGTAATTTGAAAGAAGCGAAAAACTTATGAAAATGATCGTGAAATCATAAGGTTTGAAGGTAAAAACGATCGCGAAATAATAAGGTTTGAAGGTATCTTGTGGATTTCGGTTGAGAGATTATTTTTGAGAGTATTTTTTGCTAGAAATATGAAGAATAACATAATGGTGGCTGCTACTATTAGGGTTGGCAGAAATTTGCTATTTATATTTAGAGTTTTGGGCAATTTCCAAGTTTACCCTTAATGAGCTAGGTGATGAGTGTTTTGGTGTAGTGGGCATTTAGGAAATTGGGCCATTTATTTAATTTATGGGCTGATTATAGGTAATTAAAATAAAATATTTTTTTTATTATTTTCGTTAAAATTTCCCCCAAAATATTTATTTAAAAATATTTTTAAAATGCTCATAAAAATTATTTTATGCTTAAAAATCGCTTTTTACATGAATATTCATTTTATGTGCAATAAATTATTTTATGCTCATGCACTTCATATAAATCACTTATTTCACTATAATAATTCATATTATGCATATTAGAAATAATTTAATATACCATATACTCATCAATCACACCACACGTGAATTTTCATAGGAGCATATATTTTGACATAATAGCTCTAAATTCAAGAAATCAATCACGAAACTCCTAGGGTAGGTGTGGGTTGTTACATTAAAGTTGATTGACATCTCTTGAAGCTGATCAATAACTCTTTAAAGCTAACCAACATCTCCTGAACTGACCAGTGCCTCCTTAAAACTAATTAACATCTTTCAAAACTGACCAGTACCTCTTTGAAGCTGACTAATATCTCCTGAAGCTGACCAATTCCTCATCAAAGCTGAATGACACCTTCCAAAAATAACTGATACCTCCTTAAAGCTAATTGACATATTCTAAAGCTAACCAGTGCCTCCTTAAAGTTGATCAACATCTTCTAAAGTTGACCAATACCTCTTCGAAGCTGACCAACATCTCTTAAAGCTGACTAATGCCTCCTTAAAGATGACCAACATCTTTCAAAACTAGTGCCTCCTCGAAGCGGACCTAAATTCTTCCAAAATTGAGTAGTACCTCATCGAAGCTAACTGAAATATTTTTGAAGTTGACTGATACCCTTTTATCTAAATCAATCAATTTCACCCATAAATATCTAGAAACGATCACTTAGCATCCCCTTTTATTCCTTTTCCATCCCTCTTATTTTGCATCAATCATGTTCTCTATCCAGAAATATCTAAATTCTCAAATCTAGATGTCTCTCTAGTTTCTTTCCCTACCTTTTCATCTAAATCAATCATATCTATCAATTCATCCAAAAATATATAGCTAATACCTTAGATATCCCTTTGGTTCCTTTTCTCGCTTCCATTTATCTGCCATATTTTTCACCCATAAATGTTTAAGAACGATTGCTTAAATATCCATGTGATTCTTTTTACCATCTTCCTTTTTTATCATATCTCTCACCTAAACATGTCTAAGTACTGACCTAGACATCCCTTTGGTTCCATATACCATCCTAACTTTTGGGTTGACTATCATGAGAATTGCCTTGCAGACAAGACAATTTTCATGAGAGGGCAGTTGTATACTCTTAATTTTGCATTCTCATCATGTGGCCATGGCCTAACACTTATAAGTTTAATGCACTACACAGAGCTGATATGGCGGTCCTACTAGCTGGATAGTGGGTAGGGATTCGAGGGCAGTAGTTTGAAAGAAAATTTTAACCTTTAATTGCATTGCAATATGGATACGCAATATATATATATATATATATATATATATATATATATATATATATATATATATATATATATATATATATATATATATATATATATATATATATATATATATATATATATATATATATATATAAAGAGGCCACCACATGTCAAGTCCCAAGAGCTACCTACAGCTTGGTAGCCAACCTATACGACGCTGCAGGTGCAGCACAAAAGGCATGTAGCGTAGCACATGCTATTCCCCTGTGTGGCTATTCCTTCCTTTGCCCTCTAAAATGATCTCTTTATCCCTTATTTTGTCAAATTTTCACCGTTTTTCCAACTCTACCCTTCTTGACTTTTCACTTTTAACATTCCCAAAATGCACCTCCCCCATTTGCCTATAAATAGGCTTCTATTTTCTCCATTTCTCTTCACTCTAAGAGCTTATGTTGATAGCTATTATGAACCCTCTATTTTGCATCTCCAAATGACCGGCATTTGAGCATAAACACATAGAATTATACTAGGCTCAAATTGGATCAAAGATGGAGAAGAATAGGCTGAAAAAAGGAATGCGGCAACTCGCAGGCCCGCTGCGGTAACTTGCAGCCAGTTGCAGTTACCGCAAAGGCCCCTATAGTAGCCAATTGGCTACCACAGTAGGCGCTGTGGCAACCGCAAAGCCCTTTGTGGTTACCGCAGCTGACCCCTCAGTTACCGCAACCATGCCTTTTCATAATCCTACCCGAAAACTGTTTATTTTTAGCCCCAAACTCCTCCTGTAAATACCTAGCACCTCATAACAGCTAGAGACACATAATTACATGCTTCTATACTCTCTCTAAAGCTTTCTAAACCTTATTTCTAAGCTTTTTAATCATCACAACCCTCTTCCTAAACCTCCAAATCTCTAAAATCTCATTCCAAAAACCTCCTCCATCATATAAAACCCCATTCACAAGTTTCCTAATCATCTCAAAACCTCATTCACAAGCCTCCTAATCACTTCAAGTTCTATTCTCAAGCTTCCTAATCAAGAAAATGTTTGATTCAAGCCATTTTCTTTCAAAGGGAATTTGTGGTTCTCAAGCAAAGGTGTTATCCAAGAGTTCACGCTATTCAAGAGTCCTTCTTCCAAAAGGAGTACTCGTGATATCCCGGAGCCAAGGTGGAACTTAGATCTGGTGCTAAGCTTGTTCCCTACGTTCCTTGCTGATGTAAGCCAAAGGTGAAAGCTCTTTCCTTTTCCTTTTTTAATTTCAATTTCAAGATCTAAATCTGAAAAGATCTAATTTTTGTTAATTAAAATCTGACCTAATTAACAAATCTCTAAAGCCCTTGAAAATCAATCAAAACATGATAACAAATATAATGACTTAAAAACCCCTCCTTCGTAAGAAGGAAGAACTGCGTGGGGTTTGATTCTCATTCAAAGGAATACGCAGGCTTGCCGTCTCTAAGGCATTCAACTCCATTAAAATTAACAACTTCTTCTCTTTATCACCTTCTTCACATAGTTTAGGATCAAAAATGTTTTTCTTAAATAAAAATAAAAATTTTAATTATTTTTTATTATAATTTTTTTAATATTCTCTTTCTTATTTTAGTTGTTCAGATTATTTGGGGAATGTGTGCTTTTCCTAGAACCCATAAGGGCTAGAGGAAAGATCCCTTGATTTTGATATTTTGACTTGTAATAGTTTTAAGTAGTTACTTCTTTATCTTTTTTGTATCTTGTGGTTATCATTATATCATATTTGTCATGCATTTCATGGGTAATATTTGTTTCATACATCATATTATATCTATTCATGCATACATAAAAACTTCTTTTTATAAAAGCTGTTTTGTATTTAAGCCAAACTAAATTTTTTTGTATTGTTTTAATCAAAACCTAGTCCCCGAACCCTCTTTAGTCATTCGAGGACTAGTGTTTTTCCTTGGGATAAATGATATAATTTTGGAGTCACTCAAATTGGGTTTTTCCTTTATTTTTCCCAACTAAAATAAACAAAATTAAAGTGGTGACTCTCTTTTGCAACTTACAACTTACAAAATACAATTTTCTAAACTCATAGTAGATTCCAATTATGATGTTTCCCAAATGGGCATTTTCGATTCCCTCTAGCAGATTGGACTGAGTGCTCGGGCGAGGCCTCATAGCTGATGACTCTACTGGGGACTTTAAAATCTTTTTTAAATAAAGGATAAAGTGGACTACTCTTGGTAAAACAAAAGTTTGGCTTTTATTACAAAATGGCTTTTTCATGCATCACTACATTGGGCTCCTTATCCAAAACATTAGCTTCTTAGGAAAACAAATGATAGAAAGTAACATCGAGTGGGCAACCTTCCTTAGGTCTGCTTGTCGATAGTGAAATCATCTAGCCCACGACGTATCCTCTAATCCTTTTAGAGGTGTAACGAGTATGTGCATACCGTTGGACCCATGCGAGGCTCCTTGACTCACATGTGGTTAGGTATATCGCATCTCTAGTGTGATGGGTTCCTTTCAAACCACCCTTACCCTTTCATGTAATGACCCATAGAACCTTTCTTTAGGATTGAATGTACCATAATGCTGAACTTGGTATGTCATTATTATGAAACCTTTTTTCATTCATGCATACATATATGCATGCATCATGCAAGAATCCTACTAAAGTAGAAAACCTGAAAACCACCCAAACACTGCTAGTCCCTATTCAAACCCATGTCCACCTATGGTACCTTCATCCTTATCTTACTGCTGTGATTAGGATTTCATGATCTCACCTTGTCCTCATCTTTACCCAAGGTAAAAATTGACCTAGCTTCATCTTTTTCATCCAAAGGTTTAAGAGATGTCAACTGGATTAGGGAAAGAAGTTGTTGCTATTGACGGAGTTGATGACTTGATTAATGGGCTCTTTGCTAGGTTCGTTGAACAACAAGAGGGAATACTTAAGAAGTAAGAGGCTCATTTCCAAGACCTCCTTTAAAATTAAAGGAGGATTATTATGAAAGATGTCTAAGAAATGATGGGCCGAAGCACCATAAACCAGAATTTGATTGATCCAGACCCAATGAATCCAAAACTCACCTCCTATCCTATTTTTAGGTCTGCTTCCAAATCTGACCTAAAAGATAAGGAAAAGGCCACAATTGAAACCATCCCATCACCATCTGTTCTCAAAACCAATCCACTTTTTCAACCAGTACCCATTAAACCACTAGTCCACACCACCACATCCATCTCCCCCCCAACTGATCCTTCCCAAAGGAAAGAAGTTAGCCCTAAGCTGAAGGTATTTATGGACAAGATTGAAGTTATGGAAAAGATGCTTAAGAACTTAAAGAAAAGGGAAGACATGGTTGATACAAGCTCTCTCAGTCTGTTTCCTAATGCAAAGGTACCTCCTAAATTCAAAATGCTGAATATTGATAAATTTGATGGGACCACCTGCCCGAAAACTCATCTCAAAGTATATGTGGGGGCCATGCATCCTTTAGGAGTGGACAATGAGCTCGTTGCTCAATTATTCCAACAATCTTTGACTAGTACAGCTGTGAAGTGGTTTGTGGACTTGGATGTGTCTAAAAAGCGGACTTGGGATGACGTCTGCAATATCTTTGTCCAGCAGTATCATTATAACATTGAGGTCGATGTAACAAGAAGAGACCTTGAGACTACCAAACAATATGTGAAAGAATCCTTCTCTTTGTTCCTTACGAGGTGGAGGAAAAAGGCTACCCAAATGGTGAACTGACCTCCTGAGCATGAACAGATTGATATTATTGTCAAGAATCTCCTCCCGGTTTATCAAGATAGGCTGCTCACCCAATACTTATCTAACTTCAAAGCCCTGATTTCCACCACTTCTAAAATTGAAGATCTAATCCAAAGTGGGCACATAAAAGAAGAATCTGCATTTGGGTCAAGATATAAGAAAGTGGCGCATCAAGGAAATGTAACTTCCTTAACGAATCATAAAAGGGGGGGGGAGTGAATGCCATTGCGATCAAGAAGCCACTCAAGATTGAAAGGCGCCAACTCTCTGATCTAGGGGGTGTACCTATGAGCGTCATTTACAAGAAACTGCTTGAGGCAAGAATGGTGCAACCTCTCAAACCTAAACTTGTCCCTAACCCATTACCTAAAAATTACAATCCAAATGAAAGATGTGATTACCACCAAGGGCCAGGGCATAAAATTGATGCATGCAAGGCCTTAAGACATAAGATCCAAGATTTAATCGATTCAAATGACCTTTTACCACCTAAAGCTGGACCCAACATCACCACCAACCCCTTACCCAACCACACAGTAAATGCAATTACTCTTCACGAAGGAATTGATCCTGTCTCATTAATAGAATCAATTGTTAGCTACTGTTGTATGTTAGACCTCACCAATTTACTTGAGGAGATTGATGCCATCACTCGAAGTGGCAGAATTGTCCAAAATCCAAACCCACCAATCCAAAATGCTCCACCTATCCCTGTACCATTTGACAACATAAAAAAGAGTCTTGAACTTGATGAAGACCCCATACTTAAGCAGTTGAAAAAGACCCAAGCAAATATTTCAATATGGAGTTTGATTCAATCCTCATCGCCAAGCTCTTTGCAAGGCACTAAATTAATGTCCAACTCCTATTGATATCACCCCCGAGAATCTTATGGCTTCAATCACTAATGTTGCTAAGGGAGTTTCAATATCATTTGGGGATAATGACTTGCCAAGAGGGGACTCTGACCACAATAATGCCCTCTATATAATAGTGATAACTCAAGGGAAAACTATGCCCATGGTTCTCATTGACAATGGCTCGGTGCTAAATGTATGTACCTTAAAAGTGGCTAGTTGCCTAAGCCTAGAAGTAACAGACTTTGCCCCTTCTGATCAAATAGTGAGGGCCTATGACAATACTAAGAGAGAAGTACTTGAGGTTGCTACATTGCATGTCACCATCAGACCCACAACCTTTTCCATTCCCTTCCAAGTAATTGATGCTCCTGCTTGTTTTAACCTACTTCTTAGAAGACCCTGGATCCATCAAGCTAAGGCAATCCCTTCATCATTGCATCAAAAAGTCAAATTTCCTTATAAGAAGGGGATTGTTACCATAAAATGGGACATGTATGACAAGGTTGACATTCCAAGCCCTGTGCCCATTTTAGAAATTCAACCTAACCCTCTCTCAGGCTTCTCTTTCATCTAGTTCCTTGAGGGTGAAGAAGGTAAAGAATTTGTTCCACTTGATTTTGACCCTTTTGGAAACATTACTGTGGCTAATAGGTTAAGAAAAATGAACTATTTTCCTAGCTTAGGTCTTGGAAGAAATCAACAAGGCTTAAAAACCTTTATGGACTACCCAGTTGCAATCCCATCGTTTAGGTTAGGATATGAGCCTTTTGAGGAGGATCTGATAGAAATGGAGGAATGGGCCAAGGAAAGAGTTACAGCCCTTAAACAAGGTGAGACTTATGACTAACCCAAGCGCCCCTATTTCAAAACCCTCAATGGATATTTTGTAAAAGAAGGTGACATAGTTCCTTACTGTGGCTTTCCCAAACCCTGGATATGTCCTATTTCTGGAAAATTAATTCCTGGTTTTGAAATTTTCTTTAATTTCAGGCTTTCACTAGAGCATTGCGAGCCCATTTTCATGCTGAGTCAAGATTGGGAGGAGAACATGAAGGCAAGTCTCTTTGATGAAGTCTTTATGCTTACTTTAGAGGAGGAGGATCCTAACCCATCCACCCTAATCCAACCAAATAAGATCGAGTTAGATAATTGGTATTTCGAGGAGGGCCTATTCCATCAATCCGAGATGGAATTCCAGTCCCAATCTGAGTCAGAGTTCGAGTCAGAGTCCCAGTCAGAGTCAGAGTCTTCAGTTTCTTCTATTTTTAGTGATAATAATGTAGTTGACCTTGAGTGTCCAGCTTTTGAGTTTAATGTAAACTGGGATTTATCCATGTTCGAATGCCATAAAAAGTTTGCCCTTTCCTCTTACGATCCCATGTCTTCATTTTTCTTTAATGTTCCAAATTTTAAATCTGACTTAAATGAGACATCATATCAAAAAAATGAAATAAAAAATGATGCAATCAAAGAGCCAATAAATGCTAGCACACATGATACACTAAAAACTACATTCATAGCATTTGCATGCATAAACAGGGATCAAATAGAGGAAATGATCAAAGATTTCAAGACTGTTTCGCATGGCATCCTAAGGACATGACAGGTTTGGATCCAAGCATAACCGTTCATAAAATTCCAATCTACCCCGATTCCAAACCAGTCAAGCAGAAATTGTGAAGACTCAAAGCCGAATGGTCCATATCGATTAAAGAAGAGATTACAAAGCTACTAGACCATAACTTCATCAAGCCCATTAGCTACCCCTCTTAGCTTGCCAACATTATGCCAGTTCCTAAGAAAGATGGCAGAGTTAGAATGTGTGTGGAATATAGAGATCTAAACAAGGCTTGTCCAAAAACTGACTTTTCTTTGCCGAACATTGACCTCCTAGTGGACTAAATGGCAGGATCTAAAATGGTTTCTTTAACCGATCTGGCCGCGGGATACACCTCCCCCCCCCCCCTCGACTAGGAGAAAACAGCCTTCATCACCGAGTGGGGTACCTATTATTATAGAGTTATGCCATTTGGACTTAAAAATGCGGGCGTAACATACCAAAGGATGGCAACCACAATCTTCCATGACATGATGCACAAAGAGATTGAAGTATATGTCGATGATATGGTGGTTAAGGGTAGTACTGTCGAAGAACACTTAGAAGCTTTAAGGCAATTCTTCCTTAGACTTCGCCAATATAATCTCAAACTCAATCCCACCAAGTGTATTTTTGGCACTTCATCTGGGGTATTCCTAGGCCATATGGTCAGCAAGAAAGGTATAGAGGTTGACCCTGTAAAATTAAAGGCAATTTTAGAAATGCCACCTCCTAAAACAGAAAAAGAGATCAGAGGTTTCCTCGAATAGCTCTAATACATTAGTTGATTCATCAATTAATTGGCTGATGTATGTGGGCCCATCTTCAAGTTACTTAGAAATGGAGCCTCAAAGCAATGGAATGAAGACTGCCAAAAGGCCTTTGATCAAATCAAACAATATCTGCTGAACCCACTAGTGCTGCAACCTCCAAGGCCTGGGAAACCGCCGTTGCTTTACATATTCGTGACTGATGAAGCAATGGGGACAATACTTGCCGAGAATGCCCCTTACTCTAATAGGGAAAATGCCATCTACTACTTAAGCAAAAGAATGTTGTCCCATGAACTCAAATATGGCTATATAGAAAAGATGTGCCTTGCCCTTGTTTGGGTTTGCCATAAACTGCAACAGTATCTTAGTTCCTACACAACTCATACCCTTGCAGATAAGAGCCCTTTGAAATTCCTTATGGAGAAGCCAATTCTTAACAGTAAGATGGTAAGATGCATTGTTGGCAGCATATGATCTCAAATATGTACAACGCAAAGTAATCAAAGGAAGCATAGTAGCAGACCAATTAGCTGCAGCCCCAATAGAGGATGAATGGACTGAGCCTAAATTCCCCGATGAGGATATCCTATGGATTGGCAATAAAGTTTGGAAGCTTTACTTTGATGGGGCATCAAATAACAAAGGGTATGGTGTTGGCATTGTGTTCATTACACCAAGCGGGGAAATCATACCTATAGCCATCAAGCCAAACTTCAAAGTAACAAATAACGAGGCAGAGTACGAGGCATGTATTTGTGGTATTGAAGCAGCAATAAGGCTCCGAATCAAGCACCTTGAGATTTATGGAGACTTAAATCTGATAGTGTCCCAAGCTTTCGAAAAATGGAAAATCAGAGAAAGCATTTGGTTCCTTACCATAAATGCCTAGACGAATTGGCAGCCAACTTTTATGAACTATCCTTCCATTATCTCCCAAGAACAAAGAATAGATTCGCTGATGCATTGGCGACTCTTACCTTGATGCTTGACATAAACAATGGCTTCATAATCAGACTAATCATAATCGAAGTGAAGCATGAACCAGGGTGCATAACTCACTGCCTGAATATACAAGCCGTCGATAGCAAACCATGGTTTTGGGATATTCTCAATTATATCAAGAATGGGCTTTATCCTGAAGGGGCCTCTAAAACAAAAAAGAGGACTCTAAGACAATTGTCCAAGGGATTCATTCCAAATGGGGATGTGCTCTACAAACAAACTTGGGATAATATCCACCTAAGATGTGTCACTGAAGAAGAAGCCCAACAGATCATGGAATGGATACATGGTAGTGATGAAGGCCCATACATGAATGGTATTACTTTGGCCCGCAAAATCATGAACCAAGGATATTTTTGGCTTACCATGAATGAGGATTGTGCTAAGTATGTGCAAAAATGCCATAAATGCCAAGTTTATGCTAAGCTTCAGAAGCAATCTCCTATACCTTTATCACCAATCACCATGCCTTGGCCATTTGCTACTTGGGGCCTTGATGTCATTGGGAAGATAAGCCCAAAATCCTCAAGCAAACATGAATACATCCTAGTGGCAATTGATTACTTTTCCAAATGGGTTGAAGCTGCACCCTACCAAGTGTTAGATTCCAAACGAGTAGCTCAGTTTATTCATACCTACATCCTTTGTAGGTATAGAGTCCTATTCGAAATAATCACCAAAAATGGATCTCACGTCCAAAAAAAAGTCACTCAGCTACTAAAAAAGGAGAAAATCCAACACCACAGGTCTTCTCCTTATAGGCCTCAGACAAATGGTGCAGTAGAAGCCACAAACAATACTCTCAAGAACATACTTCAAAAGATGGCTGACAACTATAAGGATTGGCACCTACATCTACCTTATGCTTTATAGGGATACAAAATGTCAGTATGCACTCCAACCGGTGCTACACCATACTCCCTGGTGTATGGAATGGAAGCAGTCCTCTCAATCAAGGTAGAAATAAAATCAGCTCGAATTATGAAAGAGAGTCGGCTGGATGAAGTGGAATGGGTAAAAGGCTACCATGAACAGCTCAATGCCATTAATGAGAGAAGAATGGATGCCCTATATCGAATTTAAGGCTACCAGCAGAAATTAGCAAGGCATTTCAACAAAAAGGTCAGAGACAAGGGACTACAGGAAGGTAACCTTGTTTTAAAGGAAATCAGAGCACCTGTTCATGATCCAAGGGGAAAATTTAGACCCAATTGGAGTGGCCAGTTTGTGCTAAAGAAGATCCTATCTGAAGGAGCAGCTATCTTAATGGATTTAGATGGCATAGAGTTTTCGAGTCCATGCAATCTAGATCAGCTCAAGATATATTTTGCATAAGCATCCTTGTAATTCATGTATTTCATTTGCATCCATGTAAAGACAAGAACTACATAGACTTGATTCTCCATAAAAGAAAAAAATGATGATGATGAAATTATTGTAAGGAGATATATAGGTGACCCGTGTGGGTTCGATCCAAATCATCACTAAAATTTCATTATGTGCTACACATTTGTTTGGCTCTTATTTGCATCTAAAAAAAATGTCTCATTTGTCTTATTTAATTTTTGAAAGATTGAAAAAGAAAATAACAGACATAAGCCATCAAACTAATCTTACAAGCCAGAAAGTCTTCCTAAAAAGCATAAATGAAAATGGGACAAAAGGTCAATCATGACTCTTATCTGCATCCTCCTCTATCTCCTTAATCATTGCAACTCTCCTAACTTTCTCAAACCGGCATGAGTTTGCTATCCACCAATCGATATACTCCAAAGTCTTGTCATAATGATGAGAAGGATGAATGGCATGAAAACCTCTTGCCCATCCATTCCTAATGGCTGGGGCCACAATGTTAGTAATAAGGATAGACTGAAATAAAGCATCGTTTGGGGGCATGCCTTGTTTATGGCCCATCTAGCGCATAACTCTAGTAGCCTAATAAAAAGTAACCATCCTCAAACCCAAAAGATAAACCATCCTGTAACCAAAGCTCATGGTCATGAATCGATTTATCTTATACCACTCACATCTCTAAAGTAATTCATCAGAATCCAACTCAAGAAGCCATTTGAGCCACTCCTTTTCAGAGTCTTTTTTTATCACAATAGTACAAGTCCTATACTAGGAAGTAGAGTAATCCGCCCTAATAGGAGGAACCACTATCCGAAGATGGTCTCTCAACCAAATTTGAAGGATAAGGGGACTAATAGTCCATGGACCACTTGAATCATATGGCTTATCCAGACTCATAATAGTCTCTATAAGTACAATGGCAGCAATAAACCTTCCCTCTTCTATCTGAGGGATCAGATTAGCAACCCTAGCATCACCCCAACTAGTAAGGCTCACGAAGATATATCAGGCAGTCAGATAAAAAGAGAGAGCCCACATCCTCAAATGAAACCACTTATCATCCTTAAAGCCTTTGGGATCATGAAATTCTGCAACTACAATAGTTAAATCCACCCAATCCTCCACCACCATGGGACTAGCTACTTCCTCACTAAGATCCAAAAGTCTTCTAAAGGAGTTGAAATATTCCACTCTCTCAACAGGAGTAGCCAAAAGAGCCTCAGGGTCAGACTCAAGCAACACAGAAAATTCCTCGAAAGTAAGAAACATTTCTTCCATGCTTGCCCCAAACCTGAAGACATAGGCAGCAGGATCCCAAAAGCATATATAGGCACGTAAAAAATCCCAGTCAATTTTCACTCCCCTCAAAGTGGGCATGGCACTTACTCCATATCTTCCTAAATTTATTCTCTCTACTTTAGTAAGATTCTTGCACCATAGGAACATTACATGACTAAAATACAACTCCATTGAGGAAAAAAGGTTTTAGAGAAAAATTTTGAGAAAAGAGCAAAGCAAGATGCTTAAAAGTATTGAACAGTGTTCAAGAGTCAATGGAATGAAGTTTTAAGGAGTGGAAGAGCCTATAAATAGCAGAAAATCAAGAAAATCTGCATCAAGGATGGAACCCACTGCGGTTGCTACACCTGGGCTGTGATAACCATAGCCCTCCCTGCGGTTGCTGCAAGGCCTCTGTGGCAGCCATTTTGGCTACCGCAGGGGCGCTTGCGGTTGCCACATCCCTTTTGCAGCAACCGCAAACTCTACTGTGTTGCCGCGACACCTTTTTCATCTCTATTATGCAAATTTGGAGCTTCTTAGCTAAAAAAAGAAAAAAAGGTGGGGGCCCTATTTCAGTTAAATTTAGGAAATGCATTCATGCATATTACACATACATTATCAGGATAGAAGTACATCTCATAACAAGTAAAGCTGTTCATGACATCATATCATAGCATCACATTTTAGAAAACATCCATACATGTCATAACATTATAGTAGGAAGAACATCCATTACATCCATACATATCATTCATAAGACTAATAATTCAAAGGAAGGAAAATAAAGTATCTAACAGTGTCTGCGCCTCTCCCTCCTCAGCTCACGTGGAGACTCATCTCTCTCATCACCACTAGCACCTCTACCTCTACTAGCATCTCTACTACCTCCCAACTTTGCTCAGGTTAAAGCAGATGATAGAGCAGTAATCAGACGACCCATCACTATCTGGGCCTCACTAGCGCAATCCACAGGCACCTACAAGATAAAAAAAGTCAAGAAATTGAGCAAGAATCTAAAGTCATAGCAGAATTAAGATAACCTACCTCAGAAGTATTGGCTGGAACCTCAGGCCATCTAAATGGTGCCACTACAGAAGAATCATACTCAACTAGCTGCCCTTGCTTAACAGAAAAGTACTGACATTGTGTAGAAGGCCATAGACTCTGATGCCAAATGTCACCACCAGATGACCCTAAAGCTACTCCAGGGTCAAGAACAGCAGTAGTAGAGGGAGGAGTAACTCTAGAAGGCCTCGCTTTGTTCAAAAGATCCCTAACCAAAGGTGTCTGAGTGGAACCAACAGCCGATCTCTTAGGATCAAAAACAAAATCCCTCCTAGGAACAGTACCAGTCATCAAGGAAGCCTAGCAGAAGTAGTCATAATATGCATCATGATCTAAGAAATGATCACAAGGGAGGCCTGCCAGCAATGCCCCGTCATCTACAATACTCTATCCATGTCTCATATCAGCTGGGGGAGGTAAAGGCACAACCCTATCACCAGTAATCTGCCCTTTGACTCTTTCCCCAAGGTAATATCTTCTTTCATCCCTGAAGCGGAGAAGTAGTCTACATGAGGAAAGCACGTAGTTGGAACCCATCCATTCCATCACTGATGGTGGTAAGCGATCTTGATAGGCATTCCACCAGACCTATAAAATAGAAAGTAAGTCCGAAGCAATTAAAAGTAATAGAAGGCCAAGACAAATACCTAGTGTACACCCAACTGGCTGAAATGGGTCCGGTAACCAGCAAAACCCATCCTGTCGAAGCGGCTATGGTTACTATAACTCTATAAGTACCCCCAGGGCACTCTATCAGGAACCAAATTTCTTAAGGGTGGGGATACCCAAGTAAAGTATTCATAAGCTTAATACTGCAAAACAGACAGCAGTTAGTCAAGATAATAATGAAGTGCAATACAGACAGCAAAAATGAGAAAAGAACACATGCTCACCTCCCAAATAACATGGGTACCACCCAGACTGGAAAAAGTGTTTCGGGAGAGATCAAACATCTCCCAATACATCACACACAAAGTAGCACCTCCCCAATCATACTCAAAAATCTGAGTCAAGTCCTCCAATGAAGCCAAGATACTGAAATCAATGGTGTCTCTCCTCGTGTGAGAGATAGAGCAACCCAAAATCATCACAAGGCACAAACGAGCTGCCTGCTCAGTGGTATAGCCCCCATACTGATCTAAATCACCAATCCTGTTCTGAAGCCAGACTCTCGACACATGAACATCAGTGTGAGGAGGGTCAAAACCCAATAGCTCAGTCATCCTCTAACTATCTAGTGCAGTCCAAGAACCGTAAAAGTCTAAAGCCCAGTGATGAAAAGGCAAACCAACAAGCAAATGGAGATCCATAGAAGTCACCGTCAACTCCCCATGTGGAAAATGAAAAGTATTGGTAGTGTCCCACCACCTCTCTGCCAAAGCCCTTAATAAGGCGTGATCGCCCTCACAAGAACACTCTAAGTCTAGCAGACCGAGCAAACTAGAAGGCTCGATCATAGCTCGCACATCAGGATGGCGATTCAGGTAAATGACAACCCTCACCAGGTTACCTCTACCTCCTCTCAACCTCAGATCACATGACTTCACATGTAATACACAGAAAATAAATTTTTGCATGCATAAGAAACTAGATTTTTCTTCACCTTTTTTCTATTTTATTTTTTATTTAAAATTTCATTGTAAAAAAAAAAAAAAAACATCACTGCATAATGAACCAGACTGCATCATATTATTGCTTGTATAGAACTAACTTAAGTGCAGGAAAGAAAATAAATACGTCCATACTGCTAGTAAAGCTTGCATGATCTCTGGGCTCCTGCAACAGAACCTCGAGATTCACATCACCTCGAGGCGCCAAGTAGCTTCTCACATGCCTTGAACTCGAGGAAGCCATCTTGATGAAGGAGTTTTAGAGAGATAAAGTCTAAGTAGAGAGAGAGAGATGAAATGGAAAGTGGTGAAGATGAATGGAGAAGGAAGGGGTATTTATAGAAGGAACCGTGGGCCCCACTTCATCATTTCCTTTCAGTTCGCATATCTAAGTTGCCAGATTTTGCCATAACAAATCCTATTTCGAGTTAGAATTTAGTTCTTTCCAAACAAATAGATCTGCAAGATTTTTATCTGTGCCACAGAATATAAAGCAACTCAATTGGAATCCAGAATCTTCCGTAACTGCAGAAAGTCCAAAAATTCAAAATGCCGAGAAAAATTGGAAAACAGTCCAAATGAATTCAGAAAAGCCCAAAAACAGACATGGCACCTCGACATAAATCTTGAAACTGACCAAGATCTTCAGTTGTCTGAAAACTTTCAAAATTCCCTTGGTTCACACTTATCCGACCCAAATCTGATAAGGGAGGCAGCTGTGAATCCTCTATTTTGCACCTCCAAATGACCGACATTTGACCACGAACACATACAATTAGACTAGGCTCAAATCATATCAAAGACGGAGAAAAACGGGCCAAAAAAAGGAATGCGATAACTCGTGGGCCTATTGTGGTAACTCGCAACCAGCTGCGGTTACCATAGCTGCCTCTACAATTACTGTAGAGGCCCCTGCGATAGCCAATTGGCTATCACAGCCGGTGTTGCAGCAACTGCAAAGCCCTCTGCGGTTACCGTAGCCGACCCCTCAGTTACTGCAACCATGCCTTTTCAAAATCCTACTCGAAAACTATTTATTTTTACTCCAAACTCCTCCTATAAATACCTAGCATCTCATAATAGCTAGAGACATACAATTACATGCTTCTATACTCTCTCTAAAGCTTTCTAAACTTTATTTCTAAGCTTTTCAATCATCACAACCCTCTTCCTAAACCTCTAAATCTCTAAAATCTCATTCCAAAAACCTCCTCCATCACATAAAATCCCATTCATAAGTTTCCTAATTATCTCAAAACCTTATTCACAAGCCTCCTAATCACTTCAAGTTCTACTCTTAAGCTTCCTAATCAAGAAAAGGTTTGATTCAAGCCATTTTCTTTCAAAAGGAATTTGTGGTTCTCAAGCAAAGGTGTTATCCAAGAGTTCACACTATTCAAGAGTCCTTCTTCCAAAAGAAGCATTCGTGATATCCCGGAGCCAAGGTGGAACTTAAATCCAGTGCTAAGCTTGCTCCCTACGTTTCTCGCCAACATAGGCCAAGGGTAAAAGCTCTTTCCTTTTCCTTTTTTAATTTTAATTTCAAGATCTAAATCTGAAAAGGTCTAATTTTTGTTAATTAAAATCTGACCTAATTAACAAATCTCTAAAGCCCTTTAAAATCAATCAAAACATGATAACAAAAGCAATGAATTAAAAACCCTCCTTTGCAAGAAGGAAGAACTGCGTGGGATTTGATTTCCATTCAAAGGGATACGCAGGCTTGCCCTCTCTAAGGCATTCAACTCTGCTAAAATTAACAACTTCTTCTCTCTATCACCTTCTTCACATAGTTTATGATTAAAAATGTTTTTCTTAAATAAAAATAAAAATTTTAATTCTTTTTTATTATAATTATTTTAATACTCTCTTTCTTATTTTAGTTGTTCAGATTATTTGGGGAATGTGTGCTTTTCCTAAAACCCATAAGGGCAAGAGGAAAGATTCCTTGATTTTGATATTTTGACTTGTAATAGTCTTAAGTAGTTACTTCTTTATCTTTTTTGCATCTTGTGATTATCATTATCTCATATTTGTCATGCATTTCACGAGTAATATTTGTTTCATACATCATGTTATATCTATTCATGCATACATAAAAACTTCTTTTTATAAAAGTTATTTTGTATTTAAGCCAAACTAAATTTTTTTGTATTGTTTTAACCAAAACCTAGTCCTTGAACCCTCTTTGGTCATTCAAGGACTAGTGCTTTTCCTTGGGATAAATGATATAATTTTGGAGTCACTCAAATTGGGTTTTTCCTTTAATTTTTCCAACTAAAATAAACAAATTTAAAGTGGCGACTCTCTTTTGCAACTTACAACTTACAAAATACAATTTTATGAACTCATAGTGGGTTCCAATCATGATGTTTCTCTCAAATGGGCATTTTTTATTCCCTCTAGCGGATCAGACGGGGTGCTCAGGTGAGGCCTCACAGCTATCCATAAGTTCTTTTTCTCTTTCCCCCTCTAATCAATTTATTTAAATTAATTAATTAATCATTTTAAATAATTAATTGCTCCACCCTAACCTAAGTTAATTAAAATCCTTTTAATTAACTGATCTTTTTTAAGTTGACCACACAACTAATTAATTAATTAATTAATCTTTTTAATTAATTAATTAACCCATCCATTTAATCACATTATTTTAGTTAATTAGTCATTTTAATTAATTAATTAATCCATCAATTAATCTAATTCTTTAGTATCGATAAAATAGAACTTCAGTCTGGCAAAACCCTCTATCCCACACGCATACCAAAAGAGAAAGATAGCATCTTTTCTCACCCTCAAATCCCTAAGCCAAAACAAATCATTATGATCAACCTTTGAAACCCTTCCACTTCACAGTGGAGCAAATTGCATGGATTTTGATCCCCATTCAATAAGTACATAGGCATGTATGGGATCTGACTCTAAGCCTCAAATCCAATTCCAACTTAATCCCTTTCAATGTAATTAATTCCATGTTCTTATTTTGTAAGGGAATTTGTGGTCTTCTTAGAAATCATAAGGACTAGAGAAAGCATCCCATTATTTCATTTATGTAAATTAATTAATTTAATTATTTTAGAGTCGATGAGCGATTGTGTGGTTTCCCTATAATCTATAAGGGATAAAGGAAATGCTCTCCTTGGCTTATATATATTTTACTTTATTTGTTCTTTAATTTCTTCATGCATTCCAAATTATGCCATGATCATAGTTCACATGTTAACCTATATGAACAAGCATTCACTCTTAAAAACTTCAACATACTCACCCATCTCACTTCAATGCTTCAAAACAATCTCCAATCCACAACATATCACTATAAACTTATTTTATAAGCCTTGTTCCAACACAAGTATAACTCATACATCATGAAACACAAAATACATAACACATAACTCATAATAACACATGATAAACATCAAGTAACCCATATAAACGATCAAATGAATAAACATATTATACTAATTTAAAGTGAAAATAACTTTATTACTCTTAAGAATTTTAAATTCAATTGAAACAATATATTCTAAATACTCACCTAGACTATAGGTTATGATCTGGCTAAACACTCATTTTCAGTAGTTATCTTTTCAATTCTCCTTTAAGATTTCCCTAAGAACATAATATTATTTATCAAAAATAATTACTATATATCTCTAAGATTACCTACTAAAAATTCTGCAGCACCTTATTCTAAATACTCACCTGGACTATAGGTTATGATCTGGCTAAATACTCACTTTCAGTAGTTATCTTTTGAATTCTCCTTTAAGATTTCCCTAAGAACATAACATTATTTATCAGAAATAATTACTATATATCTCTAAGATTATCTACTAAAAATTCGGCAGCACCTTTGCTAAGACTAGACTTAACCCCTTATTAAAATAAACTCAATTTATCAATAATATTGCAACCAAATGGTTGAACCTGGACCTCTAACACATTAATCCCATTTTCCATTCTCATCTATTCATTACCAAGCTATCAGTCAATAGTTCAACTTAATTGATAATCATTTACCTTAATTTAACCTTCAATTCTTCGCCAATACTTTTCAATAATCACAAAAAAATAATATTTATCAATCTAGCTACATATTTACGCTAATTAATTTGTAATAAATAATATATTTAAATTCTCAAAATTGATTTTGTAACTCATTATCTAAATACAATTAAATGCTGAAATTTATACCAAATGACTCAGTTTAACTAGTTGGAGTTGCTATTTGAAAATGTCCATTTCAATAGTGGCCAAAAATTGTCATTGGTAGCTGTTGACAATAAAATTGGTATCAAAATGCTCATTTTAGTGCGCAAAATCCAAATTCGCATGTCACTTTTGTGCACTAACCAAAGAATTGCCAAAAATGGCATCAGCAGCTGTGAAAGTCACTGGATTTCAGTGAAATTTCATGTTGGTAAAAAATTGACAAATGAGATACCAAATTGAAGTATAGGAAGAGCATACCAAAATCCCTAGGAACAAAAGTTGAAAAAGGCCTAGAAGGATGATCGTTGATTGTTGTTTAAAAGGCACATCCATTATGCTTCGGCAATTGTTAGCGACGTGCTTTTGTCAGATGAACGATGGAATGGTGGCCTTCCTCTATGTGTGATATGTGGTAGCTAATAGTGGCCGGATGGTGGTGGTTTACCTTAGCAATCTCCTTTTCTTCTTCTTCTTCTTCTTCTTCTCTCTATCCAATATCTACTCTCTTTGCCCGTTCTCTCCCTCTGTCTGAGTTCTAATTACTGACCAGACTTTTTATGCTTTTGTATTTTAAAAATTACATAATACATATATAAATTCAAGAAAGAATATAACAAGTAAACTTAAATAGCTTAATGATTAACAAGTTGCTAGAATTCCCTTTGGTCACAAATTAAAACCATGATAAAAACCATTTTGTTTTACATTTTTATTTTCAAATTATTTGTCTTTATTCACAATATTTTTAGGATCCTTTAATATACAATAATTTTTAGAATTATACAAATATATTTTTAGTTAAATAAATTATAATAAATCTAACCTTCATATTTTATTTTATAAAATATTTTGTTTACTTAAAAATATTAATATGGCAATGTAAATAAATTTAGACCATTATAAATATCAATATAAAACATAATTAAATATATAGGTCATTTAAAATATCAATAGTAAAATATAATTAAATCAATATATTTTCAAATATCAACATATAAAAATATGAATTGATCAATATCATTTCAAATATCAATATGAAATAAATATATCAATATCCATACATATTATTAAAAATAATTATCAATATAAATAGCAATTATAAAATATTAATTAATAAATATATAGTTTTAAATGTCAATATAAAAATAATTAAATATATATTTGTATAAAATCATAATTTTAAAAGAAATAAAATTTCAATTATTTCTTTAAGAAATTGTTTAAGGTTTAGTTAGACTAGATATTGATATTGGAGATTTATTTATATCATTTTGGTGTCTTGTTAAACTTGATATGTTATTTGTTGCCAGCATAGTGTGTCAGAGTGCGCAGTAAAAGCGTGGTGGAGAAGTTTATTGAAAGGTGTTGTGTTTGAAAATTTGAGGATAAATTTTCTTAAGGGGGGAAGATTGAAATACCTTGAATTTTCAATTATTTTTCTAAAATCCTATTTTTATACGGAAATACATTATTTTAGTATTTTTCTTATTCAAGCAAGAATTGAAGTTGTATTTTATTAAATTATATATATTCATACTATTTCAATATTATATATGTATATTATTATGAGATATTATTGTGGGTACTTGGAGAAATTGTATTTTGATATTGAATATTAATATTATATTTGATTAATCTGAATTATATTGTTAATTATATAAATTATCAAAAGTTTGGATTTCCGTTATAATTGCTATTATTATGAATAAGTTTTATTAATTAAACTATTATTATGTAATTATGGTTATTATTATTATTATTATTATTATTATTATTATTATTATTATTATTATTATTATTATTATCATCATCATCATTAATATTATTATTGTTATATATATATATATATATATATATATATATATATATATATATATATATATATATATATATATATGAGTTTATGTTGTAAATTATTGTTATTGTTATTATTATCGGTATTATTATTATTATTATTATTATTATTATTATTATTATTATTATTATTATTATTATTATTATTATTATTATTATTATTATTATTATTATTATTATTATTATTATTGTTTTAATATATAAGTATGTTTTAAGTAAATTAAGAGAAGAAGAAGAAATGGAGTATTGTGATTGGTTGTTGAAGGAAACGGGAAAAGAAAGAGAAAGGAGAAGAGATAGAGAGCAGGCAAGCTGGAAGCCGGAGGACCACCATATAGCCGACGGTGGGCTGCACTGCCACCTCCAGTGGCTAGCCCACCGTTCGATGATCTCAAGGGAGGCAGTAGACTGTTGATCGACCAACGGACGGCGGAGTACTCATGCGAAGAAGAATTCTGGCTGCCAAAGCTTTAAATTGACTTTCTGGCTGATTCTGGCGGCAGAATTTGATGAGGTTAGTTTCGTTCGACTCCTGAGGATGAGAACTTTGATTTGGTACCAACCATGCCTCCGATTGGCTACCAAAGGAAGAAATCAAAAAATCCAAAACCAAAGCTTCTGAGGCATTTTTCGGTGACTTGCGAGCGATTGATGGTGAGTGGATGTGGTTTTTGTGATCCTAGCATCAAGGTGAACCTGTTGGTGTGAAGATCACTCAGATTTGCCACCAGCAGCGACAGCACATGGTCGGCCGCGGCGGCGCTTGGGGCAATCCAGCGGCTTCATTTCGTCGTTCCAGCGCGACTCTCGACATTCGTTCGATTGGAAATTGTGAGGGTAAATCCGAAACTCCTTTATCTCAGTTGTTAATTAAGTTATATTATGTTTAGCGGATTCTAGTTTGTGGTTGTTATGCGTTTGTTGAGTTTGTTGTTGAGTTTGAGTTGGGAGGACCCAGGAGGGGTTGTTGAGATTATGTTGACTGTTAAGATTATTTTAGAAGTGTTGTATTTTCTGTTGAGTTGGGTAGTATCAGAGAGTAGTATGGTTCTGCTGAAATTTTGGCAAGAGTTCCAATATTTTTTAAGTTGTGTCTGGACATGTGAGTCACTCATATTCTGATAATATCTCTTGTTATTCAGTGTCCTGGTTTCTGGCGGCCTTTTGGTTCCAAGAGTCGCACTTCCAAGGGAAGTCTTTGAGATATGTCATCAATTAGGTGAGTGATACTCCCTAATATGTTATTCTGTTTTCATATGCATCTGCATCTATTGTATATGTATATATATGTATATTATGCACTATTATTGCATAGATGCATGTGACATTTGATTGTGAATGGTGAATCAATATTCTATGCTATATTGTGATTGTGGTTGATGGATGGAGATTGGAAGGATACAGTACCACCTAGGATCATGGGTATGATTATGGATATGGTTACTATTATGATTGTGATGAGATTGAGAAGATGAGCTATGACTGGTGTATGCTGGCCGGGCCTGCTCATCGTCAGGGCTGCTATCAGTTGGGTCAGGACTACTTAGTACAGACTAATGATGGCCGAACCCATTGGATATAAGATATAGATTATTGGATTCAGAGAGCCATGATAGGGGATCGGCTCCCCATATTGAGTATTAGTGTGGTACTGTGGACCGTATCTCATCATTGCTTGATGATGTGATTTGTCTGTCTCTGTGACATAGTGCATATTATGATCATTAGAAATCTGTCTGTAGGACACCAGTTTAATATGTTAGCTGGTATCATTCACTGAGTCGGACGCTCATTCCTGTTCATTTTGTTATTTTTTAGGTCAAGGAATGAGTCTGTGAAGGAATTATAAACTGAGTAAACTGCCAATTTTCTTTCGGTAGTAGTCTGTATTATTAAGTATTGAGAAGTATAAATAACATATCCATAATTGTATTGTAATTATAGAACTCCGCAATGTTACCTTTGTTACCTGTATTTTATGTGATTATCAGTTACTATGTATATTTTGAGTTGAAACTTGGTTGTTAAGCAGGATCCACTATTATGTTGTAATTGTCGTTTATGAGATAATAGAGTTATGAGCCTAATGTGGCCTTTGAGTTAAATTGATGTTATTTAATTGGATCTGCTTAACAATGGGCCTTAACCCCATTATGTATTAGTTTGTCGTGTTATGTGAGGTCAGGCTTACTATAGGCACTGGTAGTTATGTGCATTTTCCGTGTCCTAGTACCAGTCGTGTGCCCTTGGGTTCAAGGCATGACAACATCAGTCTTGTAGTAGAGATACATTGTAATTAAACTGCATATACATGACTTTCTAATTACAGGTACATTATTACTTATAATGCATATACATTAGTGTTAAATTGCATGTATATTACTTTTAAATTATCAGTTAATGATGAAATATATCTTTAATTATAATATTTATGATAAAAATATTCTAATTACAATTAATCTATACACATTAGTTTTGTACTATGAATACATTGTAATCAAACTACATGTATATGACTCTCTAACTACAGGTATATTATTATTTAAAATGTATGTATATTGGTGTTAAATTACATCTACATTACTTTTAAACTATCAATTAAGGATAAAATATATTTTCAATTACAATACTAATAATAAAAATATGCTAATAACAATTAGTCTATATGCATTATTCTTGGACCGGAGAAACATTATAATTAAATTGCATATACAT
>CANTUT010000970.1:215000-363864 GCA_947687605.1 Reutealis trisperma
GAACAATTTGAAGAAAAAAAACATTGATTGTGGTTTTAAGAATAAAAATATTAATTGTCAGGTGTTTGAAAAATAATGTTTGTTAGATGATTGAGAATTTGTATTTTTATTTAAAATTTTTTATGAATATTGTTAGTTTTATTAGACTTTTTAGCTTTAAAAATTGAAAACAAAAAGTGGATGGTTTTCATAAGAACCGAAAAATCATATTGGACCGGATTGAGCCCAAAGAATCGAAAAATCGAATTGTATTGTACCGAATTTTTAGTTCAATTCAATACAATTCTTTAATAATTTTGGTTCGATTCTAATTCTTTAATTTTAAGGAATCAAAAATTTCAGTTCGATTCGATTCTTTTTTAATAACCGAACTGAACTGGACCGAGCTCACCGTAAGTTACGGATACATCGAATAATTTGCGTGAAAGCATGCTGCCAAGTGGCAAAGGATACTTTGCTGCTAAGGCCCGCAAAGAAGAGAATTGGGTGAGCAAAGCCATGGCCAACGCAAACAAGGAAATAAAGGATCAGGGCTTTACTGAGTTGAATGAATATAAAAACCCGAATAAGCGTATTGTCATCCCACATCATGGCTTCCGAGAAAGAGGCTGCTTTAGCAGCTGTTCCTTCCGATTCTCCCACCATGTAGGTATCCTATACGCAATTTTACTCTTTTTTCTTGTTTGAGGCATTTTTCAATTACTAAGTTTTCATTTTTTTTTTTTTTTTGATTTGCAGATTTGACAAAATTATCAACAAGCAAATCCCATCTACTGTGGTTTATGAGGATGAGAAGGTACTTGATACGCTTTGCTGGGGCTTCTTAATTTGACTTGTTTGTAATTTTTTTATTAATCTTGAATAGCTAATTGGCTTGCACTAATTTCAGATCTCAGAACATGAAAACTAGAACTTGATTATTGCAAAGTTCTGATTTTTTTTGAACTTTTTGATAATTTTAGTACTTCATAAATTTCTAATTGGTTTTGATATTTGATTACCAATTTTTTAATCTCTTTATTTTGTTAGGTGCTGGCTTTTAGGGATATAGATCCTCAAGCTCCTACACACATTCTGATCATTCCCAAAGTCAAGGATGGCTTAACTGGACTGTCTAAGGTATTTCACTGTTGCTTTTATGTTCTTTTCTTGCATCCCTTAGTAACTTTAGCTGCATAAGTTTTTTGAAAATTTGCATGAATCTGCTATATTTTTAGCTAGTCATGAGCCCACACATTGTAATAATTAATCCAGGGAAGAATGAAGTGTTTTGTTTAATCACGTTATCTATAAGTGAATTTTTTTTGTTAAATTGGAAATTTTTTAAAAGAGAAGAGGGTACCAGGGTATAAATTGCTGACCTCCTGCGTTATGAAGCAACTAATAGCCTAGTCCAATGATAATCTTATTAAATTATAAATTTTATATTTACTTATAAATCTTATATTTATAAGATATAGCTCATGATTTTTGTTTCCTCGAGTTATTTGCTGAGGTAAAATGATATCAGTTTAGAATAAAGCTGTTATAGGAACCGTAGGTAGTTTGGGTGTTTTCTGACTAGTTATCGAATCATGTGCTAGCACACCAAAAAAGGAATATATGCAGAAACCTTTTACACTTGCAATGATGTAAATGAGTTGTAATCCCAAATACCCAATATTTTCTACTTTCGAATAGATCATGTTATACATGCGTGTTATAGATCATGGTAACATGATATAACAAAAAAAAAATTGATTGTTGTTTTAACCTAGGAATAGAAATAGACAGGGTACCGCTTGAAGCACAACAAACATTCAAAAATTATTGTGGAAGGAGAAGAGATCTCCAACTTGGAGAAAATGTTGATAGAGGTAGCAGAAAATTGATATTTTCAACTCACTTGCTATTGATTCCTTGCATGTGATTCATTGCATCTAGATAATAGATTTAGGGACTTGAATGGAGTAAGAGCGAGAGAACAAGGAAAGAGTTCACGATCACCATCAATTTAGCACGAGTTGAAATCATCTTCTTGGAAAATTATCATTTTGCTGGCCATGGTATCAGCATCCCAGATCTGTTTTTCGGGCAATCAGAGTTTTGACTGAGTAAGAGAAAGGACAAGTTACCCACGTCACCACGTGTCATACTTTTGAATTAGAAAATATTAAAGAAGTCGTGTCCATGATAGCATTTCTAGCGAGGGACCAATTAGATTCAAGCACCAATAATATTGTTGTTATTTTAATTAGGAAAAAGGTTTTATAAGTAAAATAATTATGTGCACTAGTGAGGGTTTGACATTGCTATTTGAGCTGTGGTTGAGAAAAGCACTATGTTGAAGTTGAAAATATAATTAGAGATGATCAAATTTTGTTTTGAGGATGAATTTATCGTACTCTAGTCATAAAGTTTCAAAGCAACTAAATAACACCCTAAAATTGCTTTTTCCAACAGCATCTATTGTGCATTTCTGGTAAAGCAATTCTAACCTCAATGCCCAAAGGCTTTAACAAGTTTAAGGACAATAGGTTTAATGTACCTCTGCACTGATATTGCTACTGTTTTAGGCCCTTTCATTAGCCACAACATTATTCCTTTTACAGCACTAAACTGGCTGATACATGATTATTTTTATGCATGCAAAATACCTTATCAAATTCACGTCCTACAAATGTTAATATGTTGGAACCAACTGTTGTACTCTGCTATCAAATCTTTGAGGAATCCACATGTGAAAAGTTCCTTTCACCCATGAGCCTGTTATCTATTCTCATTCAAATAGAGCAGTTTGGTGGGCCCGTTTTGCCCCTGTCGAACTCTCAAACAGATTAACAATATGCATTTTCTAATTTTTTTTTTATGGCTTTGTTTCTTAGGCTGAGGAGAGGCATTGTGATATTCTTGGTTGCCTGCTATACGCTGCCAAGCTCATTGCTAAGCAGGAAGGACTCGAAGATGGCTTTAGGATTGTGATTAATGATGGACCAAATGGATGTATGTGGTCTTCAATTGTTGAGCATTAATGCATTAAGTAGAACGGCCATGGATATAACTCAGTTTCAAGTATGCTTCTTCTGAGACGAGTTTTTTTTTATGCCTTTTGCAGGTCAATCTGTCTATCACCTTCACATCCACCTCCTTGGCGGACGTCAAATGAACTGGCCCCCTGGCTAAGACTTAGTCATCATGTAGATGGACAAACCTCAATGGTCCTAACGCATTGCCTTCTGTCTCAATTTGTACTGAACTTGAATTGCAGATAGATTTAGCCTGCAGTTACAATCTGGCAGGTTATTTTAATAATGTGAAGGGTTTTACACTGTACTAGTAAGCCACCTATGAGACCAGGCGAAAAACATATTTCCATTCACTGTAGCTGTTGAAAGTGCTATTTAGCCTATTAGTATAACTAAGGAGTTATTTTATTTTATTTTATTTTATTTTTTCTGGTTTCAATTGAAAATTTTAAGTCGAGACTTTTTGATGATAATAGTACCTTTGAACTAAAAGTTACATAGGTACTATATGCTCATTTTTGCCATAAATTGCCCTAAAGGTAAGGGTATTTACATGGCCATAATGTTTTAATGCCGCAAACTAATGTGATAAAAATTACAAATGAAGTTCTTATCTACTCAAAATATATATAGGATGGCAGGAAGATATTTCAATCAGATCTATGGAAAATATTATTAGAACATCAAGAATTTTAGAGCAATTTGATGGTACTATATATGTAGAATATATTCAATATTTCCAACATTTATGTCAAATCGGCCTACTCATTCAACTAGAATCTAATATCTCAACTGTGGACTTCAACAAGGTAATTTTTAACGATAAAAATATTAAGTTGAATATATTTTCTAAAGAATTTACAATGTATAATTACTTTTAAAGAAAGAATTTTTAATAGACTACAAAGTACAATAGAGTTTATGATTTGCAATTGGTTTTCTTGAAAAACAGAAATAATATAAGAACAAGACGTTATGATTATTTAAATACGACTATAGGAAATATTTAATTTTTTCTAGTGATTTTTTTAATTGCTAGTTGAAATACTATAAAATGCTTCTCTAAATGAAATATAAGTAAATATAAAAACATTCGCAATTGGAATACAAGCAATAATATTGTCCCTTTTTTTTTTTTTTTCTCCTTTATAGCAAACTAGTCAATAGCCATAAAAATTTATTAAAATATTATTATATTTTATAAATTCAATAATTTAATTTTTCATTATTATATCAAAACAAAATATAATGTATTTGCACCATAATATTTTTATGGGTTAAAATTGTAAAAGGCCAATTAAAATTCAAGTTCAAATTGAGCAGTAAGACTTATAGAGATCTACAAATCGAATCTAGTTACGGTTGATATTCCAGATAGTTGCGAAGAACTCTAGAGAGATTCTATAGTAGTTACTGGAGGTTACCGACAATTGATCTATCATAGGGAGTGAAGTAACAGTTACTAAAATGTAGCAGTGGTGGAAAATTATCTCTTATAGAGTATTTAAGCTAAATGGTATCTTCTATTCAAATCCCAACCAATTAATTGCTCAACAAGCTCTACTTTTTTTATCAGCCCCATCGGACAGATTTTTCCTTTCTTGCTTTCTGTTTTCAAGCTTTTTTTTTATCACTGTAATCATTCAATAAAATTTTTTTCCACTATTATTACTTTACCTCCATGGTTACTGCTTATTTGCTACTTAGAGTCCAAACATACTATGGTAAGGAAATTTGGGAATTCACAATTCATTGATAAGAAGTTAGAAAAGATGCAATCTACAGGCTCGTGCACCTTCATCTGCACGCGGCACACTTAAGCAATTACTAATTTATCCTTATGCCAAATTTCACAACCAACAATATGTTTGGCATGTCTAGTTGTCACGATCCAATTTCTAGGCTGTAATGGTCCTAGAGTTTAGGGAGACATAAAGTCACATAAATCCGTAGAACCCCATTGAACTTATTATCATTTAGAATATTCCACTTTATAACTTATTCCAAGATCGACACCCCATTCACTCTTTATCATTTCCCCTGTTACTTCAACCATTCATTTATAATCAATGCACATTAATACCATTTCATAACTATTGATTAGCATACCATCCTTAAGTATTAATAGATACTATCCATACATTCTTATCATAAATATGTATATATAACAACTATTATCATTTATTTACAATACTTTCAAACACATTACATTTTAATACTAAGCCTTCAAATACCATGGAGCTCTAGATCGATTATCCTAGGGATGACACAAGCAAACACAAAACATGTCATTCTAGCAGAGCAAGTCCCAAGCAGAAAAGCATAGCTTGGAATTTACCTTACTAACGAATCACCCTAACCTGAAAAATTTTGAACAACTATGAAATGAGACGAGTTTAGTGAGTACACAATAATATAACATAACATGAAGGCAATATAAGAGATTATCACTTGGATTGGTTCAAGGTAGCAATAGAGTGATATTAATCAAAATTGGTCATATTGAACTTTAGAATGCATTTTAACAAAAATAATAATGTCTTGGAAGCAAAAAGCTTCCCACATATAAATATTAAATAGTGGCAGTCTAAGCCTTGCTCACTCACATGCATCACATTATGCAAAACTAATCATGTCTTGTGGTTAGGCGCTCCCCCAATAGAGGTTGGGCACTCTCACCTTACCTTCGGGCTTATACCAAATGCACAAAGTCTGATGCCTTTCCTCACATCAAACAAGATTTATGCTTAATCATGGGTATCAATGAAAGACATATTCAAGGTCTATATTAGGAATTCAATGGAAAATAGTTGGCATATCAATTATTCTCATCATTGGGTACAACATAGCACCAATGTAAGAGGCTTATCATGCTCAAATTATCATATAAGAAAGATATTGAATTCAAAGGTTCAACAATATATGGGCAACACATATTCAATGTCTTTTTAGGGTACGTATCAAAGGATGGTATTTCAAATAATGGGTTGCAAATAACATGGCACAATTACATCATATTATTAATTACTCACCTTAAACTCCTTTGCTTTTATTGGTTGTTCGTTCTTGATTAATTTAATATCCTTCACGGTTTTGAGCAATTTCCTTGCCCTTGCCTTGAAGTTCTACACCTATAATATTTCAATTACATATCAATTAGTAACTAATGGTGTTACTAATTATATCTTATACTTGTTTTATTACTTCAACTTACAATATAGACGTATCAATAGTGTTATATACATACTTATTCTTATTTTGAATCATTTCTAAGCTAAATTCCTCATTCAATTTCATGATTTCAAGTTTAAATCTCAAAATTCCCAAATTATTCTGTAAACCCTAGAATTTGGGTAAAACTATCAATTTCCCTTTCAAACCTCAAATTAACCATAGATTCACTAATTTAACACCTAGGCAATTAATTTCCACTAATTATTTTAAGTTAATTTACTCTTATTCATATGAACCTTAGCTTATCCCACTTAGGTCAAATTTGGGAAAAACTTATAATTCCTCATTAGATCTTCAAATTAGTTGTAGAAATGTGAAATTAATATAACATAAAACATATATGACTACTCAATTATCACAATCTAGTATTAAAACACAAAATTCCTGTTTTAACTAAGTTTATGTCACTAAGATATTCAAGTCTTAAATCAAGTTCCCAAAATTCATTTTAACATCTCTAAATCATTTTTATTCATCTAAAATAACTATATATGCATTCAATTTGAATTTAGAACACTTCTTTACTATTTCCTAGTGTTGGTCGAATTTTATATCTATTAGGTTTGGTGATTTTCATGTTAATAGAAAGTGGAACCCTATGCAATCTTACAATTTCATTAACATATATCTGAGCGTATAGCATTGCCGAATATGTAATCTTTACCTCAATAAAGTGTGTAGATTTCATCAGCTGATCCACTATAACCCATATTGAGTCGAACTCTTTTGCAGTCTTAGGTAGACCCACTATGAAATCCATAGTGATCTGTTCCCACTTCCACTCTAGTAATCTTATCTCCTAAAGTAATCCAAATGGTTTTTGGTGTTCAAATTTCACTTGCTAACAAGTGAGACATGAAGCTACAAAATTTGCCTCATCTTTCTTCATTCCAAGCCACCAATAAGTACTCTTTATATCATAGTACATTTTGGTAGTACCTGGATGTACGCTACATGAGGTTTGATGTGCTTCTTTCAAAATTCTCTCCCTCAACTCTTTTACATTAGGCATGCATAATCGATCTCCACACTTCAAAGCATCTCCTTTTATGTGAAACTCTGGGGCTTGTCCTTTTCACATCCTTAAAGATTTACTTTTAACTAAGGGTCTTGATTTTGCAACATTTTTATCTCATCAAGGAGTTTGGGCCTTACTTGGAAGTAAGCAAAATAGCACTTATGATTCATCTACTTCCAATTGTAAACCTTCATTAAATATCTCTTTTTAACTCCCTTACTATTGGCCTCTTTTGCATAACAATATGTGAAAGGCTACCCATTGATTTCTTGCTCAATGCATCTGCTACAACATTGGCTTTACTAAGATGGTAAAATATTTGGCAATCATAATCCTTTAACAATTCTATTCACCTTCTTTGCCTCAAATTTAAATCTCTTTGCTTTAAGATGTGTTGAAGACTTTTATGATCTGTATAGACCTCACATTTCTTCCCATACAAATAGTGCCACCATATCTTTAAGGCAAGGATAACTACCACCATTTCTAAATCATGAGTGGGATAATTCATTTTATGTCGCTTTAATTGCCTAGATGCATAAGCAATAACTCTTCCATTTTGCATTAAAATTCATCCTAACCCAATTCTAGAAGCATCACAGTATATGGCAAAACCTTCATTCCCATTAGGTAATGCCTATACAGAAGCTGTGATTAAGCAATCTTTAAGTTTTTGGAAACTCTCTTCACAAGTCTCATCCTATTTAAACTTAACTTGCTTTCTTGCAAGCCTTGTTAGTAGCACTACTATTCTAAAAACATCCTTTATAAAATAGCGATAGTACCCTACCATACCTAAGAAACTCCTTACTTTAGTAACAGTTGTGGGTCGAGGCCAATTCGCTATCGCTTTTACTTTCTTAGAATCTACCTTGATTTCTTCTTTGCTAACTATATGTCCAAGGAAATAGACTCATTCCATCCAGAAATCACATTTAGACAATTTAGTATAAAGCTTATGCTTCCTCAAAGTTTGTAACACTATTCTTAAATGTTCCTCATATTCTTCCTTACTCCTTGAATAAACTAGAATATCATCAATAAACACAATCATAAATTTGTCCAGAAATGGCTTAAACACTTGATTCACCAAATCCATAAAAGCCACTACTGTATTCGTTAAACCAAATGGCAATACTATAAATTCACAATGTGCATATCTTGTTCTAAAAGCAGTCTTACAAACATTCTCTTGTCAAATTTTAAGTTGATGATAATCAGATCGCAAGTCTATTTTGGAGAAATAACTGGCTTTTTGTAACTGATCAAATAAATCATTAATCCTCGATAGAGGATACTTATACTTCACAGTCACCTTATTCAACTATCTATAATCTATGTGTAGCCTTAAGGACCGATCTTTCTTTTTTACAAATAGAACTGGAGCACCCCAAGGGGAACTAATCAACCTAATAAAACCCTTATCAAGTAGGTCTTATAATTGAACTTTTAATTCTTTTAACTTTGAAGGTGCTATCTGATATGACGGTATTGATATTAGCAGAGTTCCAAGTAAGAGATCAATTGTGAACTCAATCTCCCTATCTGGTGGAATTCCTAGTAGGTCCTCAGGAAACATCTTAAGAAACTCATCTACTATAGGTATCCTCTTAACAGATAGATTTACTTTTTTGATATCTACTACATATGCCAAATATGCTTGACAACCCTTCCTTGACAATCTTTTTGCTCCAATGGCTGAAACCAAATTCATAGTAAAGGTACTCCTATCACCTTGAAAAGTGAATTCGGATCCATTCTCCTCTTTCCTTTACAATCTATATGAGCATTATGCGTAGATAACCAATCTATTCCTAGTATGACATCAAATTCCAAGACTTCTAATTGAATCAAATTTACAGGAAACCTCCTATTTTCAATTTCTATCATGCAATTCTTATACACTTGTTCTACCCTTATAGTTTCTCTTAAGGGTGTGGTTATAATCAAAGGTTCATTCATCACCTCCTTATTCTTATTTAATTTCTTAGTGAAACATGGTGAAATGAATGAATTTGTTGCACTAGAATCAAACAAACATCAAGCACTAATAGACTGGATGAAAATGGTACCTATAACAACATTGTGGGACGTGCAAGCATCTTGTTGATTAAGTGTATAGATTTTCCCTCTTCCTTTACCTTCCATAGCTTGCACATTGCCTGAGGATTGTTCGGCACTAAGACCTCATCCTCTCGGTCTATGATTTTCCACTTGATTCATTTGCACAGTGGGCTATGAAGCTTCTATAGCCATCCTTTGATTGATAATCATTGGACAATCCTTAATAAAATGTCCCATCTATCCATAGCATAGGCATGCTCCTATGGCTATTCAACAGGCGCCTCAATGCTATCATCCACACTTAGTGCAAGTAGGTATGGACTAACCTTGTTGTCTTGTTCAATATGTGTTAATGTTGCTTGGGGCTGAGGCAACCAAAATACTTCTAGCCTAGACTTGACTTTTTCCTTCCATTCTTTGTTGGTATGGAGTGGACATTATAGAAGCACATTCAAGACCATTACTTTGGTAGGGCCTCCCCATTGCTGGTTGCTTTGTCCTTTACTTTTTCCCTTATGTTTCTGCTCCCTTTCTGCTCATTCAGCTCTTTCAGCCTTGTGTCGTGCCTGTATAAGCTTAGCTTTATCAATAAGCTTGGCCATAGTAGGGAAATCGGTGGTTACCAAGACATTATAAAGTGAAGTGATCAATCCTTGTTGGAATCGATTGACCCTACTTGCTTCAGTAGGTACTATATGAGAGGCATATTTTCTCCGATGTTTGAATTCTCGAGCATACTCATATATATACATTTTAGACTTTTGCTTCAATTGCTTGAATTAAAGGGCACAGTTTTGCCTTTCTCCTTTGGTTAAGAACTCATCCATTAGTCTCTGCTTAAATTTAGCCTATGTAGAAGGTTCATCTCCATATAGCTAGTCCTTAATCTCCCTCTGGAACCATTCCCATACATCCTTCTTGATTTGTGGCCTTACTAGTTCAAGTAGCATTTCATTAGAGCATGACAGTGTCTGAGCTATCTTATTCAATTCCTCTAAAAACTCTTAGGGATCTTCCCCTTCTTCTCCTTTAAACTCAGGAGGTTTCATCTTTTTAAAGTCATTTATTGTAACTCATTCCTCTGGCAGCATTCTTCTTTGTACATGAGGTGGTGCCCTTGACAGAAAAGGAGGAATATTCTCAACTCAAGGAACGGGTGGTGCCACAATTGGTAGAGGTGGTGGAGGCATTTCCTACCTTCATCTCAATTCCTCAAATTGTCAACTTAGCTCTTGATTCTCTTACATCAATGCATCCACATCTCCCAGCAATCCTCATTCTCTTGTATCCACTATGCGTTGTCTTGATTGGGATGACTCTCTATCATTATCCCTTATGGATGTAGCATTAAATGCTGCATCTGGAGTGATACTTTTGGCTTTTTGAGATCTTTATGTTTCTTGTTCTATCCTATGGGTAGCATCTAAGCCATAAATTCAATAATACCTTTTTTTAGCTCATCCTATATATATCTCAATATGTAAAATAGATATGAATCATTTGCAATCACACTGACTACTATTGAATATTATCTTTCATTTTACGATATTAATCATTCATAACATCTAACAATTCCATATAAACATATCATTCAACAATGTGACATATCATTTAACAATTTGTTTACACACATTATAAATCAATTCATTATCACATGGATACCTTTCATATGGCAAAGAGCCATACATATTAGTTATTAATTCAGTTCGTATCAAATCCTAGTCAACTTCTCTTTTTATTCTCGATGGTTTCAAATTTTAAGTTATTTACACAAGTAATAGATACTTATTTCGTAACCAACATTCATTAAGAAGCTTATAGACAAGAATCCCTTAAAGTCATGATATGAACTTCTCAGTCGCGACTATTATACAATTTTTAGGAATCATAACTTACTATAGCGACCATGGCCTAATGGTTGGAATCAAGGCTAATTTAAGAGATAAATCATTAATTTGGATCTTAGGACATAGTGCATTTCGCGACCTCAGTCGCTACCATGACCTAGGGCTCGAAATGACAGTCACGATTGCTACCAAAAAGTTGCAACTGTAATTAATTTTGGAAAAATGCTTATGCGACATAGTAAGGTTCACGACCATTGTTGCAACTGTGATCCTAGTCCCAAAAACAAGTCATGACCATGATGGATAATTTGCAACCACGACAATCTAACTGATGTAAAAACAATTCTTTTGTGCAGGCCAATTTTGAAAGGCCATAACTTTCAGCTACGGATGAGTTATAAGGCCTATAATATATCAAATTGAAGCTCATTCAAAGATCTATAGTCATGTTAGGGTTTGCTTGACATAGCCCACTTTTAGGCCCAAATTCAATCATTTAAAGCCGTTTTAGAGGCTCTAAATTTTTTTGTTCACCTAAGATAGATCCTAACTCCAACGGTTAATGGACATTTCCTTTCTTAGTATACAAAAGTGATCATAATTCATTTTCTAACTTTCATACAACAGTTACACATAATATGTATATAAAAAGATCATATACATTGCATCAGTTATCTTTTATATTAGACTATCCATTACATATACATACATGTCAACTGTTTCACTAAAATCCTAACCAAAATATATCCATTCTTCTCCCTATTTGTCTCAATTTCTCAAACCCCTTTTACTATTCTCAGCTTCACTTTCCCTAGGGCCTACATGTCTATGGCCCGTGAATAATAATGATAGGGATAACATACACCTCCTAATAGGACATCTTTCCTCCAAATGATCCAATATACCACAAGCTACACATAGATGCTTAGGGAATCCCACCATAACATCTCAAAGAGGCAGAATTGGTTCTACTATCAGGTTTTGGTGCATATGCCTAATTTGGGCTAACTCCTATTTCATATTTCTCATCATCCTTCTCAAACTTTGCAACCTTGCTTAGGGACTCTATTTTGACATGGCATGAGATGAAGCGACAATATCATACTCAGTTCTTTAGAGCTCAGCTAAAGATGAGTATAGCAGAGTTATCCAAAGTAACTCAAAGGGTAGGAGAGACTACTGATAGGTTTATAGCAAGGTTCAAAAAGGTGAGGAACCAAAGTAAAGTATATGAGATTGAGTTTGTAAAGCTAGCCCAAAGAGGCCTAAATATAGAATTGAGAAAGAAATTCCAAGATATGGAATTTAGAGATTTCTATGAAATGGCTGTTAAGGTTACAGAGTATGAAGAACTATTACAAAAGGAAAGTTACAAAAAGAAAATAGCCATGAGGACATACTTTCAGGAAGTTTCTACTCATGAGGTTGCAGTAGTGGACATGCTCAGTTCAGGTTTCTGTATTTGCCCATCACTAGTAAGAAAATCACCAGATACATGGAAGAAATCCTAAGCTTCTAGTGCTCAACAGTACACAATTGATATGTCCAAGATCGAGGAGATATTTGGTTTCTTTCTAAAAAAAAAAAATTTATCAAGTTGCCTGCAAATCACAAACTTCCAACTCGGGAGGAAATCAAAAGGAAGGATTATTGTAAGTATCGCAATTCTTGGAATCGCTCTACTAATACTTGCTGGGGATTCTATAATGTGGTGTATGATAGGATTAATAAAGGAGTACTAAAGTTTCCAAAAAAGAAAGAACCATGCTCATAGACGAGGATCCATTTCCACCAGTGGCTTCCATCAACTCTATAGCCATTAATCTCAAATCCCTAGTGATTTTAGATGACAAGTGGAAAGACATAAGTCCATCGAAGACTTATGGGGAAAAAAGTTCCAGACTTTGGGTTCCTAAATCTAAGCCATCTCACCTAAGAGATAGGCTACCAATTGAGTCACTAAGGAAATATCACTAGTACAAGCTCCAGAGGAGTTAGGCTCATTTCATTTCTCCACCCACTACAAAACCAACTCAAAAGTGGCAATGGGTTGAATATAGGAAATTCCTCTAGCCATTCACCATGACTCAAAAACATAGATTGCAAAGGCAGATAACTGAGGCTAGAAGGCAAGTTGATCCATAATACTGTCCATTCAAAGATGTAAACAAAAGCAAGTTTAATAGAAAGGCTACTGGGGACTTGGAGAGTTTTAATGATGAAGATCTTCTAGGGGAACCTTCTAGTAAATTTAATCATAAAGTATTCTATTCTAAACCCCATAGTGCTGACACGCTTATAGATTCTATTGTTGTTATAGGATAGGATGATGTTGGATCAATAGGAAGCACCAATTTAGAAAGCGTATATAGTTTCATGGCAGGGAGTATTTCTATTCCCTATAGATGTGCTGCTGCAACAATAGTACTACCAACTAGCTTTCAATCCAAACTTGCAGAAGATCCTAGTTCCTAAGGCTTAGGGGCCAAGATTTTCACAGTGGAGTCACAATATAGGCAACTAGTCCTCACTAGCATAAGAAAATCATTTTTGAGAAGCCTTCAACTTAAATGACATAACATATAAAACTACTATATGTAAAGGCACATGTTAATTGGAAACTAATCACTAGGGTTCTAATAGATAATAGGTTGGCAGTCAATATCATGCCACTTAGGATGCTGCATACCTTGGAAAAAACCATGGAAGATTTGATTTCTACAGAAGTAGCAGTGTTAGCCTTTACTAGGGAGCTCACTAAGACCCTGGGGGTTCTGTCTATGGAAATCATAGTAGGAAGTAATCATCCTTATTTACTTTCTTTATGGTTAATTCATCTACTAGTTGCAATATTTTGCTAGGGCGAGACTAGATTTACTCCAACTGGTGCATTCCATCCTCTCCAACAACTTTTACTATTTTGAAAGGGAGATGATGTAGAAGTAGTTAGGGTAGATCAATAGCCATTCATGGCTTATTCAGATGCTGTAGAGGTTAGATACTATGATTTCAACTGTAGACCTATCAAATTCACTAGTAGAAAGAAAGATGGGAGTCCTAAGGCCATAAAAATGATTATTGCCATTGCTGAGGAAATAAAGAAGTAGGAAAAAACACTTCTTAAATATACTGCCATTATGCCATACATATTGATGGCTGAGTCAATGATCATTAAGGAGGTCCATGACTAAGTACACTAAAGAAGAGTTGGCAGTAACTGTAGCTGCTATGTTCAATGCACATGTGCAGCAGACTATGGAGATATTGGAAATGGAAGAATTCTATAGTACTTATAGAGCTGAAGTAATGTATGAGGAGGGCCTTGTTGAAGATGAAGAAATTCTACAAATGCACAACTTAGGGAAGGCACCTCCCAAATTCATCCAAGTTGATATATTCAATACATACGTCGGTATTGCTGAAGATTAGAGAGTTGACCTAAAGAAATACTTTAACAATCAAAGCAAAAGAGTGCCATACATAATAAAGGTACAAGCATATAACTATGTCATGCTAGAGGGTGATCTCTATAAGAAATGATCTAATGGTCTACTATTAAGGTGCTTAAGTATGTTAGATACATTGGAAATGATATAACAAGGGTATGAGAAAGTATGTGGTGATCACCAAGTTGGAGTAAATATAGAAAGGCTCATCACAAGATATGGTTATTACTGGCAAACCATGTTGAAGGATTGTATTAGGTACATTAAGAGATGTCAACAATGTCAAATGCATGGCAGTCTATAGAGAATACCTATTAGTGAATTCTATTTCATAGTGAAGTACTTGAAAAGAGTTTTTTCCATTGTATGGGAAAAGGTAGAGCAGAAGTAAAGAAACAAAGGTTCTAGGTCTATAGTGCTTACAAGTAATTTTCTATAGGGACATGGGATGATGTAAAACCAATTTAATGGCTATGTTACTGTCCTACTGTAAGTTGGTTCCTTGGCCACTTTTGTACATAAATAAAGAAGTAGGCCTTTTAGCCACTTTTTCTATTTATGTTATTTCATTTTAGTTAGTTTGTGTTTCAATGCTTCTAAGCTTTTTCTATTTTTCAATATCCTAACAAAATGTTTGTAGTATAATAGTAAGCAACACAAATGACCACAAGCCATACCAAGTGATCAAAATCAATAGTAAGCAAACATTAGGTCTCTGTGGTCAATTATACAAATTTCATGGCTATATGAGTGATATAAGAAGAATGGCTAAAGTGAATATATGCAAATGTTCAGTGTAAATGACATGGCTGCATGAGTCAATCATCATTGTCAAGGGCAATAGATTCATCTTAAGAATATTTGCAAATGCAAGAGGTCTTAGGCCTTTTCAACACTTGTTCTCAACAATTCAATTAATAGGTCTGGAATACATTTCACAAAAACTGGGGAATAAATATTGTAGGGTAACTCACTAAGGAATGGAGGAAAACATGCCTTTCAAGGTGCTTCATTGAGTGATGCATTATTGCCTAGTGATGAGAGAATGATCATGCTCCATAGCTTAAAACTTCGCTTATGAAATCTGCTGCTATTGCTATGGATGTAAGGAATAGTCTATTAGTGACCTATCCACCCAAATGAAGAGTGCATGAATCCACAGTAAAGGAGCTGGTGAAGATACTAAAAAACAAAGTAATGGCACCCATGGATAACATGTAAGTAAATTTATTTTAGCTCGAATTTATTTCTTGAAATTAAATTCACAAATGATTTCAGGAAAAAAAATGCAAAAATTATTATTTGCCAAAATAATTTCTTCCTAAAGTCACTAGTGTCCATAGTTTAAGCCCCACAACTCCACAATTTTTTCCAAATATAGTAGCCAATTTAAACCCAAACAGATCGAAATTCCCTAAGGATTTTTGGTTTAAATTCATGATTTATCTTAAATTTCTCAATTCTCATAAAATTTTCCTAGCTCAAACTTGAATTTGTTTATTGTAAATTTTAGTCTAATTAATAAGAATAAATTTAATTTCTATGGATTTATTGTTATTTTTAGGCTAAAATTAAATCTGAAAGTATTTTATAGTCCATAGCTATTAAATGAATTGAAGTTAATTAGTTAATTTGCCATAAACAAATAACCTGTTTACTCTAAATTTTAGCTTAAAATCTTTTCTCTAAAAAAAAAGAATTCAAAGTGTTTTAATTTTAATTTTAGGATTTATTTTAATCTTGGACAATTATGTGCCAAAACTTAATTGTTTTATAGCTCTTATGTGCTGAAAAAAAATCAGATTGGATTACAAAACCCACTAAGACACTGAGAATCTTTAGCTGTAGGTGTAGATCTAGTGACGCCAAGCGAACAAAGGATTAGAGGTAAACATTAAGATGTTTATGGCAAGTGTGCGAGGCTGGCGACGACAATAGCTAATTGCGGCATGGGATCTGGCGAGTGGAAAGTAGGTTGGTCATACGATTTACAGGTTAGACAGAAATGAAATGGTGAAGATCATACTAGAGAAGGCAAAGACAGTGGTGGTCGATGATGGAGCAGTGGTAGGTTGGTGTAAGAATGAAAAAAAAAAAAAAAAGGAAAGAAAAGGAGGAGAGAGAAAATTAATGGGTTTAGGTAAATTTTTGAGATTTTTGTGGTAAATGGGGTAAATTTTGAAAATATTATGATAAGTGTTGGGTATTTAAAAATTGCTAATCCTCGAAGTTGTTGGAAAATGATTAAGTTCAAGCAAATTAGGAATTAAAGGAGGATTAGGATTTTTGATTATTGGTTCAGTGCAAGGGAGATAAAAAAAAGCCAATAAAAATTAATTTAGTATGTTAAAATTTAATTTTGCTTATAGAATTGATACACTAGGGAGCCTGTGGAAATCTTATTTTTTGAAATTTTCCTCAAGACTGTGGAATTTTTGGTTTTCATTATGAAAGTTAGACATTAAAGGCATAATTTTTCATCTATACAATTTGATTTTAAATCAAACTGTATGTGGGGGACATTGTTTTTGCATCATAATATTTTTCTGGATTTATAAAAGACCCATTAAAATTCAAGCCTAAATTGGGCAGTAAGGCTTATGGATATCTACAAATCAAGTCTAATGATGGTTGATATTCTATATAGTTATGGAGAATTCTAGAGAGATTCTATACCAGTTACTGGAGGTTACCAGCAGTTGATCTATCATAGGGAGTGGAGCAATAGTTACTGAAATGTAGCATTGGGGAGAAGTTATCTCTTAGAAAGTATTTAAGATAAATGATATCTCCTGTTCAAACCCCAACCAATCCATCACTCAACAGGCCCTACACCTTTTATCAGCCCCATTGGGTAGATTTTTCCTTTTCTATTTCTGTTTTCAAGCTTTTTGTAATCACTGCAATCATTCAATAAAAATTTCTTTTATTCTACTATTATTACTTTACCTCCATAATTATTACTTATTTGCTACTGAGAGTCCACACGTACTGTAGTAAGGAAATTTGAGAATCCACAATCCATTGATAAGAAGTCAGAAAGGTGTAATCTGCATGTGGCATGCCCACATAATTACGAATTTATCCTTGTGCCAAATTCATAACCAACATACTGTTAACCTTTATATATTGTAGTGACATAACAAAAGATATTGTACAAATAAAAAAGGCATTATTGTATTATAAAGTTAAAATATATTTACCTATAAAATGAGTTAAAAAAAATATATGAAAGAAAATTAGAAATGCATATATACTTTTCAAATCTTGTATAATTATGAAGTATAAAAATCGTTGCACAATTTTAAAATTATATAAAAGTGGTCTTTTAAAGAGAATGGGGGAAAACGATATTTTGTGTGTGTATATAATTTGAATGTTTAACTTTTTTATAATATTTATCTTTTTCATGATATTCATTATAAATTTATAATTAAATATATGTATAAATATTATGTTAATGAAAATTTATTTAAGTAATTCATTAAACTTATCATTACTTGATTGAATTTATCATTAATCTTAATTCAATTCTCATTTAAAATCAAATTACGAAACTATTGGTGAATTTTTTAAAAATGTGAGTGTGCTATGTGAGAGGTACATGAATTGATTTCTTGCGCCTTTTGACTTCTAAATCAGAACATGTTATGAATTCTTGTGAACCTCACCATCTAGCCGCATCTTAGCACCTACTAAGTTTAATGCGCTATCCAAGCAAGGGTTCAAAGGCAGTGGCCCAAAAAAAAAATTTTTTTAGCCTTTAATTACATTGCTATCCGAACATCCAAATTTTTTAAACTCCAAACCAACAACTAATCTCTAAAAAAAAAAAAAAAAGGAGCTACCATGTTATGCGAATCCTCCCTGCGGTCCCCCTTTTTACGCCAAAATATCTATTTTGCGCGTTTCAGCTCCTTTTCGCCCTACGCTTTTGGGTCTTTTCACTTTTTCAATTTCTAAATTATCCTCACCCACTTTTCTTATAAATACCCCCCTCCATCCTTCCATTTTCCTCACCCTTTGAGTTAGAGTTAATAGTTATCCTCTAATTCCTCTCTTCTTCTCTCTCTAACCACTCCCTAGTTAATTAATTAATTAATCTTTGTAATTAATTAATTATCTCATCCTAACCAAGTTAATTAATTTTTTTAATTAACTAAAACTCTTTTTTTTTTAAATTAAAATTAATCACTTAATTAATTAATTAATCTTTTAATTAATTAATTAATCACTTTTTTTTCAAAATCAAATTAGTTTTTTTAATCCACCCTTCATCCAAATTAATTAATTAATTAATTAATCATTTTAATTAATTAATATATCCATTCATTTCATCATATTAATTTGTTAATTAATTAATTTATCTCCAATCAATCCAATCACCCAGTCTCGATAAAATAAAATTTCAGTATGATAAAACCCTCTGCCCTCCAAAAGTAAAGGCATCAGCCTTTTTCTCTCACCTACAAATCCAAATCAAATCAATCAATCTATAAACCGCTCCACTTAATCGTGGAATGAACTACATGGATTTTGATTCCCATTCAATTGGGTACGTAAGTACGTTTGAAATTTAAATCCAAATCCAATCAATTCCTATTCTTCCTTTTAATTAATTTATGTAAGTAGTTTAATTTGGAATTAAGGAGTGACTATGTGGTCCCCTTAGAATCCATAAGGACTGGAGGGAATACTCTCCTTAATTTTTGGATGTTTTATTTTACTTTTCTCCATGCACTCATATCATGCTCATACATTAATCATGATATTATAATTTTCCTATAATATTTGTCATTTATGAAAATAATTTTGAAAATCAAATTAAACTTGAGAGCTAAATTTAAATTATTTAACTAAAAACCTAGTCCTTTAACTCAATCTGGTTTGAAATTAGTGATTTTATCCTTGGGTAAATTAATTGCAAAATTAATGAATTGGTCACAAATTTGGTTTTTTCTTATTTTTTCCATTTAAAATAAATTAGGATGGCGACTCCTGAGTCCTTTCCAAAATCAAAAATCAATTTTCTGAACGATAGCCATTCAATCATGAGCATCGAAACTCGTTCCATGACCTCCTTAAAAATCGCTCGACCTTTTCTTAAGGCAAAAAATTTTCCCCAAGCGAGGGAGATCCCACAATCCCCAAACTTCCTTAGTCACAGCTCACTTGGATTCAACAAATGCCAGTAAATTAAATTGAAAAATTATGAGAATTAGAAATTAAATGAGCTTATGAACAATGGAAAAAAATGAAATTGAGTTTGAATTGATTTAATTGAAATTGCATTAAAGAAAAATATTCATAACATGAAATGGAAATATTGACAATGAAATGAACAAAATTTAAATAATAAAAGCTTGGAAATTAAAGTGTTTGAATAAAAGAAGTTGAAAATTGATTGCTTGAAAGGAATTGAAATGCTTGAACTGCTATAATTTTTAGGTAGTTCTATGATGATTATCTATGTGCTCTCCTTGGTCACCTCCCTCTCTTTTGTAATATTTTTCTATAGTTTTCAAGTAAGCCATTTTCTTCCTATTGAGAAAGTTTAAGGATGAAGTTATGCTCAACCTTTTCCCTCATGATCCCTTGATTTACTCACTTTTGTATACCCATTATCCCACCTTTATAGCCCCTTAATCTTTTTATCTGCCACTTCACCAACAAGCTGAAAAATATTCTTCTTTTAATTTTCCCAAGTCAAGTCCAATTCTCAAATCAAAAATGGATTGGGCTTCAAGTTATAGGCCTAATTTAATTTTGGACTAAACAATTTGCCCCCTTATACAAGGCCAAGGCCACGTATATGAAACCAAGCCCTTTTTCTTCTTCCTAGCTCACCATGGCCAAGAACTTTAGGCCTAAAGTTCTCTTTGTCGAATATGATAAATGGTTTTCGGAAAATGAGAAGAAAGAAAGAGAAGTAGAGTCTCAACAAACTTCGAATTCCTCAACTTCCCCCTCAAATTCAACCTTTTCCATTTATTCTTTTAGGGAGTAATGATTTTTTAAAACACTAACTCCCCATCTTCCTTTACCTATGTAAAATCCTTTTTCTCCATTTCTTAACTCAAACCCATTTAAAATTTCTAACACAAATCTCTAAATCCAATCTCCTCCCTTATATTCCTTATTAAACCCAACTACCCATTTTTCAAATTTTGAATTTTCCTCATCTAAATCTCCTTTGGTTTCTCAAAATCTTACTCTCTTTTTAAGGTTTTCACAAAACCCAAACAAAGCTTCCCTTTTCTTCCTTTAAAGCCCCACTCTCTCTCTTCCTCTTTTATTCTCGATTTTTCGACAAGACATGATTTTCTAGTGAGGACCACACTTATTGTCAACTATCCATCCTTCTCTTTGTCATTATTATCACTTACCTAGGTCATGACTTCACCAACAGCCTCACCAAGTTGGCATTTTGGTGACTGTTAGGCCTACTATGGGTGACCAAAATCCAAAGGGATTAGTATAGGATGAGTAGGGTGTCGAACTCTATGGAACTTGGAAATTTTGTATTAATTGGATAGTTACTAGGATGGATAGGCAAGGATATTAAATAAGAGATTTAAAACTAACTATATGCTACTATACTAATATTGTGATTAAGGATGTTGATTAGATTGAATTACAAGTCAGAATTGATTTTAATAAGATGTGTTACATACATGCAATGATTGAGAGTATGGTCTATAATTCCTAAAAGCAACTCTCATTGTCAGTTAGAAATGTTTGATCTAGAGTCTATGAGCATTTTCATGTCATCATAAAGATAGAACAAAACCATAAATATTCATGCCAATACTATAATTCCCCTTAGAGTGGATTTGTTTGTCTCTAAGTGCTTATCCTATTCTCTAAGTAATTTTAATTATTTTTTCGTCAATTTATCCCAACTCTCATTGTGAATAATTTGACTATCATGTTATACATGGTAATCAAGCACATACAACATTAATTAAGCACACAATTAAAACTAAATCATGCAAAGCATATAAGAAATAGAATGATTAAAACCAATACTTTATTGCAATTCAAAGAAACCAAACTAGTGTATATTCATAGTGTAAATGACAAAGTTTAGACAAGAAGAAAAGATGAACATCAAGGAACAAAGATAAAAAAGACAAGGGAAAGGAAACTTTGATGATATTTTCTTCAATCCTTGCTCCAGAAATTTACTTTGAAGAAGTGTCCTTGAATGCTTGCTTGAATGCCTTGGTGACTCTTCAATCTTGTTCTAACTTTTAAACACTTGAATTACACTCTCAATTACTAACTTAATATATGAATAATACTAATATCACATGGCTAAAATTCTATAAAACATTCTTATTTATAGTTTTCTAGGTGTCCCAAATCATGTCTATTGCAAAAAGGAGCCTTTTGTGAAGTTTTTTGATGAAAAGGCACCATAACTACTCGAGACAAGCTAGGAGGAGTTGGCACCATGTGGTTTTGGCATGACTCAGCATCATAGGGCATGAGTCGGCACCATAACCTTCTATCACAACTTGACACCTATGGGGCACGAGTCGGCATGGGCTTGTCTTAGCTAATCCTTGCAAAACTTCTTCCCTTTCAAGCATAGAACCCTTGATCCTTTGAGAGTTACCTAGATTACTTAAAGAACACTTAAAAACAAGATTAAAAGTACCAATTTAAAGATAAAATTCATGCATTCAAACACAAAATCAACTATTAATTGATTAGTTTAGGTATACATATTTGCATCATATCAAATTCCCCCATACTTAAACCTTGCTTTCCCTCAAGCAAGAACTAAGAGGGAAGAGACAAAGAGATTACTTAGTTTCTCCAAGATAACTATGAAACAATCTTGATTAAATAATCTTCAAAATTTATTTAACGAGTATATGGCCAATATTTGATGATATAGTTCTTAGTGCCCAACAATGGTAAAAGATGACAAGTCTTATAGCATAAATTTTGAGCTTTGTCTAATTATCTCATCCTTATTGGTAACAAAGTTATTCAATTATTTAGTCAAGGACCTAATCATGCTTTTCTAGTCAAAATGTCCTGCATTAAGTCAAGAATTCAATAAATTCAAGTAGCCTTCTTTGGGATAAGAGAAAGCACACATAAGAATGCAATAAGTCTCATGGCATTTTTGGACACATAGTTTGCTTATTCTTCTCTCTTTTTATTTAATTAATTAATTAAGGTACATCTTTTGAATTGAATGCGACTAAGAAGCAAACTCATTCACATATGACTTACTTAACGTACATATTTAACAGGCATACCATACATATCTTTCAAATTGAATGCAACTAAGGAGCAAACTCATTTGCACACAACTTACTCAATATGCATTTTTTTTATTAGCAAACAAATATAGTTCTTTTAGTATCCTCATCCATTATTGACTAATGCATAACTCATATTATGGCTATAGTTTCCTTTAGGCAACTTAAATCATGCAAATTCAAAGACTTAACTTATATCAGTTTTGACAATTAAGCAAAATTAGAAAATTGACTAGATAATTAGAAATCTTTAGAAGTAATAAGAGTGAGATAAAAAGACAAAAATCTTAACAAATACTAGAAAAAGACTTAAGAATTTTACCAATTGGGCATTTATAAAAAATGATCGTCAAATTAGTTAGAAAACATAATGAGAAAACCTAATCAAGATATAATAACATGGAGAAACTCAAGTAAAAAGACAAAAATTCTTGATGCAAATTGTAAAATACTAAACTTAAACAAAACAACAATCATGCAAAATATATTAAAAATGCAGAAAATGAAAAATTAAAACAAAATAAAACATCAAAACAAAAAATAAATGGAAAGCTTCAAACTTCATCATTCGATCCCTCCCCCATACTTGAAATTCACATTGTCCCCAATGTGAAGAAAAGTAAAGATGGTGGAGAAGGGAAGAAAAACATACCTCATTGAGCATCAAGTGGTGGTGGTGAAGGAATGTCATACCTGGAGTAACTAAAGAACTTACGCAATTTATAGTCCATACTATATTGCGTGTGCTCCATCCTTTGGTTCCTAGCCTCCATGGCGGTAAGTTGACATTGCATGCTCCTTTGGTTTATTAAGTTCTCCTCCAAAATTTAGTGGTCACTAAGAGTGGAGCCACTTGCTTCTCCTTGAGTAGAGGATGATGGTCGTAATGCAAGTTGAGCCGTTGATTGGGCTCTTGGTGTTGGTGGGTCTCTAGGAGGTGGAACATCATCATCAGAGTCTTCATCTGAATTATAAATAGGGTGATGTAACCCCTTCCAACAAGATCGTGTGTAAGCTGCAACATGGTTAAAATCCACATCCACAACCTCGCCTCTTACGAAGGCTTGCTTTGTGAAATATGAGTATTTGACAACATAAGGAAAGTTTGAGCAATTAATATGAAACCCCTTAGCAATACTTGTAACAATATGACCATGTGTTAATGGATACTCCTTATGTGTGTCACACATGAGCAGTTGATTAAAAATCTAATATGTCCAACACACTTGCTTTGATTTATGAACACACCATATCAAAAAGAGTTCTTGAACAGTTACTCTATTAGTTTCAGTTTTACCAAAAATAACACATGCAATGACTTTATGCAACATCCAGAATTTCAAATCCTTGATGAACATCACTTTCCCCCTTTTAGGTTCAAAAGGGGTTTCTATATCAGTTAAGAATGTCCAAAAGTCATTAACATTAAAATCATTAGTGATATCACAAACACCACTTCTTTTAAAACCAAAAACTGTTTGCATAAAATTATAAGTTAATTGGTAAGGTTGGCCAAGCAATCTAAATTCTAGAATTTGAGAATTTGTAGCATTGATATCAAGTGTACTAAAGAACTCATAAACAAGATTGCCATAGGAATGCTCTTCCATACTTACAAGCTTTTTCAAACCACAAGAAGTGAGAACTTGATTGAATACTTCATCTATGCCAACATCATGAATTAAAGAGGGAGGAAAATACTTATAAGATACAATTTCTCTACATTTAATTTTAGAGAACTTGGCTCCTTCTTCATGTGAGTGAATGGGGAAGGAGGACTCATACATTAATGCAAGGTCTTCCTCTTGTTTCTCTTCTTGAGGCCTTGAAGAAGTTGATCCTTTGGTCTTGCCCATACTTGCTTGTAGTTAGAAAATAAAGAAGAAAAATAGAAAAATTATGCAACTATGAGTGAATATAGTGTAATGTGTGAATAATGAATGAAGATGATGATGTTTAAATAGAAGAAAGAATTATTTAAATATTAGGATTTGTGTTTTCAAAATCTAAAAAGAAAAGGGTAGGGGAGTGGTGTTGTAAGGGTTAGGTTATATAGGTGTGTAAGTGTAACAATCCACACTCACCCTAGGAATTTTCGTGATAAATTGCTTGATTTAGAATTAATAAGGTTAAGTGTGTGTGCTTGTGTGAAAATTTGCAATCTAAGTGATTGATGAGTATGTCGCATATTAAATTAATTTTAATATGCATAATATGTGTTGCTAATGTGAAATAAATGATTTGCAAGAAGTGCATTTGCATAAAGGAATTTATTTTAAATAAAATGAATTTTCATGCATAAGACAATTTTTAAGTATAAAATAATTTTATGGGTATTTTTAAAATATTTTAAAATAAATATTTTTGAGGAAAATGTTCCAGAATTAATAAGAAAAATATTCTTTTTATTTTAATTCTTATTCAGCTAAAAATTTAAAGGAAAAGCCCAAATACCCAAAAGCCCACTACACCAAAATTGTCCTAACCTAATTCATTAAGAGTATTAGTGGAAATTTCACTCCAACCCTAATATATATTCTAAAATTCAGCCAAACAATGGTTTCTAGCAGCCATTCTCTTATTCTTCCTGTATTTTGGTAGAAAATCCTCTTAAAATATTTCTCTCTACTGAAATATTGAAAACACCTTTCCGTTTCGCGATTTCGTGACCGTAATCGTAAGTTTTTATTCTCTTTCGATTTCTAAACTGATTTCTATGAAATAAATTATGGGAAAATTATTTTGAACTATTTGATTACTGATTTCTACAGATTTAATTCTGTTTGAGTGAATTTTTGGGAGAGAAAATTTATTTTCTACCGAAAACACGATTCTTTCCGCAAGATTCCTCCAAAGGTGAATTCTATAACTTAAAATCACAATTTTATTGCATAAACATCAATAGGGGGGGGGGGGGGGTGGGTGTGGTGGGGGAAAGGGGAATTTTGTGTATGGTTGTATTCTAAACTGATTTTTGATTTGTTTTGATGAAAAATATTGGATTAAATAATACTTCTGCATATTTCTGCGATGACCAAAAAGTTTCGAAAAACAAAGGAATTCAAGGTTTTCATGTTAGAACTTCGAAGTTGGAAAATTTTATTCTTGCATGATCATATGGCTGCTGATTTATATGAATAAGTATTCTAATATGATATTTGTTTTCTTTAGATGAAAAATAATGATTCGAATCATGTGTCTGTTTATCATTGAAATGAACGAAATGCGCGGAAAGCGCGGAAACTCATGATTTTTCACCTAAGCCTTTGAACTTGGAATTTTTTTTGTATAATCCCTATCTATGGCTTCCAATTCATGAAAGGATGTGTTCTAAACTGATATTTTCTATGATTGAATGAAAAATAATGGTTTAAACAACCTGTTTACATATTTATGAAATGACCGGAAAATACCGAAAACAAGAAAACTTATGATTTTGTGCTCTATGATTCAAAAGTTGAATTTTGTGTATAAAAAACACCAATAGTGGCCGATTCTTATGAATTTATATTCTAAAATGATTTTTTTTAATGTTTACATGAAAAATCTTAGTTCAAACCATGTTTTTACATATTTCTGAAATAGACGGAAAGTACGATAAGAAGAAGAATTTGGTTTTTACCTTGATGATGCATTCGACCTACATGAATATTTTTGTCCCAATGTTTATAAATTTTATGTGATGTGTTTTGATGATCATTGACTTGTATGGATGTATAATAAATGATAAAATTTCATTTTAGTGGAAGTTATGATCCTAGATGAGCTTAAATGCATTATGGTATACTTAAGGTATTTTAACATTATATTATGATTAGAATGCAAATGTGGTTGAGAAATATGGAACTAGATGTTATGATGAATTGATGATGAACATATGGTTATGAGTTAATGAAGTGAAAGGGATCATAAGAGTTAAGCATGACGCTTAAAGGGTTAATTGTTAAGTTGACATGTATGGAAGTGTAAAGTGAACTAAGATAATTGTTAAAGTAAATTGATATTGAGGTAATAATATTGTGATGACCTTAAAAAGGTATTGATATGATTGTAATGTGTTATCATGAGAGCCTATAAGGCCAAGTAGGCAAGACTTTTAAGTCAACGTGCTATGTGCAAGTGATGAGTACACCTATGTGTGGACTCTAAGTGTATGTGTATGCTATATGTACATGGATAGTTATGGGATAGGAGCATCATGAGTAAATAAATACTAAGTATTAAATCAAATATTATCTTAGAGTTTGAGGAGCTTTAGAAGTGCAAAAGGGACTACGTGTACTAAGAGCAAAGGAACCTCAAGGTGAGTAAACATCGTATTCATTCTTCAAGTGTGGGCAAATGCCACATTCATGTTATAAGTGTGAACAACATCATGTTGTATTATAAGAATATGATATATTGTTATGTGAGCCTTTATAATCTTTAAAACCCGAGTTCTTTTTATTCTAAATACTATTACATGAATTCTTTGACAAACTTGGGTTGCCAAGGGACATTAACTTGTTATAATCAGCTTCATGCCTTCTATATGATAGGAGTTAGAATTTGGTATAAGGCCACCTCTCCTCAATGTGTTCGAGTGATAGAGCAATAGCCTTCACTCACTATGTGTTATAAGTGTGATTTCTGCAAACTTGCCAATTTGAACCCTTGTTAAATTGCAATCTAATTCATGAATTATAAATCATGAACTATGTGTATAAGCTACGTGTTTCCTTTTCAAAGGAATATATGATAATGTATGTGCCTTTTCATTTACTCATTGAGATCATCTATCTCACCCCTTTTTTCTTGTGTGGTTCCAGGTGAGCAAATGTGAGGAGGCAAGGTGATGGCTCAAACATTCTACTTTGCTTGGGGAATTCCTTATCCAAGTTATAAATAATACTATTTTTATGAAGTATTGTCATTAGATGCTCCAGGATTGTTGATTGATACTTATTGAGATATAATATTTTCCTTATGGATTTTATATGTAATGCTTTATTTTAAGTCTTCTACAATTTATGGTATTCATCTAATTGTTTTAAATGAGTTAATGTAAGAGGTTTGGTAAGATCCTATGTATGATTTTTTTATATGTAAGTGGGTTCAACGGGCATGAGTGACCTTATGTCTCCCCATGTTCTAGGATCGTCATATCTCTAAGGTTGGGATGTGACAATAAGAGTGTGATGTGAAAAGTCATATATTTTGGGAAGAGGTGTGATTCTTTTTGGAAAAGAAACAACTTTTCATTGATTTGTTTTGGGAAAGGAGTGTTGAATAAGTTAGTTTTTGATAAAAAAATAAGAGTAAAATAAATTACAATTGAATTAGGAATGAAAAGAAAAGAAAAATTGGTGTGGAAACTCAAAATTTCGAGTATTTAAAATCTGTTAATTGTACCGAGTCAGCACCATAGGACACGACTCTGCATGGATGGGTTCTATCATGAGTCATGTCCTATGGGCACAACTCGGCACGAACTCAGTCTATATATATATATATATATATATATATATATATATATATATATATATATATATATATGTATCATGTGTATGTATTATAAAATTAAAATAAAATTAATATTAAACATCAATACTTAAACATTATATTAAATAAACATGAAATTTAAAATAAACAAACATAATATATATATATATATATATATATATATGTATCATGTGTATGTATTATAAAATTAAAATAAAATTAATATTAAACATCAATACTTAAACATTATATTAAATAAACATGAAATTTAAAATAAACAAACATAAAATAAATAAATATACTATGTAGTAGATGAACATACTATTAAGTAGAGAGGGTTACCGACCTTGATTGTTCTAATGGTGCACCAGCAAAATAAGATTTAAGAAGATGGCCATTTACCTTGAAAGATTCACCTTTGTCATTAGCAATCTCAATAGTTCCATATGGATGGATTTTAATAATTTTAAAAGGTCCAGACCATCTTGATTTTAGTTTTCCAGGAAATAGTCTTAATCTTGAATTATAGAGTAAAACAAGCTCATCTTTTTGGAAATCCCTATTGAGAATGTTCTTATCATGCCATAACTTAGTATGATCTTTATATAACTTTGCATTTTCATATACATTTAACCTTAGTTCTTCTAGTTCATTGAGTTGCAAAAGTCTTTTCTTACCTACTTTGTTCATATCAAAGTTTAAAGCCCTAGTTGCCCAATACGCTTTATGTTCAAGTTCAATGGGCAAATGACAAGATTTACCATAGATTAATTGATATGGGTAAGGCCAATGGGAGTTTTAAAAGTATTTCTATATGCCCATAAGGCATCATCTAGCTTTAATGCCCAATCTTTCCTAGAAAAAGCAACAGTCTTCTCTAGAATCCACTTAATTTCCCTATTGCTTACCTCAACTTATCCACTTGTTTGTGGATGGTAAGGAGTAGCTATTTTATGATTAACTCCATATTTTTTAAGCAAACTTTCTATGATATTATTATAGAAATGGGAACCTCCATCACTTATCAAAGCTCTTGGAGTACCAAACCTAGGAAAGATTACTTTTTTAAGCATTTTCTTGACTACCTTAGCATCATTAGTAATAGTAGGTATTGCTTCAACCCATTTAGACACATATTCTACCATAACTAAGATGTATTTATAGCCTAAGGAACTAGGTAAAGGACCCATAAAGTCTATACCCCATACATCAAAAAGTTCTACCTCAAGAATGCCATTTAAAGGCATCTCATTTCTCCTAGATATATTACCCATTCTTTGAAATCTATCACATGTAAGGACAAATTCTCTAGCATCTTTGAATAAAGTAGGCCACCAAAAACCACATTTTAATACCTTAGAAGCCATTTTTGTTCCACCAAAGTGTCCACCCACATCTAAGGAATGACAATGTTTCAAAACATCTTGAATCTCACCTTGAGGAATGCATCTCCTTATTAGCCCATCTGCACATCTTTTACAAAGCAAAGGTTCTTCCCAATAATAAAATTTAGTATCATGCAAAAATTTCTTTCTTTGCCTATAATCTAAACCATAAGGAAGAATCCCACTTACAAGAAAGTTAGCAATGTCAGCATACCATGGAATTTCTTGCGATACAACATTAAACAAATGCTCACCTTGGAAGGTCTCATGTATTGGTACTCCATCATCAAGCTTCCTCAAACCTTCTTGATCAAGTCTAGAGAGATGGTCCACCATAAGGTTTTCACTCCCTTTCTTATCCCTTACTTCCCAATCAAACTCTTGGAGCATAAGAATCCACCTTAGTAGCCTAGGTTTAGCATCTTTTTTACTTAAGAGGTACTTTAGAGCAGCATGGTCAGAATATACAATTACCTTTTGATGGGGCATCAAAATAGTAGAGTTTTTACCAACGGTGCTACAGTAACGAAAAGTCCAGATTTTATTCCTTTAGTATTTATTTGTCTTAGTTTTCTATCTTTCTTTAGGACTCCTATTTTGGGTAGAATTATATTTGCCTTAGAATTCTATTTTTTTTTTTTTTAGGATTCCTATATAGGGTAATTAGCTATTTTATTTCCTGATTTTAAGGACAAGTTTAAGGCTATAAATACTTGATTTTTGATGATGTTTAGACAGATTTTTATTCAATATTTCTCTTAATAAACTTGATTCTTTTGAGATCAGTTTTGTTTGCAATTCTAGATTTTAGAATTGTGTTACTATTCGCTTGTGTGCTGCGTCAGGTGGTATTAGAGCCTTGAATCTCATAAGGCTTGTTCAAATTGACAATGGCCATTAATCCTAATGACAATGATTAGGGATTACCCACTGTTTGGAGAAAATTCGAAGAACACGAGACGTCTATTCGCAACATCGAATAGCAATTGACTACAATCATTGGGCAGTTGCAAACTTTGTTACAGGGTAACAATAACCAAGGAATTGGGGATCAAGCTGCCAGGGGAATTGGCCTACACAACGACTTCGAATTCCAGCGCCTGCCATGAGAACTTATGACTCCAGTGATGACGAAGAAATTATACAATGAGAGGACCGTCGTGGGCGAAGAGGAGGTGACCATGAGTACAAATTGAAGGTAGATATCCCTTCCTTCAGTGGTGACCTTGATATAGAAGGTTTTCTAGATTGGTTAGAAGAAGTAGATGGGTTCTTTGAATACACAGAAATTCCATAAGAAAGGAAGGTAAAATTGGTTGCTTACAGACTAAAGGGAGGAGCTTCAGTATGGTGGACTCAATTGAAAGAAAATAGAAGAAGAGAAGGGCGAGCTCCTGTGTCTTATTGGGAAAGAATGAAGCAACTATTAAGAAAAAGATTTTTACCTCTGGATTATGAACAATACTTGTTTGATGCTTATCAAAACTGCGTACAGGGAAGAAAGAGCATCCATGAATATACGAGCATCTATGAATATACAGCAGAATTTTTGAGATTGGCAGCTCGCAATAATTTGGCAGAAAGCGAACCACAATAGGCTGCTAGATACTTGAGAGGGTTGGAACTGACAATTAGAGAAAAGATCGGTATTCAGATGGCTTCGAATGTTCATGATGTAAGGAATTTAGCTATGAGAGCTGAGATGTTAATTAATCAAAAAATAAGAGAGAATAGGAGAACATGGAATAGCGAAAGGCCAGCAAGTGACAAGGGAAAGGAAGTTATTAACTCCACTCATACGCGAGGTACCAATATGACAGGAAATAATTATAATAATGGAAATCCAAGCAAGCAAACCACATCGATTCCTAAAAGTACAAACCCTTATGCAAAACCTGCTCTGGGCAAATGTTTTAAATGCGGAGAACCCGGTCATCGATCTAATGAGTGTTCAAGAAGGAAATTTATCAATACCATAGAGCAAACTGAAGAAGTACATGAGGAAGAAGAATGCGGACCTGATGGAGATGAAGATGATGAATTATATCAAGAAGATGTTTTTATGGGTGTCATTAGGAGATTGATGATTTCTAGGAAAGAACATGAAAATTTGCAAAGACACAAATTGTTTCACACTAGGTGCATGGTAGAAGGTCATCTTTGTGAACTGATCATTGATGGAAGAAGTCAAGAAAACATCATCAGTAAATCAACAGTACAGAAATTGAAGCTACCAACCAAATGCCATCCGGACCCTTATAGTATTACATGGATCATAAGTGTGGGTGATATTCGTGTCACAGAAAGATGTAAGGTACCATTCTCTATTGGTAAATATTCAGATGAACACTATTGTGATGTTGTAGATATGGATGCCTGCCAAATTTTATTAGGTAGACCATGGCAATATGACGTTAATGCAACTCACTCCAGTAGGGAGAATATGTACCGATTTCTGAAAGATGGAGTAAGGTATAAATTGGTACCTATAGGTGGGAAAAAGACATCAAAGCCTAATGAGAGAAAGAAGCCATTGTTAGTAGTAGAAAATAACAAGGGAAATTTTGTGAATGAAATGAAAGAAACAAAGGAAGTACACTTATTGATAGTAAAAGGGGAAGGAGAGAGTGAGAAGGAAGAAAGCATAATTCCCTTAGTGGTACAACCCCTTATAGAAGAGTTTGCAGATGTAGTGCCTGATGAATTACCCAATGAATTACCTCCTATGAGAGATATCCAACACCAAATTGACTTGTTTCCTGGGGCTAGTTTGCCTAATCTACCTCATTACCGAATGAGTCCAAAAGAGAATGAGATTTTGAGGGAGAAAGTAGAGGAGTTGATTAAAAAAGGGTATATTAAAGAGAGCCTGAGTCCATGCGTTGTTCCTGCTTTACTGACACCCAAGAAAGACGGTAGTTGGAGGATGTGTGTGGATAGTCGAGCGATCAATAAAATTACTATTGGGTACAAATTTCCTATACCAAGGTTAGATGATATGTTGGATTAGCTTAGCGGGGCAGTAATTTTTTCTAAAATTGATCTTAGAAGTGGCTACCACCAAATTCGAATCCAACCGGGAGATGAGTGGAAGACGACCTTCAAAACTAGAGATGGGTTATTTGAATGGTTGGTGATGCCATTTGGACTAACCAATGCCCCTAGCACTTTCATGAGGTTGATGACTCAAGTTCTCAGGCCTCTTATAGGCAAGTTTATAGTGGTATATTTTGATGACATCCTTATTTACAACAGGTCAAAAGAAGAGCACTTTGGTCACTTGAGAAGTGTGTTTGAAGTACTGAGGGAAAATAAATTATACGCCAACTTAAAGAAGTGTATTTTCATGACTGAAAGTTTGTTATTCCTCAGTTTTTTCATAGAGAAGGATGGCGTGAAAGTTGATAATGAGAAGGTAAGGGCTATCAGGGAAAACTGTTAGGGAAGTAAGAAGCTTCCATGGGCTTGCAACATTTTACAGACGTTTTATCAAAAATTTTAGCAGCATTGTGGCTCCTATTACTGAGTGCTTAAAGAAGGGAAAATTCAAATGGGGAGAAGAACAAGAGAAAAGTTTTGCACTTATCAAACAAAAGTTGTGCACTGCACCTGTTTTAGCTCTGCCTGATTTTGATAAATTATTTAAAGTGGAATGTGATGCTAGTGGAGTTGGGATAGGAGTTGTATTGTCTCAAGAAAAGAGGCCAATTGCTTTCTTTAGTGAGAAGCTGTGTGATGCAAGACAAAAATGGGCTACATATGATAAAGAATTTTACGCTATTGTGAGGGCTTTGAGGATTTGGGAACATTATTTGATTGGAAAAGAATTTATTTTATACACAGACCATCAAGCCTTGAAGTATTTGGGAAGTCAAAAACAATTGAGAACGAAGATGTATACTAGGTGGTCAGCTTTTGTGGATAAATTTCCACACAAACTGATTTATAAATCTGGAAATAAAAATATTGTGGCTGATACGTTAAGTAGAAGAGTTTCTATGATTAAAACCTTGAGTATAGAAGTTGAGGGTCTTGAATATTTAAAAGAATTGTACATGGATGATGGAGATTTAAGGGAAATATGGAATTTGTGCTTAGAAAAAAAAGCACATGACAATTTTTATGTACAGGATGGATTTTTGATGAAAGGGAACTAACTTTGTCTTCCAAGGACATCACTTAGGGAGAAAGTGATTAGAGAACTACATGGTGGAGGTTTAGCTGGTCATCTTGGCAGGGACAAAACTCTTAAAGAGGTAAGGAAGAGGTACTATTGGCCAAAGATGAGATGGGACATTGTTTCCATTGTAGAAAGATGTGGAACTTGCCAAACTTACAAGGGACATGCTTCTAATGTTGGTTTGTACATGCCATTGTCGATTCCTAATGCTATTTGGGAAGATTTTTCTATGGACTTTGTGTTAGGATTGCCAAGAACACAAAGAGGTATGGATTCTATCTTTGTAGTGGTGGATCGATTTTCAAAAATGGCACATTTTCTACCTTGTAAAAAGACAGCAGATGCTATTGCAATTGCAAAGCTCTTTTTCAGAGAAGTGGTGAGATTACATGGTGTTCCGAAATCAATTACTTCTGATTGTGACACTAAATTTTTAAGCCATTTTTGGAGGACTTTGTGGGGATTATTTGATTCTACTCTTAAATTTAGTAGCACAGCTCATGCGCAAATTGATGGCCAGACGAAGGTCATAAATCAAACTTTGGGAAATTTAGTAAGATGTATATGCCGTGACAAGCCAAAGAGTTGGGATTTTCTAATTGCACAAGCTGAATTTGCCTATAACAATGCTGTTCATAGTGGCTTTGGTTGTTCTCCATTTTCAGTTGTTTACAGCAAAGTGCCAAATCATGCTCTTGATCTTATGAAACTGCCAAAATCTTCTAATTTTTCTTTTAGTGCTGAGCAGTTAGCTAAAGAGGCTCAAGAAATTCAAGTAGAGGTGAAGGATAAAATTGAGAAAGCAAATGCTAGATACAAGGCCCATGTTGATCCGCGAAGGAGAGTGCAGTTGTTTGATGTTGGAGATGAAGTCATGGTGTTCTTAAGTAAGAAAAGAATTGTTGGGGGCAGTCATAAGCTTCAGCAGAAGAGATATGGTCCATTCAAGATTAAAAAGAAAATTAATGATAATGCCTGTGTTATTGAGCTTCCATTATGGATGGGTAATATTTCTTCTACATTTAATGTGGCGGATCTTTCACCTTATTTACCTGATTGTGAGTTGGGTTATGCCGACAAGAATTCAAAGGCGACTTCTTTGCAAGTAGAGGTGAATGATGGGGCATCAAAATAGCAGAGTTTTTACCAACGGTGCTGCAGTAACGAAAAGTCAAAATTTTATTCCCTTAGTACTTATTTGTCTTAGTTTTCTATCTTTCTTTAGGACTCCTATTTTGGGTAGAATTATATTTGCCTTAGAATTCTATTTTTTTTTTTAGAATTCCTATATAGGGTAATTAGCTATTTTATTTCCTGATTTTAAGGACAAGTTTAAGGCTATAAATACTTGGATTTTTGATGATGTTTAGATAGATTTTTATTCAATATTTCTCTTAATAAACTTGATTCTTTCGAGATCAGTTTTGTTTGCAATTCTAGATTTTAGAATTGTGTTATTATTCGCTTGCGTGCTGCGCCACCTTTTGACCTACCAAGTATGCTCTAAATTTATCAAATGCATAAACTATGGCTAGTAGTTCCTTTTTCGTAGTCGTGTAGTTGATTTTGACATCATCAAGTAGCTTACTTGCATAGTAAATTACATAAGGCTTACCTTCCTTCCTTTGCCCAAGGACTGCTCCAACTGCAAAATGACTAGCATCGCATATAATTTCAAAAGGTTGCTCCCAATTAGGTGGCTGTAGAATTAGTACGGATGTAAGAGCTTTCTTTAGGGTCTCAAAAGCTTTATGACATGCTTCATCGAACTCAAAGGTAGCTTTCTTCGCAAGCAATTTGCACAATGGCTTGGCAATTTTGGAAAAATCCTTAATAAACTGTCTATAGAACCCGACATGTCCTAAGAAACTTCAAATATCCTTAACACATTTAGGCTATGGCAAATTTATGATCACTTCAACCTTGGCTCTATCCATATTAATACCCCTTTTGGATACCATATACCCTAGTACTATTCCTTCTTATGCCATAAAATGACACTTTTCCCAATTAAGTACTAGTCCATGCTCCTTACACTTGTCAAGAACTTTAGAGAGATTTTCTAGACAATTTTCAAAGTTAGCTCCATAAACACTAAAATCGTCCATAAAAACTTCAACGCAGTCATCTATCAAGTCACTAAAGATAGAAAACATGCATCTTTGAAATGTCAGAAGTGCATTGCATAAACCAAATGGCATGCGACTAAATGCAAAAGTTCCATAGGCACATGTAAAAGTGGTTTTTAATTGGTCTTCGGGGTAGATAGGTATTTGATAAAAACCACTAAGACCATCCAAATAACAAAAATAAGAGTAATTTGCTAATTTTTCTAACACTTCGTCAAGAAATGGTAGTGGAAAATGATCTTTTTTAGTTGCTTTATTCAACTTTCTATAGTCTATACATATACGTTATCTAGTGATAGTCCTAGTAAGGATTAAATCATTTTATTCATTCTCAATAATATTGAAGCCACCCTTTTTAGGGATAACTTGAATAGGACTTACCCACTTACTATCACTAATTGAGTATATGATGCCATTATCAAGTAATTTTGTGACCTCTTTTCTTACCACTTCTTTGAGAGTTGGATTAAGTCTCCTTTGACCTTTAATGGAAGGCTTAACATTATCTTCTAAGATTATCCTATGCATGCAAATATTAGGGACAATACCATTTAGGTCATTCAAAGAGTAACCAATGGAACTTCTTTGTTTAAGCAACACATTGCACAAAAGATTGATATTTTCTAAAGACAAGGATGAATTCACAATAAAAGGGAATTTAGATTTAGAATCAAGGAATGCATATTTTAAATTTGATGGCAAAGGCTTGAGATCAAGACTTACTTCTTCTTTTGAAGAAGGGTTTGGGTCATCATTTCTTTCCAGAGGTTCAAATCTAGAAGGTCGGAATGAGTGATGATGTGAAGTAGTCTCTAAAAGATTTACCTCTTCTTTTTGGACTTGGTAGGGGGGAATAGGGTTTTGACTCATGCATTCATATTTGACCTCATTTGTACATTCATCAATCAAGTATATAGAGTCAATCCTACTAACCCTTTCCATAGGTGAAGATTTCATCATCTTAAGAACATCAAATTCCATGCATTCATTGTTTGCCTCAAATGTGATTTTACCTTTCTTCATGTCAATGATAGCACCTACCATTACTAAAAATGGTCTTCCAAACAAGATAGGGATTTCAAGGTCTTCCTCCATGTCTAGGACAATAAAATTTACAGGAACTATAAATTTACCTACTTTTATTGGCATATTCTCAAGAATGCCAACTGGATAGGTAATAGTCTTGTTAGCCATCAAGAGACACATGTTAGTAGGCTTAAGTTCACCCAAATTTAGTCTTAAATAAATAGAATAAGGCATTAAACTGACACTAGCACCAATATCACATAAAGCTTTATCAAAATACTTTCCTCCAATCATGCATTAGATGGTGAAACATCCAGGATCTTTTCACTTAGGAGGGGATTTAGAAAACATGGCCTTAGGCTCTTCTACTAAAGATACTATACCATAATCTTCTAATTTTCTTTTATGGGAGACCATGTCTTTCAAAAATTTACCCCAAGCCAGCATATCCCTTATGTCATCTAAGAATGGAATAGTAATAGTAATATCTTTAAGATACTTTAGGAATTTGCCAAATTGCTTATCTAGGTTCCTTCTTATGAACCTTTGAGGAAAGGGCAAGGTCTTAAGATCTACTTTAGGATCATTGACCTTAGGTGGTATGACACTTTCATTTTTATTATTACCTTTAACCCTGCTCCCTTGGTTACTTTCTAAGTTTACTTCCTCATCACCTATCATTTTTATTCTCATTAGTAGTGTTTTCAACCATCTCACCACTTCTTAGAGTAATTGCTTGGCAAGTCTCTCTTTGAACAAATTCTAGTTGACTAGGTAACTTACCTACAGGTTTAGGGTTAGAGGAAGAAGCTTGTTGGGCAATTTGAGTTTCTAAAATTTTGTTGTGAGTAGCAAGTTGATCAATTTTGGAATTAAGTTGTTTAAATTGCTTCTCACTTTGTTTATTAATGGATATTTGTGTTCCTACAAACTGCTCTAGAAGGGTCTCTAAATTAGATTTAAATGGTGTAGGAGTATAGGGTTGCTTCATAGGAAAACTTGGTGGGTTATTTAGTTTGAGATTTTGGTTAATAGGTGGGTTCAATTGGGAGGATGGGTTAGACTAAGAAAAACCAGGATGGTTCTTCCATTGAGGGTTGTATGTGTTTGAGTTCATACCCATTCTTTGGTTATACCCTTCTTGGACATAATTTACCTCCTTTTTTGAACTACATTGGGAATAAGGATGAGGACCTCTATATAGTTCACAAACAACATCAGTATTTTCAATAGAATTGATTTGAGTTTTACTTACCATTTTGGTGAGTGCATCTACCTTTACTGTTAGCAGGTTAATAGTGTTAAGTTCTAAGATCCCTTTTGCTTTTGCCATAGTTGTCTCATCTCCCATGTATCCTTGGGATGCAAGTTCTTCAAGTAAAGTGACAGCCTCTCTTGCTATCTTATTCATCCATTTACCTCCAGATGTGGCATTGACTATGTTGCGATTCTCATTTGTCAATCCATTATAAAAAATTTGAGGAATCATCCAATTGGGCAATCCATAATGTGGGCATTGCCTTTGGAGTTCCTAAATTTTTCCCAAGAAGTATAAATTGTTTCATTTGGATTTTGCTTGAAGGTGGCGATCTCATTGTAGAATTTTGCAGTCGTGTGTGGAGGGAAGTACTTTTGAAGGAATGCTTGCTTCAATTGATCCTAAGTGGTGATTGATTCACTTGGTAAACTTGCCAACCATATTTGAGCTTTCTCTTTGACTAAAAATGGGAAGAGCCTAAATCAAATTGCATCATCTGACACTTCATTTATTTTAAATGTTGCACATACGTTCAAAAATGTCAAGATGTGTGCATATGGATCCTGCCCTTGCAAACCACCAAACTGATTATTTTGCACCATTTGAATGATGCTAGGTTTGATTTCAAAGTTGTTGTTTGCAATTGAAGGAGCCATTATTCCCCTCATACAATTCGTGATGTCGGGCATCGTAAAGTCGCCTAACGTTTGTCTTTCTCCGACCATTAAGTTGTGTTGATCTTCTTCTCTTTGTCTTTGATTCCTATGCAAAGCATGAAAAGTTCGATCAATTTCAGGATCAAATAGAAGATCGTTAGAGTTCTACTTTGTTGCATGTTCAACTAAAATTAAAACAAAAATAAAAATTATAAAACAAAAATAAAAACCTAAAACAACTTTTCACTATCCTAAATTAATAAAAATTACAACAAATTCCCCGACAATGGCACCAAAAATTTGTTAGGCCTACTATAGGTGACCCAAATCCAAAGGGATTAGTATAGGATGAGTAGGGTGTCGAACTCTGGGGAACTTGAAAATTTTGTATTAATTGGATAGTTACTAGGATGGATAGGCAAGGATATTAAATAAGAGATTTAAAACTAACTATATGCTACTATACTAATATTGCGATTAAGGATGTTGATTAGATTGAATTACAAGTCAGAATTGATTTTAATAAGATGTGTTACATGCATGCAATGATTGAGAGTATGGTTTATAATTCCTAAAGCAACTCTTGTTGTCAATTAGAAGTGTTTGATCTAGAGTCTATGAGCATTCTCATGTCATCATAGAGATAGAACAAAACCATAAATATTCATGCCAATACTATAATTCCCCTTAGAGTGGATTTGCTTGTCTCTAAGTGCTTATCCTATTCTCTAAGTAATTTTAATTGTTTTTCCATCAATTTATCCCAACTCTCATTATGAATAATTTGACCACCATGTTATACATGGTGATCAAGCACATACAACATTAATTAAGCACACAATTAAAACTAAATAATGCAAAGCATATAAGAAATAGAAGGATTAAAACCAACACTTTATTGCAATTCAAAGAAACCAAACTAGTGTATATTCATAGTGTAAATGACAAAGTTTAGACAAGAAGACAAGATTAACATCAAGGAACAAAGATAAAAAAGACAAGGGAAAGGAAAATTTGATGATATTTTCTTCAATCCTTGCTCCAGAAATTTACTTTGAAGAAGTGTCCTTGAATGCTTGGTTGAATGCCTTGGTGACTCTTCAATCTTGTTCTAACTTTTGAACACTTGAATTACACTCTTAATTACTAACTTAATATATCAATAATACTAATATCACATGTCTAAAATTATATAAAACATTCTTATTTATAGTTTTCTAGGTGTCCCAAATCATGTCTATTGCAAAAAGGAGCCTTTTGTGAAGTGTTTTGATGAAAAGGCACCATAACTACTCGAGACAAGCTAGGATGAGTTGGCACCATATGGTTCTGGCATGACTCGGCACCATAGGGCATGAGTCAGCACCATAACCTTCTGTCACAACTCAGCACCTATGGGGCATGAGTCGGCACGGGCTTGTCTTGGCTAATCCTTGCAAAACTTCTTCCCTTTCAAGTATAGAACCCTTGATCCTTTGAGAGTTACCTAGATTACTTAAAGAACACTTAAAAACAAGATTAAAAGCACCATTTTAAAGATAAAATTCATGCATTCAAACACAAAATCAACTATTAATTGATTAGTTTAGGTATGCATATTTACATCATATCAGTGACCTAGCAGCTTGTGTACCTAACTCAACAATCTCTTACTCTAATTGCAGCTCGCCACTAGTGAATTCACGAGCCAATTTCTATATGACAGTCCTAAAGCTTAGGGAGATATAAGGTCTCCTAAACACATAAAACCCTATTGAACTTATTATCATTTAGCATATTCCATTTTATAGCCTATCCTAAGATCAAAACACCATTCATTCTTTACCATTTCCATTTTTACTTTATCTACTCATTTATAGCCATCACACTTTAATGCCATTTCATAACCAATGATTGGCATAGAATTCTTAAGTATTAATAAACACTATTCATATATTCTTACTTACTATCGTAAATATGTATATATAATGACTATTGTCATTTGTTTCCAATATTCTATATCACAATACATTTTAATACTAAGCCTTAAGAACCATAGAGCTCTAGATCAATTATCTTTAGAGTAACATAAGTACAACTCAAAACATAGCAACTTAGCAGAGCAAGTTCCAAAAAGGAGAAGCATAGCTTGGAAATTACCTTGCTAATAAGTCACCCTGATTTGAAAAATTTTAAACAACTATGGAATCAGACGAGCTCAGTAAGTACATAATAATATAACAAAATATAAATGCAATATTAGATTTCACTTGGATAAGTTCAAGATGGCAATGGAGTGATGTTAATCAAAATTGGACATTTTAGTTTCTAAATACTTTTAGAAGAAATAATAATGTCTGGAAGCAGAAAGCTTCCCACACATGAATTTTAAAGAGTGGTTGCCTAAGCCTTGCTCACTCACAGGTATCACACTATGTAAGACTAATGTAGCCTTGCGATTAGGCATTCCCCCTAATAGAGGTTGGGTACTCTCGTCTTACCCATAAGCTTATTCTAAGTGCACAAGGTTTGATGTATTTTCTCACACCAAAGAGGATTTTTGCTTAATCATGGGTATCAATGAAAGACATATATAAGGTTTATAGTAGGAATTCAAAGGAAAATTGTTTGGCATATCAATCATTCTCATCATTGAGCACAACATAGAGCCAATATTGGAGACTTATAATGGTCAAATATCATATAAGAAAGATATGGATTTCCAAGGGCTCAATAATCAATGGGCAATCACATATTCAATGTCACTTCAAGTACATATCAAATGATGGTAATTCAAACAATGATTGCAAGCAATAAGGCATAATTACATCATATTATAAAGTACTCATCTTGAACACCTTTGCTCCTACTACTGTTCACTCTTGACTAATTTAGTGTCCTTTATGGTCTTGAGAAATTTCCTTGCCCTTGCCTTAATGTTGTACATCCATATCATTTTAATTACATATCAATTAGTAACTAATGATATTACCAATTTCACCTTATCTATCTTATACTTGTTTTATTATTATTCCAACTCACAATGGGGGTGTATCAATAATGTCATATTCATACTTATACTCATTTTTATTTCTAATCATTTCCAAGCTAAATTCCTTATTTAATTTCATGAATTCAAGTTTAAATCTTAAAATTCCCAAATTGCTCCATAAATCCTAGAATTTGAGGAAAACTATCAATTTCCCTTTCAAACCTCAAATTGACTATGGATTCATCAAATTAACACCTAGGCAATTAATTCCCACTAATTATTTTTAATTAATTCACCCTTATTCATAAGAATCCTAACTTGTCCCTCTTAGGTCAAATTTGGAAAGCTTATGATTCCTCATCAAATCTTCAAATTATTCATATAAATGTGAAATTAACATAACATAAAACATATACGATCATTCAGTTGTCAATATCTAGCATTAGAACACTAAGTTTTCCTTTTAACTAAGTTTATGCCACTAGAATTTCCAAGTCTTAAATAAAGTACCCAAAATTCTTCCTAACTCTTTTAAATCATTTTTCTTCATCTAAAATAACATTAAATGCCTTCAATTAGAATTTAAAACACTTCCTTGTTCATATCCCATCCTGGCTGAATTTCTCCCTTAGTAATACTTAGGTATTTTTTATGATTCCTCTCACATTAATCCTGAAATTTTTTTTTCTAATCAAGTCTCCTTATTTCAACTAAGAACATTAAAACTACATCTTGTACAAATACCCATATGTGGTTGAATTTTATGTATATGGTGTAGGAGTACTAAAATTATACTTAGAACATGTAAAAGAAATGAGGAGTATAATTTCTCACCATAGGAGATTTTGGTTTGGTAAGTTCTTGTTGCTATTGGTGTAGACATAATTTCTTTTAGTTGATGTGAGGCTTATGGTGTAGAGATTTGTAAATGGTACATATAAGATGAATTAACATATCTATATGATAGGTTGGATGGTGAGGATTTGATTAAGCTTAATCCAATGGCTAAGATTTGATCTTAATGAATGGTAATGATCTACTTCACTTGGATGGCCAAGATTTCATCTAAATTTGTGATGTTCATCATGTAGTGTTGGAATGCTAAAAATGAACCTAGACTTGTGATGTGCCAAAACGCATACTAACAAACTGCAAGTGCACAGGTCGTTATCGAGTAATAAAGTAGTGAATATGATTATCATCTCCATAAGGATAGTTTATAAGTACTAGTGCAAACTTCAACTATTGTCTAGTGATCAAAATGAAGATTAATTAAACTAAGCTAAATTAACTAAGCTAACCTAAGAAAGCAGGTAAATGATATTGATGGAAATAATCTAGGCAAAGCTACTCTAGATATAAATCCCCCTAGTTTTTCATGCACATCAAACAACAGATTGAGTTGGACCCCTACGAGATTAGTCTAGAACCTCTCTCAAGTGATCTAGTCACTAATTCCTAGGTAAATTGCAAGGAATCTCTTCTCATCCAAGATCAAATAAGAACAACATTAATATCAAGGAGTTACAGTTAAAAGAGTTTTGTAGATCTATCTCTAGCATCCTAACTAACTCTTTATTTTCATAGGTGATCTATCTATACCAGGGTATCTCTACTCATACAATATAGAAACAATATCCAATCAACAAGCTAGTAATTACTAATTAGAATAATAAGATTTATCATAAAAATAAAAGAAACAAAGATGAATTGATTAAAGTTTAAATTCTTCAATCTATACAATCAAAACTAGGGTTCATTACGAATAGAATTAATTCATATTAAAATTAAAGAACAAAGAAGCAGAAAATAAAAGAGGAAGAAAATTCAAACAAATCTTGAAGATGTTCTTCGAAATCTTCTCTTCAATCTTCCACATCCACTAATATCTTAGGCCATGTGAAGCTACTAGATAGATTAGAATTAGCCCTTAATGACACGGGCAGGGATATGGTTGTGCCATAGCTACTGCCTCCAAATCTAATGACACGAGTAGTGACACGATCATGTCACTAGCCGTGTCACAGAGATGAGCTTCAATCCTTTGCCCATTTTCTTCGGTTTTCGCTCTTTAGCTTTGTAGTTTCTTGACAATTTGATCCATGGCTCCTAAAAAATAAAAGAACTCTAGAAAGACACTAGGCAAACAAATCAAACTCAATTTAAGGATAAAATACATTAAGAACAAGGGGTAAAATGTAGTTAATTAAGCACTTATCAAATTCCCCCACACTTGAGTATTTGCTTGTCCTCAAGCAAATTAAATTGTAACAATAGTAAGAAATAAAACCTACTCTCTCTAGTCAAAGAAACTCAAAAAGATTGACAACAAGTTGAAATCAACAAGGCTCAAACATGGTAACCATATGAAGAAATCTCTAAAACAAATCTCAAAAACCTGAAACCTAAATTCTAAAGTTACAAGTTTGAGCAAATAATTTCACAAAGACAAAAGTTCCAGCAAAGTAGATTTATAAAGATTCTTCCTTTAGGTGCCTGACTACTCACTTGAGTTTTTAATTGACTATGCATTTCAATTCATGTTTTCTTTTAATTACTTAAGGAGCCTATGAACCCTTAATTTTGTACCTTCCAGTATGCATTTGAACCTTATAAGCACTTAGACTCAGTAAACAAACCTTCAGAAGCCAAAAACTCTCAAAATGGAAAAAATTAAAATATTTTTTTTTGACATTTAAACCCTTTAGATCATATGAGACTAAGTAACGAGTACAATGCAACTAGAATCATGAAAAATGGATAAGAAACGAGCAAGAACAGGAAAAAATGGGTGAAATAGGCAAAAGCAAGGCGCATTGCTGTAGAGCTCTGTGGCACTGCCGCAAAGCCTTATGTGGAACCGCAAAGGTCTCTGGGGCCTTTGCAGCGCTATAAAGGCCTCTACGGAAACTCTAGCTAAAATTTGATTTTTTGCAATCCCACATTGGAATTGTGTGTTTTCTATGCTCCAAAGCTCCTTCTATATATAGAGGGCCTCTTTACACTTTAAAACACTAATTCCTAGAGCTTGAAAAGTAATAACTTCAAGCAAAATGCTTTGCATTTATTCCTTGCTTCACAAAGTGAGTTGGGGGATTTCTCTTTGATTCTTACCCAACTAGTTTAAGGCTTTTCGCCCGCCTGTTTGAGGCAAGTCTCTTGCCCAAGGCTCATGTCCGCTACCCAAGGCTAGCCGTAACCTGCCGTCTAAAGCCAGCTGCCGCTCGCCATCCGAGCCACCGCCTGCCATCCAAGGCTAGCCACCGCCCACCAAAGCTAGCCGCTACCTGCCATCTAAGGCCAGCCACCACTTGCCATCCAAAGCTAGCCGCCGCCTGCCGTCTAAAGCCAGCTGCCGTTCGCCATTCGAGGTAAGCTTCCTTTCCCTTAATTTCATTGTCTCTTTTAGTTAGTTAATTAAATTGATTCATCTAGGTTGTTAGCTAATCAATTTAGTGAACAATTAAATTAATTAATTAACTCAACCCTCTTTTATGCATTTGTCTAAATATGGATGAGCTTTGAAAAAAAAAAAAAGGAGAAAAGGGAGAAAAAGAGAAATGAACACCAATTAAATCTACCACAATTGAAGTGCCATCAATAATTACTTTGCCAGCTCCTAACCAAAGAAGGTCAAGAAATAGACCTCTCATTAAATAATTGAAGCACAAAATCAAACGATACACCTCAACAAGGGGCAACAAGTTCTTCAAATCCAAAATTCAAATGTTAAAGCCCCTCAAAGTGAAGAAAAGTAACAAATAATGGTGGAATGTTTTTTCCCAAATTTCATTAATCTAAGCTCGCTAAGTTGAAAACTAGAAAAGGGCGACTTAGGTAAAAGTTAGAGCAAAAAAAAAAAAAAAGAAAAAAAGAGAAAGATTAATATCATTCAATGTTTGTCAAATCAAGGTTCAATCAATTTGTCTCATCTTATGTCTTCAAAGTGATCCTTCCTCACTAGAGGCTCATTCTTTGAAGTGATATTATCTTTTACGCCCTTATTTCACAGTGGGGGCATGTCTTTCTAGGTCATCATCATCTTTTGTTAATCTGTCTCATCACTAAGCTCAAAGAGCTTAGGCACAATCTCTCACTTTGCTAGTCTGTCATGTTCCTATCTCATTAGGAGTATGATCTCCAAGTTGTCTCTTTTCATTAGTCCTTCAGCCACTCCTTAGGGCACTTCCTTTCATCTAGTCTGTCGTCTATATTCTGTCACTTTAAATGTCTTTTCAATCTCAAAACAACAAGGTTAGCTTGGCTTGTTCTTTTTTGTGAATCATGCTATAGATAGAAAAATCATACAACCTCCCTGATCCTTTTCAAAATTTCCAACCTGCCTTTAAACCATTCCCCAACTTCAAAATGTACCATTCCATCTTTTCAAGCTCAAGCCTTATACCACCCTTTCCTTGGCAAAATCTCATCATCTTTTAAGGGCCAAGCCTATGGGCAAAACCAAAGACCCTAAGTCTTTCAAAACTCATCATCCTTAAAGCCAGCTTTCTCTAGCATAACCAAAATCAAGTCATGTCTTGCAAAGCTTAAGAAGGGCTCAAATCACTCAAGTCATCCCACGTCTCATTGGCAAAACCTCATCATCCTTAAAAATACCAAACCTCCTTGGCAAATTACATCACCCATAAAGTCCAATTGAGTCAAAACCTACCAACCATTCAATGGGCATTGAAAATCTAATATAACCATGATAAAAGGCAAGCCCCTATCTATGCGCCTGTGGTATTCAAATGACCAAAACCTAGGACAAAGCCAAACATCTTCCAAAAAGGTCCAAAGTACCAAACCAAAAAGCCTTTACCATGAAGTCCAAACCCAAAAGCCTTTACCATGAAGCCCAAGCCTAAAAGCCTTCATCATAAAACCCAAACCAAAAATTCTTCACCTAGAAACCCAAGACCAAAAAGCCTCACTATGAAGCATGAGCCTAGTTTTCACCATGAAGCTCATTCACAAAGAGCCTTCATCTCCTCTAAGACTAAGTCTGACTAAGCCTAACTAATTTCCTTGCCTAATCTTTCCTCTAAACCAGACCTAACCCAGCCTATGTCAGACCTGAATGAGCCTTCCAAATGCACTTGACCAAGCCAAAGTTCTAGACCTGACTAAGCCTTCCACATGAACTTCTCTAAGGACAAGCCCCATAAGTTGACCTTACCTAAACCTTCCAATCTAATCATCTCCAAAAACTTGACCTTCTTGATCCAGCTCTCCAATTCAACCTCAAACCAAAATCAGGCCTATCTAACTAAACAGCTTGATCTTTTCCAAGACCACACCATACTTCTTCTTGGGCCAAACTAATAGCTATTAACCAGCCAATCTCATACCTAGCATGCCTACTTCACCTTTAAACTAGGCAATCAACCAAAAAGCCAAAAAACCAAACCACTTTCCTTTATCATTCTAAAGTGGGGGCATATTCCTTTCAAATATTCACCTTCCTAAAATGGGGGCATCTTTCTCCCAAATATCAACACTTTTATATCAAGTGAACCCTTCACAGGTTCAAGGTATTAGATCATTGCATAATCATCTAGCATTTTTGAGTTGAACAGGATCATCACTTTTCATTCCTACCAGAAAGGACCACTACTATTCCTATCAAATAGGATAGTTATCTTTACCATTCTTACTAGACAGAATGGTCATCTCTTCTTGATCTTACCAGATAGGATCATTCCTACCAGAAAGGACCACTATTGTTCCTATCAGGCAAGATAGTTATCTTTACCATTCCTATTAGATAGGATGGTCATCTTTTCTTGATCTTACCGGACAGGATCATCAATTTCATTCTTACCAGAAAGGACCACTATTGTTCCTACCAGACAGGACAGTTATCTTTACCATTCCTACCAGACAGGATGGTCATCTCTTCTTGATCCTACCAGATAGGATCATCACTTTTAATTCCTACTAGGCAGGAACTGCCATTTTCTTCCTAATGCTCTTAAATATACCAGGAGTATCCTCTTCATTTCAAAGTTCACACTTGTCAGAACTTCCTACCGCTCCTAAATATACTGGGAATATCCTCTTCATTTCAAAGTTCACACTTATCAAAACTTCTGCCGTTCCTAAATATACTAGGAGTATCCTTTTCATTTCATACTCATTAGAACTTCTAACTGCTTCCAAATATACTGAGAGCATCTCTTTATTTCACACTTTCCTACCACTTCTAAATATATTGAGGGCAACCTTTTCATTTCATACCCATCAGAACTTCCAGCCGCTTTTAAATATACTAGGGGCATCCTTTTCATTTCACACTTATCAGAATTTCCAATCACTTCTAAATATACCGGGGGCATCCTCTTCATTTCACACTTATCAGAACTTCCTGCTACTTCCAAATATACTTGGGGCATCTGTTTCATTTCATACTTACTAGAATTTCCTACCACTTCTAAATATACCAGGGGCATCCTCTTCATTTCACACTTATAAGAACTTTCTTCCACTTCCAAATCTACTGGGGGCATCCTTTTCATTTCACACTTATCAGAATCTCCTGTCACTTTCAAATATACCGGAGGCATCCTCTTCATTTCATACTTATTAGAACTTCCTTCTGCTTCCAATATACTGGGGGCATCTTTTTCATTTCACACTTATTAGAATTTCCTACCGCTTCCAAATATACCGGGGGCATCCTCTTCATCCTCAAGTTCACTATCATCAAAATTGCCTTTCAGACAAAGACAATTCTAATGAGGGGGCAACTGTGAAGCCCTAATTTTGCACCTTCTAGTATGCATTTGAACCTTAGAAGCACTTGGACTCAGTAAACAAACCTTCAGAAGCCAAAAACTCTCAAAATGGAAAAAACTAAAATATTTCTTTTTGGCATTTAAACCCTTTTAGATCATCCAGGACTGAGTAACGAGTACAACGCAACTGGAATCATGAAAAATGGATGAGAAATGAGCAAGAACAGGCAAAAATGGGTGAAATTTTGATTTTTTGCAATCCCACATTGGAATTTTGTGTTTTCTATGCTCTAAACCTCCTCTTATATACAGAGGGTCTCCCTAAACTTCAAAACACTAATTCCTAGAGCTTGAGAAGTAGTAACTTCAAGTAAAATGCTTTGCATTTGCTCCATACTTCGCAAAGTGAGTTGGGGGTTTCTCTTTGATTCTTATCCAACTAGTTTAAGGCTTTCCGCCCACCTGTTCGAGGCAAGTTTCTTGCCTAAGGCTCATGTCTGCCACCCAAGGCTAGCCACCGCTTGCTGTCCAAGGCTATCCACCACCCATCCGAAGCTACCTGAGCCTACCATCTAAAGCTAGCCATCGCTCGCCATCTGAGCCTCCGTCTGCCATCCAAGGCTAGCTGCTGCCCACCAAAGCTAGCCACTGCCTACCATCCAAGGCTAGCCGTCGGCCGCCATCCAAAGTTAGCTGCTGCCTGCTGTCTAAAGCCAGCTGCCATCCGCCATCCAAGGTAAGCTTCCTTTCCTTAATTTCATTGTCTCTTTTAGTTAGTTAATTAAATTGATTCATCTAGGTTGTTAGCTAATCAATTCGGTGATCAATTAAATTAATGAATTAACTCAACCCTCTTTTAATCAATCAATCAAAACATAATAAAGTGGCTAGGCTAAACTAACCCCTTCATAAGATGGGAGAACTACATGGATTCTGATTCTTATTCAAAGGGATACGTAGTCATGCTTGGTTCAAGCATCGAATCCAATTAAAATTAATCAACTATTCCCCTATCACCTTCTTCACTTACTTTTGTGTTTGTTTTTTTGCTTTATTATTAGGATTAGTTTAGAGAATGTGTGACTTCCCTAGAAGCCATAAGGGCTAGAGAAGGTATCCCCTAAGTTTGGATTTAATATTAACTCTCTTTTATTTTGAATTCTAATTGTGTATAAACTTTGTGGATTGAATGATCATGCATATTATAAACTATTCATGCATTTTAGTTTGTTCATGAAATATATTTTAAGTCACTCTTGTATTAATTGGCCAAACTCATTTTGTTAAAATAAACTGAAAACCTAGTCTTCGAATTCTCTTTAGTTTCGAGGCTAGTGATCCTTTTTCTTTTGGGTTATAATTGGAGTCAAATGCGTTTTTTCCTTGTATTTTACCAAATAAAAATAAACTAAGGTGGCGACTCCTAAAAATAATTTTCAAATCTATTAAGGATAAGCCCAAGGGCTTCCTCGTGAGTTCTTTCCCAAATGAGCATTTCGATTCCCTTTAGCGGATTGGACCAGTGCTCAGGTGAGGCCTCACAAAGCCCAACTTGTTTGAACCATCATACTAGCCTTTTTACATGAATGCAAACACTTGTGATGCTAGCCTCCATTTATTCAACTAGAATAACACATTCAAATGGCTACTAGCACTATTCATATTCTCAATCCCTTTATTTAAAAGAATCAAGAATAGCGGAATATGTAAACATTTTCAAAGCTACTTTGCACAATCTTTTTTTTTTTCAAGAAAAATAGTCAAGCTACCTAAGGTATTAAGCATTTCTACTAATACTAGAACAAAAGTAACAGTGGAATAAAATAGGCTCAAAAAGTGTACCTAAAGTTTCAAATTTCAAGCAAAAAAAAAAGAAAAAGATATGCAAAAATTTAATTCCCTAATCATGACCACCACATTCAATCCACAATGCAACAAGTCATTATCTTAGAAAAATTAGGACAATTTATCACTAAAGAGAGTTAATTTCAAATCAAATTATTACAACAACTCAATTCACTCAATCTCAAGATTCAATAAAAGATAGGGCACAATAAAATACCTCTCCCCCATACTTAAGTAACACATTGTCCCTAGTGTGTTATAAATAATTAAAATAAAAAAATAGAAGAGAGAATGAACTGCCCTGAATGATGTTGTACATGAATCTTTGGGCGGTGTTTCTTCTAGTTAGAGTTTGCCATGATCATTGTTTTTGCACATAGAAATATTGAATTACAACCAAGATAATATCCATTCAATTTAAAACAAAGGGTTACCTCCCATTCAGTGCTTCTTTAATGTCGTATTAGCTGGAAGTTATCATTATTCATCTTCCACCAAGGAAGTGAAGGATTCCTAATGCTAGATATCTCCATAAATCAAAACAAAGAAGAGTATGGAAAGGTGGTGGCCCTTACATAGCCTTCTTTTAGCAATAAAAAAATTTTTGGTTCTCCATTTTGTGCAAACCTAAGCTTGCTAAGTTTAGAACCATTGTCAAACAATCTTACCCACAGACTAGATGTAGAGATTGCAACCTTGGCACCAAAGAGAGTAGGCACATTACAAATGTCAGCCATCTCATGTAATTCTGAAATGCTCCACCTAAATTCACTAACCTTTAGCTTCAACACCTCAACAAAAAAAATTTTCCTTCCCAACGAAAATTTAAAGACTACAAGTACTCACCACACACTTGAGTTGCTAACAAATACACACTTAATGAGAAGTGGCAAGGGTGTAAGATCATTTGTGGTTGGTGTGAGGCCTCGCCAGAGCACCAGCTCGGTCTGCTAGAGAGAACCGGGATGCTCATTCAGGTTTAGCCTCACGATGGAAACCTCGGGTTCAAATTTGGTTGATTTTGAAAATAACTTTTAGGAGTCGCCACCTTAATTTTATTTAGTTGAGAAAATATTAAGGAAAAAACTCAAATTGACTCTAATTCATTAATTTTTTAATTAATTTGCCCAAAGATAAAAATCACTAGCCTTGGAACCAGGTTGAGTTCGGGGACTAGGTTTTCAGTTTTAAATAATCTAAATTTGGCTCTTAAGTTTAATTTGACTTAAAAATTGGATTTCATGAATGCCATTTATAAGATGATATTAAAGAGAATGCATGAATATGGCATAACATGAATGCATGATGAAAATAAAATATTCACAAATTAATTAAAAAAAAGGAAAAAGGAGATTGATTAGGATTTGGATTTGAGGTTTGGATTTAAATTCCAAACGTGCCTACATACCCCATTGAATGGGGATCAAAACCCACATAGTTCATTCCACGATTAAGTGGAGGGGTTTAAGAATTGATTAGATTGATTTTGTTTTGAGTGTTTTGAGAGTGAGGGAAAAAGGCTGATACCTTTGCTTTTGGTGGGCGAAGGGTTTTACCGGACTAAAGTTTCATTTTATCGGGACTGAGTGATTGGATGGATTGGAAGATTAATTAATTAAAATGATTAATTAACTAATTGATATGATGAAAAGAATGGATGGATTAATTAATTAAAAAGATTAATTAATTAATTTGGATGAAAGGTAGGTTAAGAAAATGATTGATTTTGGAGGATTAATTAATTAATTAAAAGGATTTAACTAACTAATTAATATGATGAAAAGGGTGGATAGATTAATTAATTAAAAATATTAATTAATTAATTTGGATGAAGGGTGGATTAAGAAAAAGGATTAATTTAAAAAAAAAGAATGATTTTTAAAAAAAGAGTGATTAATTAATTAATTAATTGAGTGAGTGAGTGACTAATTAAAAGAGAGTTTTAGTTAATTCAAAGATTAATTGACTTGGTTAGGGTGAGGTAATTAATTAAAAAGATTAATTAATTAATTAGAGAGTGATTAAAAGAAGAAGAAGAGAGGAATTTGAGGATTGCAATCTACTCAAATTCAAGGGGTGTGTAAAAATGATAAGTGGAGGGGGGTATTTATAGGAAAAGTGGGTGAAGGTAGTTTAGGTAATGGAAATGTGAAAAGACCAAAAGGGTAGAGCTAGAAAAAAGCTAAAAAATCAGTTTGAGAGGTATTTTAGGGAGTACAGGTGGGCAGTCTGGGCGACACCACTAATGGTTCTAGTAGTTTGGGCGGTGCGCCGCCCAAGAGGGTAGTGGCGCTACCCAGATAGTCGGCGATGCCACCAGCTGCTGAAGTGGTGCTCTTTTTTTTTTAGATATTGGTTGTTGGTATGAAGTTTGGGAATTTTGGATATTTAGTGGCAATATAATTGAAGGCTAAAAAAAATTTCTTCCGGGGCCACTACCCCCAAACCCTCTGCCCACTAACCGATTAGTGGGACCATCGTAATGGCTCTGCGTAACATGTTAAATTCAATAAGTGCTAAGGCTGTGGTTGAATACTAAGGGTGTAAAATTGAGGGTTCACAGCTGGGTGTTCATTAGACATAATTTGGGGTATAGGAGGGGATGGTGTTGGGGTTATAAGTGGGGTATTTCCATCCTCTTTAAAAGATAGGAGAGATGGAATGATAGGGGGAATGCAATTGTTATTACTCTCTAAATCCATGGTTTCCTTTCCATGCTCTCATATAACTCGCGGTCATCAAAAGAGAATTCTTCAACACTTGAATCTACTCCACACATGCCACATGGCTCACCATTCTCATCTTCTTTATTGTCATCATCCCAAAACCAATTGATGGCAGTGGTCTTTTATTGCTTTTCCGGAATGGTTTTGGTATTGCTGGGCAAATTGCCTTCAGGTCTCTCATTTAGTGATTGCAAAATCTACCCAAGGAAATTTTCTAGATTGTGAAGAGAGGTTTATTGGTATTCCAGGGCTATCTCTATGCTTTAAAATCTTTTTCTATGTAGCTTCCACTAATTTGACAAGCATTACTTCTAATTTATGTTCCTCCTATGCATGCTCATCATCCTCTAATGTAGTGTCCACATCAAATTGAGTTGGGAAGTTAGCTTTAGATGTATCATTTCTTTTGTTCACTTCCTCGACCCAATTCTCTATAGATGCCGTGAATCTTTCTAATCAAGCTTAAGGGAGGACTTCTCTTTTGGTGCTTCCCATGCACATTCCTCTGAGAAATAATTGTGATAAATGTAACCATGATTATGATATTAATTTCCCTGGTATTCCCATTATGTATTAGGGTAAGAATTCCAATCTTGATAGTTTCGATTATCCATGGAGAATTTTTTTTTCTGGAAACACAAACTTAAAACAAAACAAAAATCTAAAATAGAAAAAACAAATAAAACAGTAAAAATAAAACTAATAAAACAAGGAAAGCAAAAACAAAAACAAAAACAAATACGAAAATAAAAAATAGATTAATAATCTCTATTAATATTACTAATTTTATAAAACTATCCCCATCAACGGCACTAAAAACTTGATGTGCTGAAACGCACACTAACAAATTGCAAGTGCACAGGTCAATATCAAGTAATAAAGTAGTGAATATGATTATCATCTCCGCGAGGATAGTTTAAAAGTACTAGCGCAAACTTCAACTATTGTCTAGTGATCAAAATGAAGATTAATTAAACTAAACTAAATTAACTAAGATAACCTAAGAAAGCAGGTACATGATATTGATGGAAATAATCTAGGCAAAGCTAATCTAGATATAAATTCCCCTAGTTTCTCATGCACATCAAACAATGGATTGAATTGGACTCCTACGAGATTAGTCTAAAACCTCTCTTAAGCGATTTAGTCCCTAATTCCTAGGTAAATTGGAAGGAATCTCTTCTCATCTAAGATCAAATAAGAACAGCATTAATGTCAAGGAGTTACAGCTGAAAGAGTTTTGTAGATCTATCTCTAGCATCCCAATCAACTCTCTATTTCGATGGTGATCTATCTATATCAGGGTATCTCTACTCATCCAATATAGAAACAATATCCAATTAACAAGTTAGCAATTGCTAATTAGAATAATAAGATTTATCATGAAAATAAAACAACCAAAGATGAATTGATTAAAGTTTAAATCCTTTAATCTATACAATGAAAACTAGGGTTCATTATAAATAGAATTAGTTCATATTAAAATTGAAGAACAAGGATGCAGAAAATAAAAGAGGAAGAAAACTCAAACAAATCTTGAAGATGTTCTTTAAAATCTTCTCTTCAATCTTCCACATCCACTTAGATCTTGGTCATTGATTTGATTAAATCCTCAATATCTCTAGCCTTCAAGCCTTTCCCGTGACTTTAGGGCTTAGCTAACCCTTAGATCCCCATTTTTGCTCTATGGCAGCTCTCCCACTATTTTCTACACCAACTTCTTTATATATGTGTGATTCTAGGTTCATGACACATCTAGGGACATGGCTGTGTTGCTGGGCATGTCGACATCGTGGCTGCGCGCCATGACCATAGGTACGGTCGTGCCTCAAGCCGTGTGAAGTTACTGGATAGATTGGAATTGGCCTTTAATGACACGGGTAGGGACACAGCTATGTCTATAGGCATGTCATAGCTACTGCCTCCAAATCTAATGACATGAGCAGTGACACGGCTGTGTCACTGGCCATGTTGTAGAGATGAGCTTTAATCCTTTGCCTGTTTTCTTCGGTTTTTGCTCTTTGGCTTCGTAGTTTGTTGATAAATTGATCTATGGCTCCTAAAAATATAAAAGAACTCTGGAAAGACACTAAACAAACAAATCAAACTCAATTTAAAAATAAAATACATTAAGAACAAGGGGTAAAATGTAGTTAATTAATCACTTATCAACTTGTACATAAGAAAGGTAGAAATTCAATTTGCTTTAGGATTTGACTTAGGTCAATTTTTGTGCTATCTCTACAACATCAAATTTCTATTTATCTTGGGCCAACTATTTTAGCTCATAAATTTTTATTTTCACTCACTCTTTGGCCTATGAACTAGCCAGCCCTTATTAGGCTTGGGTCTTTGATGTTCCAAGGCCCATTAATAAGCCCATAAGCTCATTAACATACTTAGAAATTCTGCTTTTAACTTTCTTTCTTTCTTTTCACTTTGACTTCTAAATTTGAGTTCTCTAACTTCTTTATATACATCATTAGTTATCATATGAATTCTATTTAGTTTATTAGAACAAAATTAGTCAATTATGTCATAAACTAAGCAAACATTGCATATTAAGTCACAACATTCCTACCTGATTCCTTATCATTTCTATACTATACTAACATTCAAAAGTCTAATCCTTTAGTATCATCAGTAACTAGAATGAGTTATGAAATCCTTGGGTATTATATTCTAGCCCTCTTAAAAAAAATTTTAAAAATTTGTTCTCGAATTTATAAAAGAGCTTACCTGCTAATGATGAAATAAGTGTGGATATTTTTGAAGCATGCCATCTTCATTTTCCCATATACATTCTTCCACATTATGGTTAGACCATTGAACTTAAACAATTGGTATCTCCTTGTTTCGAAGCTTCTTCACTCGTCGATCCATTATAGTGAGCAGAACCTTTTCATAGAAGAGGTCTTTATCAATCTTGATCAATTGTAGTTGTAGTATGTGCAAAGGATCATTAATGTATTTTCTTAACATTGACACATGAAAGACCAGATGTACATGTTCTAATTCTAAAGGTAATGCTAATCAGTATGAAACTTCTCTAACCTTGTCAAGAGTCAGGTCCAATAAAGCATGGGGATAATTTTCCCTTTTTGCCAAATCTCATTACTCCTTTCATTGGTGAGATTTTCAAAAAGACATGATTACCTATTATGAAGTGGACATCCTTCCTTTTTGGATTAACGTAACTCTTCTGGCGACTAAAAGCAATTTTTAGTCTTTCTTGAATAATCTTCACTTTTTTTGTGGCTTCTTTAATCATATCTACAGCTTCAAGATACTTTTCACTCACCTCAGTCCAATAAATTGGAGATCGGCATTTTCTTCTATATAATGCCTCGTATGGTGCCATTCTTATAGAGGAATGATAGCTATTATTATATGCTAACTCGATAAGTAGGAGATGTCTATCCTAACTTCCTCTGAAATCTATAATGCACATATGAAGCATATCCTCCAACATTTGTATTGTTCTTTCAGATTATCCATCTGTTTATGGGTGAAAGGCTTTGCTAGAACCTCGATGTGAATTAAGTCTCTCTATCCAAGATAATGGAAAGCAGAACCCCATGCAATTTTACAATTTCATTAACATATATTTGGGCATATTGGGTTACTGAATAAGTAGTCTTTACCTCAATGAAGTGTGCTGATTTTGTTAGCCGATCCATTATGACTGATGAGAATCCATATGCCTTGCAAGAAACTATCAAATCGCATCATAAAGACTTCAAAAAGATTCTTCAACATTGTCATTTCTCTTAAGATAGCTTACAAAGGCATGCAATACAACCATTGTGTATGATTGATTAATTATTCAACAAGAAAATAAGGTTGTATCAAGTTTCCTATAAACCAATCAAGGATATTTAGATCATGAGCTTTGCATATGGATTCAATTGTATTTAAGGAAGCTTCAAGGGCTTAATCAATCTATTCAAACCCAATGTCAAGATGAAGAGGCCAAATTACTTTCCTATTTGCTTGGGCCTAATCTATTCAAGTGTTTACAAGGCTACCATTCTTTATTCAATATTGGTAGGATGCAACGCACCTTGGTACATAGGCAAGATGCTCAACACACCCTAGAACATGGGCATGCTCGTAGGCATGTAGGCTACTGTGTAATTCATTTCATTTTTCAATTTTTATTATTTTACTTTAGTTTTTGATGCTTTTAGGCCCGTAACAATATGATATAAGCCAATGTTCAATTAAATTAAGTTTGGATATGTAATTAGTGAGTTTTGAGCCTATTAGTGTTAGATTTAAAGCCCAAAATGAGTTTAGATTTATTTCTTGTTTAGAAATTTTTTTTTTCTTGTTTAGGAATCCTCAATAGGAAGATTTCATAGTCCTTAACTGATTCTAATTTAGGGTTTATGTAACATTATAAATACTTAGCTATTCTATCAATAAAAGGAAGTTAAAATTTGATCAATTAAAATCTAGTTTTCTCAAGAGTGTTATCTCTTGTTTTTTAATTCTTGCTTGAATCAAGTTCATACAATTAAAGCTAATTACTTTGTGTGTATTTATTCCAAGGTTCTCTTTCACAAGTTAGTATTATGTCATGGAGATCATCATCCAAAGGTGATCATATTCTAAAGTGCTTTATCACAGGTTAGATTTGGGTCACAAACTTGGGGAAAACCTTATTTAGCTTTCCAAGGAGTTGCTTCTGAGTGTAAACAGATTGGGTCTCAAGTTTAATATACTTAGGGTTCGTATCAGTTTGGTATCAAAGCTTAGGCTCTAAATCAAGTTATATCTTTCTGTTTCATTTGTGTTTTCCATTTTTCATTTGTTTTTCTTGTTTCCATCTATTTTCATTTTCATTAAATTCCTTTGTTTTCACTTTGTTAATATCGTTTGTTATTGTTCTAGGTCTAAAAATAAAAAAAAAATCCAAAATTGTTTACCATTTTCTTTTGTTCATTTGTCTCCTTGTTCATTCTATCTTTTCGTATCCTTTGTGTTTCATTTAATTCAAGTATTGGAAGGTCAAATTCATCTCTACTTACTTGGAGACCAATTTAAATTCAAGAAGAAAGAAGTGGAGGATTCATCCATCATAAGCTTGAAGACTTTAATTCGGTTTGGCTTCTTGTATCTGATCTTTAGTTTGTTTGTTAATTTTCCTTTCAAATTGTTGTTGTAATTATATTAAAAAAAAAAAAGAAAGAAAGAATCAGTCAAGAAAAGAAAAGGAAAAAGAAAAAAGTCTTGGCAAATCTGAATTATATAGGAACATATAGTGTTTATTTCAAATTCTAGGGTGAAAATGAAAAAGAAGATTGCTAGAATTCTAACTAAATCAAAGAGAATCAAAAGGGATTTTAGATTTCAACAAGGAGTTGACCAAGTGAAGCATCCCATAACAAGCTAGGATTTGGTTTCCTAATCCTTATCAATTTTTGGTTTGACTTCCTACTTCCATTCTAAGTTTATCTTCTCTTGATCGTGTCCAATTAGGTTTCCTAACACAATTAAAATTCCTATATTATTTTCCTAGTTCTATTAGCATTTCAACTTTTGTTTTCCAACTTCAATTAGGATTTCTAATTTTACTTTTTTGAGTCAAATTCTAAATCTTGTTTCCTAGTCCAATTAGGATTCTTGTTTTCCTAGTGTCATTAGGATTTCTTATTTCTTGTTTCGTTAAGTCTTTGAATTTTATTCACATTGAAATTTAGAAAAAATTATATTAATTTGATTTTTGCAACTAATCTTGGCAAGAGATTAAGTGGAAAAAAAGGTTAAGTGTGAGCACATCTAGAGAAAAGCCATTGATTTAGTGTAAAACAAAACACAAGTGAACTTAAGTGTCAAAACTACTTGAGTGAAACACGTGAAGGAGTGAAGTGGGATATTATTTTACTTTACTAACATTCTTTTCAAGTTTTTTATAATGAATGTTGATTAAGAATTTCAAAAATAATTAATGGTTATTAGGCAAGAAGTAGGTATGTGGATATTGAAGTATGAAGAATGTAATGATGTTTTCCATACAAGATGTCGCATTAAAGATAAAGTATGCCATATGATCATTGATAGAGTGAGTGTTGTCAATTTTGCAAGCCTTGAGATAGTTAAGAAAATAAACTTACCCACTAGAAAGCACCTAATCCACACTAATTGTATTTGTTGAATAAATATGTCAAGAATAAAGAACAAGCTTTAGTTTCATTCTTTCTAGGAAGGTATAAAAGTGAAGATTGGTGTGATGTTGTACCAATAAATGTGACACATGTTTTGTTTGGAAAGCCACAGATACATTTTAATCAAGTAAAACACATCAAATCTACTAACCACTATAAAGTCCCACTAAAAGATGGTAAGTATACTACCCTTATTCCTCTTTCTCAAAAAGAATTGTATAATGATCGAGTGAAGATACAAAGAAAAAAAGAGGAAAAACTTCAAAGACAAAATGGTGATATGACAAAATCGAGTGTGTCAAAAAGGGATAATGAAGGTGATGAGAGTTTCAAAAAGAAGGAAAGCAATGTGCAAAATGAAACTATGGAAGTGACTCATAGAGATGACTTTAAACCTTTAGAGCTTACAAGTGAAGAGTCCTCATTAAAGGTTAAAGAAGTTATTATATAAGAAGAAATTCTAGCATGTGATCCTCCTCAAGAAATTGTTGTAAAAAATCTAACTTTGTTGAAATAAAAGAAAAAGTAAAAGTAAAAGAGTGCATAAAGAAAAAGAGTGAAAAGAAAAAGAGTGAGTGTGAAAAGAAAGAATTAGTGAGTGAGGAAAATAATAAAGAACTTTCAAATGAGAGAAAAGAAACATTAGAAAGGTCAAATGAAAAAATTGAGATTGAAGAGAGAAAACAAATGAGCATAGTTGAAAAGAAAAGTGTTAAGGATGTTTTGTTTTCTAACACTAACAAGTTTAAATTTTGTTTGTTTAGTTTTGTTTCTCTTTTTTAGGAATTCAAAAGAGGATTTTCATAGAAGAAAAGAGGTGATAAAAGTAATGCATTTCCTATTTCCAAGTGCACAAGTAAAGATTCAAGGACAAATCATCCTGAGGAGGGAGGGAATGATGAGAATCCATATGCCTTGCAAGAAGTTATCAAATACATGCATCATAAAGACTTCAAGAAGATTCTTTAAGATTGTCATTTCTATCGAGATAGCTTACAAAGACATGCAATACAAACATTGTGCATGATTGATGGATCATTCAAGAAGAAAATAAGGTTGCATGAAGTTTCCTACAAACCAATTTAGGATATTTGGATCATAAGCTTTGCATATGGATCCAATTGTATTAAAGGAAACTTCAAGGGCTTAATTAATCTATTCAAGCCCAATGTCAAGATGAAAAGGCCAAATTGCATTCTTATTTGCTTGGGCCTAATCTATTCAAGTGTTTAAAAGGCTACTATTCTTCATTCAATATAGGCAGGATGCTCAACACGCCCTGGAACATAGGCATGTTCATAGACGTGTAAGCTACTGTGTAATTAATTTTATTTTTTGATTTTTATTATTTTACTTTAGTTTTTGATGCTTTTGAGCTCATTACAATATGATATAAGCCCATGTTCAATTAAATTAAGTTTGGATATGTAATTAGTGAGTTTTGGGCCTATTAATGTTAGGTTTAAAGCCTAAAATGAGTTTAGATTTATTTCTTGTTTAGAAATTAGTTTTCTTTCTTATTTAGGAATCCTTAATAGGAAGATTTCCTAGTCCTTAACTGATTCTAATTTAGGATTTATGTAACACTATAAATACTTAACTATTCTATTAATAAAAGGAAGTTAAGTTTTGATTAATTAAAATCTAGTTTTCTTAAGAGTGTTATCTCTTGTTTTTTTATTCTTGCTTGAATCAAGTTCATACAATCAAAGCTAATTATTTTGTGAGTATTTATTCCAAGGTTCTCTTTCACGAGTTGGTATAGTGTCATGAAGATCATCATCCAAAGGTGATCATATTCCAAGGTGCTCTATCATAGGTTGGATTTGGGTCACGGACTTGGGAAAACTTGATTTAGCTTTCCAAGGAGTTGCTTCTAAGCATAAAGATATTGGGTCTCAAGTTTAATATACTTGGGGTTTGTATCAATGACCCATATTGAGTCATGCCCTTTTGCATTATTGGGTAGACCCACTATAAAATCTATGGTGATCCGTTCCCATTTCCACTATGATAATCTTATCTCCTGATGTAATCCAGAGGGTCTTTGGTGTTCAAATTTCACTTGCTAACAAGTGAGCCATGAAGCCATAAAGTTCACCACACCTTTCTTCATTCTAGGCCATAAATAAGTACTGTTTATATCATGGTACATTTGGTAGCACTTGGATGTATGCTTTATGAGGTTTGATGTGCTTCTTTCAAAACTCTTTCCCTCAACTCCTTTACATTAAGCTTGATTAATTAATCTCCACATTTCAAAACACCTTCTTCTATTCAGTTGGGGCTTGTCCTTTATCCACATCCTTGAAGATTTTCACTAACTAGGGGTCTTGATTTTGTGACATCACTATCTCATTAAGGAGATTAGGCCTTACTTGGAAGTAAGCCAATAACACTTGTGATTCACCTACTTCCAATCATAAACCTTCATTAAACATCTCCTAACTCCTTTGCTATTAGTCTCTTTTGCATAGTGATGTGTAAGAGACTACCCATTGACTTCTTGCTTAATGCATCTGCTACGACATTATCTTCACCAGGATGGTAAAGTATTTGGCAATCATAATTCTTTAACAATTCCACCCACCTTCTTTGCCTTAAATTTAAATCTCTTTGTTTTAAGATATATTGAAGACTTTTATGATCCATATAGACCATACATTTCTCTCTATACAAATATTGTCTCCATATCTTTAAAGAAAAGATAACTGCCGCCACTTCCAAATCATACATAAGATAGTATCTTATGTCGCTTCAGTTGCTTAGATGCATAAGCAATAACTTTTCCATTTTGCATTAACATGCATTCTAAACCAATTCTAAAAGCATCACAGTATATGGCGAAACCTTCATTCCCATCAAGTAACGCTAATACAGGAGCTATAATTAAGCAATCTTTATGTTTTTAGAAACTCTCTTTATAACTCTCATCCCACTTAAACTTAACTTGCTTTCTTGTAAGCCTCATCAGTGGCATTACTATTCTTGAAAAATCCTTTATAAAATGGCGATAATAACCTGCTATACTTAAGAAACTCCTCACCTCAGTAACAGTTTTTAGTCAAGGCCAATTTGCTACCGCTTCTACTTTCTTGGGATCTACCTTAATCCCTTCTTTGCTCACTATATGGCCAAGGAAACAAACTTGCTCTATCCAAAAATCACATTTAGACAATTTAGCATAAAGCTTATGCTCCGTCAAAGTTTGAAACACTATTCTCAATTATTCCTCATATTCTTTCTTACTTCTCAAATAAACTAGAATATCATCTTTAAAAAAATCACAAATTTATCTAAAAATGGCTTAAACACTTGATTTATCAAGTCTATAAAAGTCAATGGTGCATTCATCAAAGCAAATGGCAATACTATAAATTCATAATGTTGATATCTTATTCTAAAAGTAGTCTTACAAACATCCTCTCATCGAATTGTAAGATGATGATAACCTGATCGCAAATCTATCTTAGAAAAATAACTAGCTCCTTGTAACTGATCGAATAAATCATCAATCCTTAGTAGAGGATACTTATTTTTCATAGTAACCTTATTCAACTATTTATAATCAATACATAACCTTAGAGACCCATCTTTCTTCTTAACAAATAGAACTGAAGCACCACAAGAGGAACTACTTTGTCTAATAAAACCTTTATCAAGTAAGTCCTGTAATTGAACTTTCAATTCTTTCAACTTTGAAGGTGCCATCAGATAAGGAGGTATTGATATTGGTTGAGTTATCGCTAGGAGCTCAATTATGAATTCAATCTCCCTATCCGGTGGCATTCCTAGTAGATCCTCTGGAAACACATTAAGAAACTCATCTATTACAGGTATCATCTTAACAAATTTATATAACTTTTCAATATCTACTACATATGCCAAATATATTTGATAGCTCTTCCTTAACAATCCTTTTAATCTAATAGGCAAAATAAAATTCATAGTAAAGCTACTCCTATCACCTAGAAAATTCTCCTTTTTGATCTCCTTTTGAAAATGATAAAATTCTCCTTTTTGAAATTAATCATTTTTCCATTACAATCTATATGAGCATTATGCATAGATAATCAATCCATTCCTAGTATGACATCAAATTCCAAAACCTTTAGTTCAATCAAATTTGTAGGAAACCTCCTATTTTCAATTTCTACCATACAATTCTTATACACTTGTTCTACCTTTACAATTTCTCCAAAGGGTGTAGTTACAATGAAAGGTTCATTCACCACCTCCTTATTCTTATTTAATTTCTTAGCAAAACATGGTGAAATAAATGAATGTGTTGCACAAGAATCAAACAAACATCAAGCACTAATAGACTAGATGAAGATGGCACCTGTAACAACATTGTGGGATGTGCAAGCATCTTATTGATTAAGTGCATAGACTTTCCCTTTACCTATACCTTCTATAGCTTGCACATTACTTGAGGATTGTCTAGTACCATGGCCTTGTCCTCCTAGTCCATGATTTTCCACTTAATTCATTTGCATAGTGGGTTGCAAAGCCTTCGTAGTAGTCTTTTGATTAACAGTCATCAGACAATCCTTAATAAAATTCCCATCTGTCCATAGGTAGGCATGCTCCCGTGGTTCTTCGACAGGCTCCTCAATTTTTTCGTCCATATGTAGTGTTTCAAAATAAAGGTAATACCAAAATCTCATGCATTAACTTGAATGACCAATAATAAAGGTAATGTTTAACTAGCAGAAGAATAGTTTAAAAATACATTAAATAAAATCCTTAAAGAAAAGAACAATTAAAACTCCAAACTTATCATTGAAGCATAATGTTCCAAAAATAGAACTCCCAGAGCATCTAAGAGTACCTCTCCATATCATAGTATGTAAAATGACTTGGACAATGAAACCTCCCAAGTTGAGTAAACTGCTTGAGTTATCACCTTGCCTCCTCATAATGCTCTCCTAAAACTACACAAGGAAAAGGGGTGAGATAGATGATCTCAATGAATAAACAATACAACTTATACAATAACACATATCCCTTAGAAGGGTTCATAGTTCATAACTCATAATTCATGATTCATAGTTAATAGTTGCAATTTAACAAGGTTCATAGAAATCAAACTTATAACTTAAATCATATAGAGTGAAGGCTACTGCCTTATTCACTCATAACATAAATATAGAGTAAAAGCTATGGCCTTATTCACTCATAACATAAATATAGAGTGAAGGTTGCTGTATTATTCACTCATAACACAAATATAAAGTGAAGGTTGCTACCTTATTCACTCCTAACATAAATATGGAGTGAAGGCTGTGGCCTAATTCACTTGTAACATAAATATACAGTGAAGGTTGTTGCCTTATTCACTTATAACATAAGGGAGAGGTAACAATAGCATTGAAGAATAAAATTACATGTAAAATGGTAGCAATAGAAGTTTAGCTTATTGGATAAAGGATAAACAACAATGTGGTTCCAGAAAGAAAGTAAGGTAAAGCAATAATCGCAAAGTTTCTTTTTATCATTGAATAATCAAAAATGGTTTTGGACCAATTGTCCTTTGGTAATCCAAGCTTAATTGTCATGACCTATCTTCGAGCCATGACTGTCCTAGGACATAGGGAGACATAAGGTCACCTAAACCTATAGAACCCTCTTATAAGTTATTAATTGCCGAAGAAAACTACCCTACCCTTATCCCAAGATCGAAACCAAAATAACCATTCCTTATCACCGATTACCATATCAATCATCTATAAGATAAACATTTACCATTTTAAATCCATTTTCATGCTTATTGCTTTTGAACTCCATTTTCTAGTAATTTAATTACAACTCATTCATATACTACTCAAGTGATTAGACTAAAATAAAATAATACCAAACCACAAATACACTAAGAATATTCTAAATTATATCATTATTACAAACCTTAACAATCCATGGAGCTCCAGAGTGAAACTTCCAAAATACAACATAGTATGTACAACATAATACCAAAAGTAGCAATGCAATTTCCAAGTGAAGACACAAAACTTGGAATTTACCTTGCTGATCTATCAGCCGATCCTGAAAATAAACAACAACTATAGTATGAGACAAAGCTTAGTGAGTACACAATAATATCATAAAGATTAAACAATGGAGTATGCTCAAAGGTGATTCCTTATAGCAATAAAGTAAAGTGGGTCAGAAATTATTCTTTACCTTATCTGCGGGTCCATTACCATTATGCACAATGTCTGATGTATTATCCCACATCAAAGGGGTATTCTGCTTATCATGGTATCATTATGACATTTTTCCTTTCTATCCATGAAATGATTCAATGGATAATATATCAATAACAATTAGGTTCTCATCATTGATCGCATTATAAGATCAAAGCAATATAGGCTCACTTGGCCAAATGCCATAAAGGAATATTTGATTCACTTTGGCTCAATAATCAATAAAGCAGATAATGCTTACCAAAGAATTGCAATGCATTTCGAATTGGAAATGATTTAACATTTATGCTTATATTTAAAGCACAAGTTGCAAAATATTATTAAGTACTCACCTCTTACTCCTTAGCTCCTATATCGATAAACCTAATGCAAATTATAGCAAGGCTCCTCAGTATCCCGAGCAATGCCTTTGCCTTTCAATTCTACAATACATCCAAACAATGTACATCAATTTCTATTCCTTTAACTTTCTAACCAAACTCTAACTATTTCATGTAAACATATTATTCATCAATGTCTCATATCATTTACCCCTTGCTTACACATGTTATAAACTAATTCAATATCTTTTAAATATCTCTTATAACATAATTAAGGAAATCCATATAACACTAACATCTAATTGCATTCTCAATGATCTTATTATAGGATCACGAGTGAGGAAATTCATAAAAATGTTAATAAAATAATCTAGCAATAAGTCATAAACACTAAGATAAACTATTTCAATATGGCTAAAAACATAACTGCCCATGGGTGAAACCTCAGTCGTTCCTCTACCCTTGGGAGGCTACTGGATGAATTTCTAAATTCATCCTTATCACATGACTGGAATCCCAGCTATGTGGTCACCCCATGGCTATCTAACCACCATTAATCTTCTCATACTTTCTTTGTTATCTCTCACTTATTAAACCCTAAATTTTCTCCCATCATCATATTCCATCAACTAACATGCAATACTAGTCCTCCCTTAAATCCCTCCACCAAAATCAAACCATAAAAATTAAAGAAAAGTATATGCTTGCTAACTCTTAGGTTAGGAACAAGGAAAGAAACACTTAAACATAATATCTTGACTTGAAATACTTTAAATTTGGTCCTATATTGAAGAACAAGTTGAGAGATTTTTGTCTTTGGTGAGAATGTGATTTTGATGATAGGTTACAAATGAAAAGAATTTACATATTTTCACTTTATATGTAAATGAAATCAATGGTGGTGATTTAATCTCACAAGATCAATGGTCACATTTTTGCCTAAGATGGATGGTTAAGATTGATCAAGATGGATGGTTAAGATTGCCCTTAGGTGTATGGTGATTTGGCACCATAATGATGAGTTTCATAATCACCAAAATGTATATAGACATGGTGATAGGAAAGTGGATTAGCTTAGGTGTTAAAGTTGACAAAAGTCAACAAAGATGGCTATCGTCCAAAATGGTGACTAACCTAACTTAACCTCACCCTAACCCTTAGTTAACTTATTCTAACCTTAGTTTAGTTAAGTCCCACCAAATTTGGACCTTGGTGGGTTGGCCATTCCATGGGTTTGGGCATTGAGTCTAAAGCCCATTAATAAGCCCATCCAAACACGTTTTTCGAACTCAAAAATTTTTCATAACTTTTTCCCTTCCCTTTCACTTGGCATTTCAAATCCTACCCTCCCATACCATAATAAACTCAAAATAAGACATATTTCCTTAAATTAATTCAATAAAATATACATTAACATTCACACTTCATAAGATACACAATCAAATGCTTAGCACCCAAAAGGGTTTCTTTCATCCCATCACTATATCATTGGTACTATACTCATAAAAATTTATATTTTATGGTATTAATATAACTCTAATGAGCCATGGAAACCTTGGGTATTATATTAACAAAGAAATCGTATATTTATAATTGAAAATAGAAAGGAACTTGGGTTTCAAAAATCTCAAAGGTCCACATATCATGATAACTTACACTTCTAACATGAATATAATATTTACTCAATTTGTGGTTCCTTAGCTCCTAATGCTTGTAGCCCTTGCACTTCTAACAATCCTTAAGCTCTAACATAACATTATAATTCAATACTTAGAATTTTCTTAACATCATACTATCCTATCCTATAATTACCCCATGCACATATATCATTCATATATATTTAGAGTTGCACTTAGAAGTGCACTCATCACTTACACATAACATGTTGACTTTTAAATCTTGCATACTTGGCCTTCTTAGGCTCAAATGAAATTACATAATAACTTGTACCAACACTTTTATAAAGCCAAACATAATAAATTGTGATCTTAATATCAATTCAATTCAACTTCCAACTTGGTACACTTAATACTTTCCGTATATATCAACTTAACAAGTATACCTTAAAAGAGTCCTACTTGTCTCCTTTGACCAAATCATACAATCAATCTCATAGTCAATTCAAGATCATTAATTCTTAATTAATACATCATAAAGCCTAATTCACATGTCACTTAATCATGTATATATATTAATCAAATATGACAATTTGGGTTTGGAAACCCTAGGTATAGTTTAATCACTCTAGGTGTTTCCTAGAGGTCCTTCAATTAACATACAATTAAATCATGTATCATTCATACATACATATTAACAATCATTAAAATGTATCTCATAAAAATTATAGGCCTTGGGATCAAAATCCCAAGGTAGGCCAAATCATCCTAACCATGGAAACCCATTGATTTTCTTGCTTTTCGCACTTTTTGATCATTACAGTAATATATAAACACATGATTTGAACCAATATTTTTCATGGAAACATTAAAAAAAAATATTTTAGGACACAAAATCACACAAATCACCCCCCTACTATCCATATGCATGAAATTTCTAACTTTTAGGTTTTAAAGTTCACCTTGGATGGATTTATGAAGAAAGAGTTGTGTTTACAGATGGAAATCAATTTCTCCTTCAAGAAAAACAACCTATGCTGAATTTAACAAGCAAAAAGATATTAAATATATAGCTCTATATGGATTACTTATGATTAGTTTCATAAAAATCAAATAGTAGCTTGAAAGAAGAGAAAAACTTATGAAGACGATCACAAAATCGCAAGGTTTGGAGGCATCTTGTGAATTTCAGTTGAGAGAGAGTTTTTTTGAGAGAATTTTCTATAAAAATCTAATGAGAAAACAAAATGGAGGCTACCTAAACTCATGGACCCAAAATTTAGTTTAAAATTAGGGTTATGGTGCATAAGTTACAAGTTTGCCATTAATGAGCTAGGTTATTAGTGTTTTGGTATGTTGGGCTTTTGGTGAGTTAGGCTTTAATCTAATTTATGGGCTAATTTTAAATAATTAAAAATAAAATATTTTGCATCTTATTTTCATTAAAATCCACCCCCCCCCCAAAAAAAAAAAATTGATTAAAAATATTTTTAAAATGTTCAAAAAATTTATTTTATGCTTAAAAATTGCTTTATGCATGAAAATTCACTTTGCATGCAAGAAATCATTTTATGCTTTGTACTTCACATAAATTACTTATTTCATATTCATAATTCATATTATGCATATTAGAAATAATCTAAGATGTCACATACTCATCAATCATATAGTACATGAATTTTCATGAAAGCACATACTTTATCATAATAGTTCGAAATCAAGAAATTTTGTCACAAAACTTCTAGAGTGAGTGTGGGTTGCTACATTCTCCCCCCTTAAAATAAATTTATCCTCAAATTTAGATACTTATTCATACATTCTCAAAAAACTGGGGATGCTTATGTTGCATCCCTTCCTCAGCTTCTTAAGGCTGATATCAAACTTAACGAGTTCTCATTCTTATCTCCTTTATATACAAAGTTCCCCCCATCCTTAGTTCGAACTTCTACTTGCTTCTCTCTATAGTCAATACAAGCTCCATGCTCATATAGCCAATCTATTCCTAAGATCACTTCAAATTCTAGTACATCAAGTTCTACCAACATCACTGGAAGTTTCTGTCCATTAATGTCTACCTCACAGTCCTTAAATACATATTTTACTTCCATCATCTCTCCCAAAGGAGTTGACACTACTAGGGTTTCATTAATTAACTCCTTATCTCTACCTAAACTCTTAGTAAAACATGGAGACACAAATGAGTGCCTAGCACCAGAATCTATCAAGCATATTTGAAGCAGTGTCTGATACCGCATTCTCATCAACCCTAATAGGTCTAACGGTTATGCGGACCTTCTTCTTAGGAGGCATTCTACTAACGGGTAAGGGTATTCAATGCTAACTCCTTTCTAACCCATTTAATCCCACTATCAATTTATCATACTTACCATGCATTTAACATGAATACACATCAATCACATCACATCACAGGGCACATATCACATAGCATATATAATATATCATAGCATGTATCATATATCATTATCATGTAACACATAACCTATAGTGTAATGAACTCTCTTATCATATTAAAGTCAATCATTTCACAGGCAATAAAAGAAATCAAATCCAAACCAAATCAAATCAAATCCAAACCAAGTAATTAAGTAGTCATATAATATCATTCATATCATATAAGTCCTATGCCACTAGGCTATTAGTTACCAGCTCAAGTATTAGTAGTGTCCTCATCAAGGCAAACATTGCATAGCTTTTAAGGTTGAGTAGGTGAATAATCAATAAGAGGGTAATTAAGAGTAATGTGACCAATGGCATCAAATTAATAGTAAAGGTCTCTATCCGGCATGCGACCCGTCGAAGACAAGGATCAAGATGGCGAGTAGCAGGAATCTCTAGGTGTATAGTCTCCCATCTATTTAACACTTTTGGTCTTAATCTACTCCACGTCCTCCCTCAAAGCATGTACTAGTGACTTAAGACATTGATTTTCCTCCATCAGGTCAGATTAGTCTCTGTCTAACCTCTGAATCTTACTCTGAATCCAGTCATAATCTAGACACTCCACAGGGTCTTCCTCATCCAGAGTCTTCTCTCTCTTGAGGTGGATCACAAGCACAACCTTCTCGAACATCTCTCACTAGATCCTCTTGCACATCACACGAGGTACTCTAGGTTAAGGTCCTCTACTAGGGGTACTCTTTTTGGCCATCTGATAAAAGAATCATAAGGCAAAAAGAATAGTAGCAAGGAGTACTATAGTCTATTAGGATTTCACAGAACTATACAAGCAATAGACTACAATTGATGTGAAAGCAAAATTCCTACACTCGAGGATTATATTTAATCAACCTAATAAACAGACATATCTAAACTAGAATAAAACTACAACTCTGATACTAACTTTGTCACATTTCAACTTCAGAGATATGATGATCCTAGAACATAGGAAGACATAAGGTCACCCATACTTGTAGAACCCTCTCATACACATACAAACACTACCTTAGATCATACCAAAATCTCATGCATTAACTTGAATGACCAGTAAAAAAGGTAATCTTTAACTAGTGAAAGAATAGTTTAAAAATACTTTAAGTATAATCCTTAAGAAGAGAACAATTAAAACTCCAAATTTATCATCAAAGCATAATGTTCCAAAAATAAAACTCCTAAAGCATCTAAGAGTGACTCTCTATATCATAGTATGTAAAATGACTTAGACAAGGAAACCTCTCAAGTGGAGTAGACTGCTTAAGCTATCACTTTGCCTCCTTATAATACTCACCTAGAACCACACAAGGAAAAAAGGTGAGATAGATAATCTCAATGAGTAACAATACAACTTATACAATAACACATATCCCTTGGAAGGGTTCATAGTTCATAGTTCATAATTAATGATTCATAGTTCATAGTTGCAATTTAGCAAGGTTCGCAAAAATCAAACTTATAACTTGTATCATATAGAGTGAAAGTTGCTGCTTTATTCACTTGTAAGATAAATGTAGTGTGAAGGTTGCCTGTAGAGTGAAGGCTATTGCCTTATTCACTCATAACATAAATATAGAGTGAAGGTTGCTGCCTTATTCACACGTAACATAAATATAGAGTGAAGGCTACTACTTTATTCACTAGTAACATAAATATAGAGTAAAGGTTGCTGCATTATTCACTCATAGCAAAGGGAGAGGAAACAATAGCATTGAAGAACAAAATCACATGTAAAATGGTAGCAATAGAAGTTTAGCTTATTGGCAAAGGATAAACAATAATGTGGTTCCAGAAAGAAAGTAAGGCAAGGCAACAATTATAAAAGTTTTTTCTTATCATTGAATAATCAAAAATGATTTTAGACTAATTATCCTTTGGCAACCCAAACTTAACAAAGAAATTATATAATTATAATTTAAAATAGAAAGGAACTTGGGCTTCAAAAATCTCAAAGTTTCATATATCATGATAACTTATACTTGTAACATGAATAAAATGTTTACTCACCTTGAGGTTCCTTAGATCCTAATGCTTGTAGCCCCTTACACTTCTAACAATCCTGAAGCTCTAACATAATATTATAATTCAATACTTAACATTTTCTTAACATTATATTATCCAATCCCATAATTACCCTATGCATGTATATCATTGATATATAATTGGAGTTGCACTTAGAAGTGCACTCATCACTTGCATATAACATGTTAACTTTTAAGTCTTGCATACTTTGCCTTCTTAGGCTCACATGAAATTGCATAATAACTCTTACCAAGAATTTTCTAAAGCCAAACACAATAAATCGTTATCTTAATATTAATTCAATTCAACTTCCTACTTGGCACACTTAATACTTTTCGTATATATCAACTTAACAAGTATACCTTAAAGGAGTCCTACTTGTCTCCTTTGACCAAATCATACAATCAATCTCATAGTCAATTTAAGGTCACTAATTCTCAATTAACACATCATAAGGGCTAATTCATATGTCACTTTATTATGTATACATATTAATCAAACATGACAATTAGGGTTTGGAAACCTTAGGTATAGCCAAATCACTCTAGGTGTTTCCTAAAGGTCCTTCAATTAACATGCAATTAAATCATGTATCATTCATATATACATATTAAAAATCATTAAAATGTATCACACAAAAATTATAGGCCTTGGGATCATAATTCCAAAGTAGGTCGAATCCTTCTAACCATTGATTTTCTTGCTTTTCACATTTTCTGATCATTACAATAATATGTAAACGCATGATTTAACCCAATATTTTTCATGAAAACATTACAAAAGTCAGTTTAAGACACAAAATCACACAAATAACACCCCCCCCCCCCCCCCCAATATCTATATGCATGAAATTTCCAACTTTTAGATTTTAGGGTTCACCTTTGATGGATTTCTGAAGAAAGAGTTGTGTTTACAGTTGGAAATCAGTTTTTCCTTCAAGAAAAACAAACTAGGCTGAATTTAATAAGAAAAAATAATAAATATAAAGCCTCATATGGATTACTCATGATTAGTTTCATAAAAATCAAATAGTAGCTTGAAAGAAGAGAAAAACTTACGAAGACGATCACAAAATCACAAGGTTTGGAGGCACCTTGGGAATTTCGATTGAGAGAGAGTCTTTTTTTTTTTTTTTTTTTTTTGAGAGAGAATTTTCTATAAAAATCTGATGGGAAAACATAATGGAGGCTGCCCAAACTCATGGAGATGAAATTTAGGTTAAAATTACGGTTATGGTGCAAAAATTACTAGTTTACCATTAATGAGCTAGGTTAATAGTGTTTTGGTGTGTTAGGCTTTTAATCTAATTTATGGGATGATTTTAAATAATTAAGAATAAAATATTTTGCTTCTTATTTTCATTAAAATCACCCCCAAAAATATTTAATTAAAAATATTTTAAAAATGCTCATTAAAATTATTTTATGCTTAAAAATCGCTTTGTGCATGAAAATTCACTTTGTATACAATAAATCATTTTATGCCTTGTACTTCACATAAATCACTTATTTCATATTCATAATTCATATTATTCATATTAGAAATAATCTAACATGTCATATACTCATCAATTACATAGCACATGAATTTTCATGAAAGCATATACTTTGTCATAGTAGTTTGAAATCAATAAATTTTACCACAAAACTTCTAGGATGGGTGTGGGTTGTTACACCTATGCTCTATGGTTTAACCTATAGTTCATATAGTTAATAAGTCTAAGTAAGACCTAAACCTTTAGCTCTGATACCAACTCTATCACAATCCAATTTTTAGGTTGTGACGGTCCTAAAGCTTAGGGAGACATAAGGTCACCGAAACTAGTAGAACTCCATTGAACTTATTATCATTTAACATATTCCATTTTATAACCTATTCCAAGATCAAAACCCCATTCACTCTTTACCATTTCCATTTTTACTTTGTCTATTCATTTATAGCCATCACACTTTAATGCCATTCCAAAATCATTAGTTGGAATATCATTCTTAAGTATTAATGAATACTTTTCATACATTCTTACTTACTATCATAAATATGTATATATAACGATTACTATCATTTGTTTACAATACTCTCTAACACAATACATTTTAATACTAAGCCTTTAAGTATCATGGAGCTTTAGATCAATTATCTTCAAAGTAACACAAGCAAAAATCAAAACATAGCAACTTAGCAGAGTAAGTCCCAAGCACAGCCATCCATTTCATCACATTAATTAGTTAATTGATCATTTTAATTAATTAATTAATCTCCTAATCAATCCAATCATCTGATCCTGATAAAATGGAACTTCAGTTCATTAAAACTCTCCGCCTATCAAAATCAAAGGTATCAGCCTTTTTCCCTCACTTTCAAAACACCTAAACCAAAATCAATTTGATCAACTCCTAAACCTCTCCACTTAATCATGGAATGTGAATGTGATTTGGAAATATGGAAATAGATGTTATGATGATTTGATAATGAATTAATGGTCTTCAATTGATGAAGAGATTGATCAAATGAAAGGATCATAAGAGTTAAGCATGACATTTGAAAGGCTATCGATAAGTTGACATGTATGAATGTGTTAAGTAAACTAAGATGATTGTTAAAGTTAATTGATATTAAGCTAATGATATTATGATGACCTTAGAAAGGTACTAACCTAATTGTAATGCATTTTCATTTGAGCCTATAAAGGCTAAGTGTGCAAGACTTTTAAAGTCAACATGATATGTGCAAATGAATGAAATGCATTTATATGTACAACCCTAAGTGTATGTGAATATTATATGTGCATGGGGTAGTATGGGATAGGATAGTGTCATGACTAAATAAATACTAAGTATTAAATTAAAGATTATGTTAGAGCTTGAGGAGCTTTAGAAGTTCAAAAGGGCTATTGTACTAGGAGTAAAGGAACCACAAGTTGAGTAAACCCTATATTTATGCTGTAATCCTGCTTCATGTATGAGTAACATTATATTATGTTACAAATATGTGATATCATGTTATGTGAACCTTGAGATCTTAAAACCCAAGTTCGTCCTATCCTCAAATATGATTAAGTGATTTCTTTGTAAAGCTTGGGTTGCCAAAGGATAATTGGTCCAAAAAAAAAATCATTTTTGTTTATCCAATGATAATTTCTTATTATTATTACCCTAACTCATATTCTTTTGGAACTACACTATTTTTGTATCTTTTGCTCAAATTTAAATTACCATTGTTATTATGATACATGTTACTGTAGGGTTAAATGTTATTGTTATATGTGAATAGCATTAGCTCTAGTCATGGTACCTTTAACCCTTTATGCAGAAGTCCTCGTGCCGATGCAAGCAATCATCAAAACCTATGCACATGGTCTTTACCTAATGGATAGGGTTAGTGTATCCACCTCAGCTAGAAAGGGGCAATTCTAGCCATGGGGCCTAATCAGCTTCATGCCTTATAAGTGATAGGAGTTGGAATTTGGTTTAAGGTCACCTCTCTGCTAAGTGATTGAGTGATAAAGCAACAGCCTTTACTCACTAAGTGTTATAAGTGTGATTCTACAAACCTGTTTAATTGAACCCTTACTAAATTGCAACTTGATTCATGAATTGAAAATCATGAATTACGTAAATAAGCTATGAGATTCCTTTTCAAAGGATTATGTGTTAATGTATGTACTTTATCATTTACTCATTGAGATCATCTATCTCACTCCTTTTTCTTTCCTTGTATGGTTCTAGGTGAGTAAATGTGAGGAGGCAAGTTGATGGCTCAAGCATTCTACTTCACTTGGGGATTCCTTGCCAAAGTCATTAATAAAATACCATGCTATAAAGTGTTGTCATTAGATGCTCTAGGAATATTTATTTTAATATTTATTTGAGATGTTATTTCTTAAAGTTTTGGAGTGGATTATGAATATTATTTTCCTTAAGGATTATTCTTGAAGTGTCTAAATACTATCTTCCGTAACTAAAGGTTTTCATATAATGTTTTAAATGGGTTATTGTATGAGGTTTAGTATGATCCTGGGCATGATTGGTATATGTGTCAATGGGTTCTATGGGCATGGGTGACCTTATGTCTCCCCGTGTTCTAGGACCATCATATCTCTAAAGTTAGGATGTGACAAAGTTGGTATCAGAGCTAAAGTTTTATTTTAAAAGTCTAGTTTAGACTTGTCTATGTATTAGGTTAATTAAGTGAAATCCTAGAGCATAGGAATTCCTATCATGTCATTTGCAATCTATCACTAGTATAGTTCTGTGAAATCCTAATAGGTTTAGTAATCCTTGTTATTATTTGCTTACCTTATAATTCTTTCGACAGATGACCAAGAAGATTACCCCTACTCGAGGACCGCGACCTAGAGCACCCCGTGTGACTTGCAAGAGGACTTGGCTAGAGATGTTTGAGAAAGTCATGTCTATGATTCGCCTTACGAAGGAGGAGACCTTTGACGAAGAGGAGGACCCTGAGGAGTGCCTAAATCCTGATTGGGTCTATAGTAAGATCCATAAATTGGAAGATGATTACTCTTATTTGAAGGAGGAATATCGATGTTTTAGGTTTTTGGTTCAGACATTAAGAGAGGATGTGGAGCAACTTAAGATAGGGATTGTTGAGCATGGGGGAGATTACTCGCTAGTGTCGTCTTGGTCTTCGACTAGTCACCGTCAAGATGGAGATCTTCTTTGTTACTGATGTGGCAACAATGGCCATGTAGCTCTTGATTGCCTTGGTGGTGGACATGCAAAAAGCTAGGATAAGTAGTTAGTGATGATCAATGTAACAACATAGTACTTTATATGATATGAATGATATATTATCTAACTGCCTAGTTACTTAGTAGGAAATGATTTCTTTGCTACTAAGATATGATTGATTTACCATGATAAGAGGTTATTTTATACTATGAGATGTGATTGTGATATGTGATATGTGTTAAAACTATGTGATATATGAAATATATATGCTATATGCTTAGTGATGAGATGTGATAAATGCATTATGATTATGCTAATATAATAGGGGGGTTAACTGGGTTAGAATAGGGGATTAGTACTAAATTCCCTTATTGTGATAAGTAGAATGCCTCCTAAAAAGAAGGTTTACGCAATTGCCCAACTTGTCAGGGCAAGTAATGATGTCGTATTGGACACTGCATCGAATGCTACCTTTGCACTTGTACGGTCAAGAGAAAGATCCAAGTTGATGCGTAATCTGCAAGTGCACAAATTGCACAAGTAATATAATGATGAGTAGAGTTATCGTTCCACTAGAGACAAGGTTCAAGTACTAGCTCAAATTTAAATTATTGTTTAGCAAATCAAAAGTTTAGGGAATGTTTAAATTAAAATAACTAAACTAAATTAAAATTTTTAATTAAGATAATATAAATGAGTTGCAAAAGAAGAATCGATGATGGAAGCTACCTAGATATTTGAATCCTTCTAGACCCTATATGTATTTCATGAATGGAACTCAACTAAATCAAACATCAGATGGAATTTGCATTCCACTAAATTAGATTGAAACCTCTCTCGAATGATTTAATCCCTAATTACTAAGTATTATAAAAGGAATCTCTTCTCAATTTATAATTAAATAGAACAGCATTAAAAATAAGGAACTATAAACCAAAGAATCTTATAGGTCTATCCCTAACACTCCAATCAATTCTTAACCTTTATGAGTGATCAATTCTAGCTAAGTTTTCTCAAGACAATTAGCAAGAAAACTAATTTCAATTATCAAGCATGCAATTGACAATTAGAAATAACAAATATAAATCATAAAGATAAATCAATCCTAATGAATGATTTAATTGATTAAAAATCCATTCAATCCATACAAAGTAATCTAGGATTCATCAAGTATCTAGGTATGAAAAATTTAGTTCATAATGAAAAAGTAACAAGAATAAAAGATAAAAGAAAGAGAAATCAAACAATCCATAGTGGATGAATGATAATCTAACTCGAATCTTCAATCCTTGATTTGAAACTTGAAACTTCGATCTTCGCCTTCAATCTTCACTGCAAAACTCTCTTATTGGCCTTAGGAAAACTGCTATTCCAAATTAAAATCTGATCCCCCAAATTTTTCCTAAAATAGCTTTTATACCCTGGAAATTAGCCTGACATTGCCAGTGACACACCCATGTCATTGGGCATGTCGATGCTCTGAATGTAAGGAACCATTTTGTCCAAATTTGGGAATGATATAGGCAGTGACATGCTCATGTCACTGGGTGTGTCATTTGAAAATTTGCCCAAAAATGCACAGATTCTTGACTTTTATCCACACTTCTAGCTCAATTGATCAAAGCATTGTAAAACATAAATGATTACTGGAAAAACTCTAAAAAACACTTGAACAAACAAATTAAACTCAATTTAACAATAAAATCCTCTAAAAACAAGGGGTAAAATATAACCAATTATACACTTATCAAATTCCCCCACAGTTGAGTTTTTGCTTATCCTCAAGCAAATTAAATCACAATAACAATTAGAAAATGGACAATCCCTCTAAGGCAAAAAGAAAACACAATGATTAACAATACTCAAATCAATAACGCTTGAAATTCTAATCAAAAACCAATTCTCAAATATAGCAGTCAAATTAAAGCATCCTCAAATTAAAGAACCTCAAACTCAAAGATAAAATTTACAATCCTAAAGTCTAAATTACAAATTTAAAAGATTGAGCATACAATTCCAAAGAAACAGAAGCCAAACAAAAGTAAGAAATGAAAGACTTAGGCACCTAACTGCTCTCTCGATTTTCTGTTGACTTTAACATTCAATTGCACCTCTACTGCAAATTATATATATATATATATATATATATAAGGAGCCCAACTTGTTTGAATGGTCATAATAGTCTTTTGATGCGAAGGTAATCATTTGTGATGCTGACCCCTGGTTACTAAACTAGAATCATGAATCCAAATGGCTACTAGCACTATTCATAATTCCAACTCCGTTGGTTAGAAGAGTCAAAATCAGCAGAATAGGGAAAATTTTTAAAAGCTTCTTATGCAATTTACTATTTTTTTTTTAATCAAGAAAAATAGTCAAGGAACCTAAGATATTAAGTGTATCTTACTAATCTTAACTCAAGTTACAAAGGAATTAGCATATGCTCAAAAATGTAACTAAGGTTTCAAACTCCAGGCATGCAAATTTTATCGATTTCATTCCCTAGCTATGACTACCACACTAAGTCAACCGAGCCAAACATCAATGAGAAATTGTCATATATAGAAAATAATCATCAATTATGAGCTAAAGAGGGACCATTCCAATTCATACCATTATTACAATTTAGCTTGCTTGAAACAAAATAGGGCAAAAAGAATAAGTAAATAAATAAATATCCCTCCCTCACACTTAATTTACACATTGTCCCTAATGTGTTGAATTCAAAGAAAAGAAAAAGGAGAGAGAGAGAAAATTATCCTGTCATTGCCATAAATCAAGAGAGACTGTACTAACAAAATATGAAGATCGATAAAAGCAAAAATAAAAAAAAGAAAAGAAAAATAAAAAAAAAATGAGAGATAATATACAGAGTATAGTAATCCAAAATAAAATAAAAATAAAGAAAAGTACTAAGAAAAGAAAAGGATAAAAAAAATAGGACTACTCATCCATCTCATCATCGTCTCCATCACCATCATCGAAGATATCAACGTGATGTGGTGGCTGGTATGGTGGAGGTGGTAGGTGCTGTGGGTGAAACCCTTGAGATCTCCAGAACTCTAACATGGACTCCTGAAGCCATGTCTGCTGTGCTCGCTCATAATCAAGGGTTGCTTGAATATAGGCCTGATGTCATTCCATGGACTACCATATGTTATGCAGAGCAACGCGCATATGCCGCTGATCAATCTCAAAATTCCCCAACTTGCTCTCAATCCGAAAAATCTAGCACTCGAACTCTATAGGTTTCCTATCGTCATCCTGAACAGCGTCGATGGTATGGCACTAATCTCTAAAAGCAGGCATCTGAAAATATGCTAGAACATAGGGCCCAGCTGAACTAGAAGGAATATCAATAGGTGGAGACTATGGTGCATCAAAAGTAGGTACCAAATCAGTAATATCAGCCGACTAAGGATGAGGTGCATCAAAAGTGAGAACCGGAGGAACTGGAGCAGAAGTAGTAGAAGGTGGTGCCTGTGGCTCGACAGTCCTCATCAGTTCTAGCCTCGTCAGTTCCGTATTAGCAAGACCTTTTTAGTTCAAAGCCTCCTAATCTAAAACCTACGCTGGAAAACAATTCTTATTTGCCAATAGTGCAAACCTTTCCCTATCCTCCTCTTTTGTAAACTTGAGGCATTTATGATCCTTTATAAATGTGATGGTTAAGGCAGCTACAGGTTGGCTTGAACTACCTTCCCCTTTAGCCTTCTTAGTGGGCAAAGTCTTGCCCCGTCCAGTAAATGGTTGCTTGTGCGAACTCATGTTTTGCAAAACCAATAATAAAAGCACAAAGCAAAACCAATGCCAATACAATGATGTTAGAATTATCAAAATTTTGACAATATAATGGCATAGCATGGATCATGCCAAAAGTTCGGTGCTTAGGCAAGCAACTCAATCCAACAAACATATCAACAAATGATAACAGTGAATTGCATAACCATAGTGATACAAACCCAAGAGAAGGATAATGGATTCATAAAAATTAAGAATTACACATAGTCACATACTAACCCACAATAAAATTATAGAAAAATAAATAGCATTTAACCCTAAACCTAAGCCAAAACACAAACTCATTGCAACACATTCATGATTAAAGCACAAATGCATCAAAATCCCATTATTAAAACCCTAAAACTTGTAAAGAAATCAAGAGAAAAGAGTGTAGAGCTCAAACCTAGAAAGTAGTGGTAATGAATCTAAAAATTGCAAGCCCAAAACATAGTATTATCCCTTGGAAATCACTTGTTAAGGGTCGAAAATCTCTCTAAAATGATTATGGGTGAGATTTCAAGTGTGAGGATGGAAGAAATTTGAGAGAAATCTATGTAGATTTGAGAGAAAATGAGAAAGGATTGAGTTTAAGATGGGTCGGGTTAGGTTTAAAACCCGTCGACACGTGCACCGACATGCCCGTTTCTCTGGGCATGTCACCTTTTAAGAATTTTTTTGAATTTTCAGGTTAAAGGCATGAGTACTGACACGCCCGTGTCACTAGACGTGTCATAGCTACTATCAAATTGCATGAATAACACGGCCGTGTCGTTGGGCATGTAGAAGCTACTGCTAAATTACATGAATGACAAGGTCATTGACACGGCCGTGTCATTGGGTGTGTCGTAGCTTCTAGACAACAAAAGTAATTACACACTCAACAACACGCCTATATCACTAGGCATGTCACCTACCCCATAACACTTGGTCAAAATTTCAATCTCTTTAAAAACCAACACCATCAAGCAAAGAAAACAATTAAAACTAAAAAAAAATAAAATAATACAAAATAATGAAAAATAGAATAAAATAAAAATAATGATAATAATAGTAAACTAAAAACACTTAAATTAGTGGTTGCCCCCCGCCCAACGCTTCTTTAACGTCATCTTAGCTGGACGTTCAAGGTGATTGCTCACCCTACCTCAAAAAGTTGAATTTTGCTTACATGATTTTCAAATGTACCCTTTTTAGGTTGAAGTACCTTACTTGACTCACATGCAAAAAATTTCTTAATCCCAAAGGATCCCCAACATTTAGGTTTTAGCTTCTGAAGAAAATTCAACGTTTTAGAGTTCAACAACCAAACCTGAATATCTGCTATAGACTTCCTTTTTCCATTGATCTACTTACTTAATCGAAACTTAAATGTCTTTTTTCTTCTTCCCACAGATGCCTCCTTTGTTTTCTTGGCTTCAACATGAACCAAAGGCCCATCAATAGTAGGAACTTTATCCTTCTCAATTCCCTACAAAACATCACACTCTAAAGATTTTTTTTGAAGAACATCAATCATATGATTCACTATTTCATGCTCAACCATGTTTTCAAAAGAATAAACATTATCTGGTATGAGTATGAGAGGAGTTATTTTAGGAATTTGGAAGATGACTTATTCCTCACCCATTCGAAGTGTCAACCTACCATCATTGACATCAATGATGGCCCCAGCTGTGGCTAGGAAAGGTCTATATAAAATGAGTGAGTTCTCAAAATTATCATCCATATCCAACACTACAAAATCCATAGGAAAAATAAAATGACCAACCTTGACCAACACATCCTCAATGATACCCTTAGGTATATAACGGACTTGTCCACCAACTGAATACTCAGATGTGTTGGTTTTGGTTCTCCCAAACCCAATTTCTTGAAAACCTTATAGGGCATAATGCTGACACTAGCCCTAAAGTCTGCTAAAGCTCTATCAATTTGTAAACTACCTAACAAGCAAGGGATAGTAAAACTCCCTGGATCCTTGAGTTTTTTTAGTAGTTTTTGAAGAATCACTAAGCTCTCCTATGATAATTGAACCATGGATACTTCCTCGAGCTTTCTCTTGTTGGTTAATAATTATTTCAAAAATTTTGCATACTTTGGCATCTGTAAAAGAGCGTCTACCAAAGGAATATTGATATGTAATTGCTTTAAGAGTTCTAAGAACTTACCATATTGAGCATCCGTCCGATTTTGTCTTAACCTCACCGGATAAGGAATGCGAGGCTTGTAATCTAGAACCACAGGTGTAAGCTTGGCTGCTTCCTCTTTCTTACTCTTCTTTGCTTAAAGTTAAATTACCATTGTTATTATGATACATGTCATTGTTGCCTTAAATGCTATTGTTATATATGAATACCATTAGCTCTAGCTATGGTACCTTTAACCCTTTATGCAGAAGTCCTCATGCTGATGCGGATAATCATCAAAACCTGTGCACATGGTCTTAACTCGATGGATAGGGGTAGTGTATCCACCTCAGCTAGAAAGGGGCAGATTTAACATGCCACATACTCATCAATCACATAGCACATAAATTCCTATAAAAGCACACACTTAGTCTTAATAATTCTATGTCAAGCAAATTGGTCATGAAAACTCCTAGGGTGAGTGTGGGTTGTTACAAACAAGGCCAGGGTGAGCTGCACATAATGGACTAGGCTACCTATGCTTTTTATTTTTGAATTTAATTATTTTACTTTAGTTTCTAATGTTTTTGGGCCCCTATCAATATGATATAAGTCCATTGTCAATTAAATTAAATTTGCTTGTGTAATTAGTAAGTTTTGGGCCTATTTATGTTAAGTTTAAAGCTCAAAATAAGTTTAGAATTATTTCTTCTTTAGAAGTCAGTTTATTTCTTATTAGCTAAGTCTAAACTAGGGTTTATGTAACACTATAAATACTTAGCTTTCTATCAATGAGAGATAAGTTGATTTTTCCCTAAATTTAAGCTTTAAGCTTATGAGAGTTTTCTCAAATATGGTCCTAGGATTAGAATCAAAAACTTAAACTTTCAAAGCTAATTACTTTGCTTGTTCACAACATACCAAGGTTCCTTGACACAAGTTCATCATTGAGTTGAGGTTTTCCTTGCAAACTTGATTTGGCTTTTTAAGGGAGTCGCTTCCAAGCGTAAAGGTACTAGGTCTTAAAGCAAGTTATTTGGGGTTCATATCAATATCAGTTATCATGACTGCGATCTGAATATTGCATCCATGACATTCATAGAGAATGGAGCAGTTACAACAAATAGTTGAAGAACATATAAGAAGCTGCCACGTGTCATCTTTTTATTAGATTCATTTGACAATTGCAATGGTGAAATGTAAGTCTTGATCGCAATTCAGAATTCTCGACTATGATATTGATATTTTGATCGTGACCATGCTTTGACAGTGCATTTATAGTTGTTATGGAAGATCTTTTACCCATACTCTTTGTAATGGGAATTTAGAGGGAGAAAGCTATGAATACCCTCCTCCAAAGACCCTCATAATTATCTAACAACCTTCCATTAAGCCAAAATCTTGCAAATTTATTTCTTAAGGCCTTAACTCTTCATTTATATCCATTTAGTTATTGTAAGAGCATTCATTTCTCAAAGGGTTAAGTGTTAGCGTTTAAAATATATTGTATTAGGTTGAGAGTCAGCTAATAGTAAACTCTTATATAGGTTTGAGTGTAAGCCTAGAGGGAAATACATATAAAAGTTGTGTGTTAGCCATTAAAACATATTGTGAGTTAGGAGTAAGCATGAAACTCCATTATAATTTTCTAGTGATAGTAGAATACCTAATTGAGATTGAGGAGTGGACGTAGGGTTTGTTAACACCCGAACCACTATAAATTGCTTATGTCTATTTTCTTTCCCTATCTCTTTCCATCTAAATTTTAATTTTCCACCAATTCAACATCCCTTCTTAGGGCACAAGGACAAACAGAGATAACTTTTAATGGCCATTAATAAGTTACTACAAAGATTAGGAACCCTAGTTTTGTTAATGATGTGGTAATTTTAGACCTAATAATAAATTTGCTTATCAAAATAAACTATCTTTAGCCAAATGGCTAATGGATCACCAGTAATTTAAGTAAACTTTGAAACATTTTATTCCATATGCTAATCTTTGCTAAAATTTCCAACCCCGTTCTAGGTTCTAAATTTTCCTATTGGATTTCCCTAATACTTCATCAATAAACACCATAATCTTTAGTGCTTTGTTCTTGATGTAATATGGTTTTAAAAACTATTTTCTTAGGCAATTAGGCTAAGAAATCCATCCTTTGAAATTTTTGGCATTTGATATTCTTTGCAAAATTTATTTTTGCTGTGTTTCGTTGCCTTGCACATGTTAAATCACCATATAATTCCCATATCTCTCCAAATTTTATTGTTTGCACATTATTTTCTTATTTATGGAGTAAATTATACAAGTAACCATAATATGTTCATTCTTGAACCTCTAAAGAAAAGTCTAATGAACTGGTAATTTTCGCTAATTTCTTTTGAACATAGCATGGCTAGATTTGTTTTGTGGTTTGGCCTAAAATTATAAGGTTATTTCAGCCTTGAATGAATTTTTGAGTTGATGAGCTAAAATGCCTTGGCTAGATAACTGTATTATTGAGTGACTAGTTTTACTTTCTTTGATGCTCAAAGAATCATTAGAAAATGGAACTTCTGTTTCTTAGCCTTAAAAATCCACATCATTAGGAATTCTAATGACTTGCTCCTTGTTATTTGGAAGGTTAAGGTACTGTTGATTCAAAATTGTAACTTATTCTGCAACCTATATTCATTTAGCTCCAAATAAACTCAAAGCACTTTAATAAAATAGCTTTATCATAATTTGGAACCAAATAAATTTGTACCTTATTTCCTTATAGCTGTGACCTAAAGGAATGGTGGAGCCAAATGCAGCGGAAGCAAGGTGGTGAGGTGAAATTTCAAACATTTTAAAATTTCACTTCACCTAATTTTGGTCCAAACGTCCATCCAAGCAATCAATTAATTTGTGTAAAACACATGTGCATAGAAAGAAGAATGAAGAGTAATCATATTACCTCTTGTAGGTTCCTTCTTTCTTTAACAAAGAGTTTCCTAAGTGTGAAGCCTCTAGATCATCCACACCTAGCTCACCTCCAAGTTTCCATTTGGTTTCTTTGGTGTTCTTGAATCACTCTCTTGGCTGGCCAAATTTGATTCAAGATCTTCCTCAAAAACCTTTAGGAAGTTAAGGTTTCTCTTTGATTTGTTTTGGACTAAACATATTTTCAATTTGTAAGCATTTATTCTTTCATAAAGAACAAAGAAGAGAATTGAAAATCAAAAGAACAATTGAAGAAACATTTTCTTCATTTTTCTTTCTCTCTCAAAAATGCTTCAAATCTAAAAATGATATTCACTCTACTTTAGAACATAAAACTCATAGCTTTTATATTCTTTCCAAGACTTAACCCTTAAGTCTTTACAAAGACTTAAATATCTATTTATATTCTTTTAGCTCATCATTTGGTGAAGGGGCAAAAGTGAACTTTGCTTCTTCAAATGGGGAAATGACTATTTTATCCTTTAGGGCTAAAATAGAGATTTTCATTAGCCAAAAGATATAATTATAATTTTAACTTAAGTAGAAAATTCTCTAACTCCTAAACCCATCACATGGGCTTATAAATAGTGAATTCTCTCTAACCCCTAAATTGCCTCTTTTCCATATCACATATGGGCTTAGGTCACATCTCATGTATTAAGAGTTTTCACTAAGCTTAAAATTAAGTCTTTGAATTTGTCCAAATCATTTTCAATTTAATCTTTCTCATTTATATCATATACAAATTAAGATTTAATTGAATAAAAACCTTCATTGATTAAACATCAAAACATGTTAGGATCCTTGTAAATTTAATTACATGTTTAATAATTTTACCACTAATCAATTAATTAAACACTTTAATTAATTATTATGGTAAACCTTTTACACTTGGAAGGTGATCACTATTGGGTGTATGACTTTCTAGGTTCATGTCTAATTAGCAATGGGAATGAGAAAACATTTTTCTCTACTAATATGAAATCCTCACTTCACACTTAATCCCATAAGTCATGAGTGACAGCTAGCATTCCATATCATGACTACCTAATTAGAAATGAATATTTATAGTTGATAACTTTAAACATCACATGGACCATCGATCATAAATTATCATGCACTAGAATCTCTTCATTAAATATCCCAATTTTAGGTAGGGTAATGGTTTATGTCAAACCCTAATGTGCCTCGATTCTATGTCCTTATCTTGGTTCTAATTCTTGATGAGATTAGATTCTTACTAGAAACTCTTTCTAGTGAATCTGTCTGTCCTGACCAAAAGCTTATAGTATTAAGAATAACTAGATAGAATAAGATCTTAACCTCATTTACTCGAGATAATGAATTCTATCTTGGCAAACACTTACCTCCATACATAACAAATTAGAACTATCACATGCCATATATCCGTACATGAATAGTATGTCTATGTAAGCAGTAATAAATTCTAACTACCTATGTACAAGATATAGTATCTCTCAAGTCAAAGGATTATATACACTATTATCATATAGATGATAAATAATTGACAAGTAGTAAAACCCCATATTATTATCATCTAACGTCACAATTTGACTATTCATCTTATGAATATTCATATGTATATATCGACATCGCATGTCAAGCAGCATGAGACTTACTGCCTCTATAATTATGTCACATCCCAACCTTATGAGATACGACGGTCCTAGAACATGGGGAGACATAAGGTCACCCACGCCCATAGAACTCATTAACATATAACAATCACGCCTAGGATCTTACCGAACCTCTTTCATTAACTCATTTAAAACATTTAGATAAATACCATAATTTGCGGAAGACTTAAAATAAATCATTACATATAAAATTCATAAGAAAATAATATAAATCTCTATAAGTATCAATTAACATTCTCGGAGCATCTAAAGACAATATTTCATAATCATAGTATTATTAATAACTCAGACAAGGAATTCCCCAAGCGAAGTAGGATGCTTGAGCCATCACCTTGCCTCCTCACATTTGCTCACCTGGAACCACACAAGGAAAAGGGGTGAGATAGATGATCTCAATGAGTAAACAAAAAGGCTCATACATTATCACATATTCCTTTGAAAGGAAACACATAGCTTATACACATAGTTCATGGTTTATAACTCATGAATCAGGTTACAATTTAAGCAAGGTTCAGTTTAGCAAGTTTGTAGAAATCACACTTATAACACTTATAGAGTGGAGACACTACTCAATCCATTCTAAACACATCGAGGAGAGGTGGCCTTTGCCAAATTCCAACTTCCATCACTTATAAAGTGTGAAGCTGATTAGGCTCCACGGCTAGAACCACTCCTTCTAGCTGAGGTGGATACACTACCCCTATCCATCGGGTTAAGACCATGTGTACAGGTTCCGATGATTACTCGTATCGGCACGAGGATTCTGCATAAAGGGTAAAGGTACCATAGCTAAAGCTATTGGTAAACACAATTAACAATATCACATATGGCAGCAATAACATGTATTTCAATAACAATAGTAGTTTGGCTTTCAACAATAATACAATGAAAGTGTAGTTCCAGAAAGAATACAAGTTAGGGTGTCATTCACAAAAAATTCTCATTGGATAAATAAAATAGTTTTGGACCAAATGTCTTTTGGCAACCCAAGCTTAACAAGAAATCATAAAGTTTAAAATAGAAGGAACTTGTGTTTCAAAGATCACAAAGGTTCACATAGCAACATATCACATTCTTGTAACATAACAAAATGTTGTTTACACTTATAACATGAATACGATATTTACTCACATTTGTAACAAAAGCATTGCGTTTACTCACTCTTGTAGAATGAATATGATGTTTACTCACCTTGGGGTTCCTTTGCTCCTAGTACATGTAGTCCCTTTTGCACTTCTAAAGCTCCTCAAACTCTAACATGATATTTGATTTAATACTTAATATTTATTTACTCATGATGTTCCTATCCCATAACTACCCATACACATATAGCATACACATTAGAGTTCACTCATAGGTGTACTCATCACTTGCACATATCACGTTGACTTAAGAGTCTTGCATACTTAGGCCTTATAGGCTCACATGAAAACACATTGCAATCATATCAATACCTTTTTAAGGTCATCACATCATCATTACCTTAATATCAATTCACTTATCAATTATCTTAGTTCACTTTACACTTCCATACATGTCAACTTAGTAATTAATCCTTCAAACGTCATGCTTAACTCTTATGATCCCTTTCACTTCATTAACTCATAACCATATATTCATCATCAAGTCATCATGACATCTAGTTACAAATTCCTCAATCACATTTGCATTCTAACCATAATATGATATTAAGATACCTTAAGTATACCTTAAGTATACCAAAACACATTTAAGCTTATCTAGGATCATACCTTCAACTAACATGCAATTTCATCATTTATTATACATACATACATGTCAACAATCACCAATACACATTACATAAAATTTATAAACATTTGAACACAATTTTTCATGTAGGCCGAATGCATCTTTAAGGTGAAAACCAAATTCTTCTTCTTTTCGTGTTTTCCGTCTATTTCAGAAATATGTAAAAACATGGTTTAAACCAAGATTTTTTCATGCAAACATAACAAAAATCATTTTAGAACTCAAATCCATAATAATTGGCCACTATTGGTGCCATTGATATATAAAAATTCAATGTTTTGCATTACAGTGCACAAAACATAAATTTTCTTATTTTTGGTATTTTCTGGTCATTTCAAAAATATGCAAACAGGTTGTTTAAACCATTATTTTTCATTTAATCATTGAAAATATCAGTTTAGAACACATTATTTCACAAATTGGCAGCCATAGGTAAGGTTTATACAAAAAAAATTCCAAGTTCAAAGGCTTAGGTGGAAAAATCATGAGTTTCCGCGCTTTCCGCGCATTTCGTTTATTTCTGCGATAAACAGACACATGATTCAAGTCATTATTTTTCATCTAAAAAAAACAAATATCATATTAGAACAGCAATTCACACAAATTGGCAGCCATGTATTCATGCAAGAATAGAATTTTCCAATTTCCAACTCCTAACACGAAAACCTTAAATTCCTTTGTTTTTCAAAACTTTTCGGTCATCATAGAAATATGTAGAAATATTATTTAATCCAATATTTTTCATCAAAACAAATCAAAAATCAGTTTAGGATGCAAACAAGTACAAATCACCCCCCCCCCCCCCCCCCCTTATGATGTTTATGCAATAAAATTGTGATTTTAAGTTATAAAATTCACCTTTGGAGAAATCTTGCGGAAAGAATCGTGTTTTTGGTAGAAAACAAATTTTTTCTCCCAAAAATTCACTCAAACAGAATTGAATCTGTAGAAATTAGTAATCAAATAGTTCAAAATAATTTTCCCATAATTTATTTCATAGAAAATAGTTTAGAAATCGAAAGAGAACAAAAACTTACGATTACGGTCACGAAATCGCGAAACGGTAAAGTGTTTTCGATATTTCGATAAAGAGAATTATTTTGAGAGATTTTTCTACTAGAATACAGAAAGAATGAGGGAATGGCTGCTGGAAAAACCTTGCTGGCCGAAAATTTGAATATATATTAGGGTTGGAGTGGAATTTCCACTATTACCCTTAATAAAATAGGTTATGAGCATTTTTGTGTAGTGGGCTTTTGGGTATTGGGCGTTTTTCATTAAAAATTTTGGCTGAAGTATTTAAAAAAAAAATAATATTTTTCTTTTTAATTCTGGAATATTTCCATGAAAATATTTATTTAAAAATATTTTAAAAATACCCATAAAATTATTTTATGCTTAAAAATTGTTTTATGCATGAAAATTCATTTTATTTAAAATAAATTCTTTTATGCAAATGCACTTCATGTAAATCATTTATTTCACATTGGCAACACATATTATGCATATTAAAATTAATTTAATATGCCACATACTCATCAATCACTTAGATCACAAATTTTCACACAAGCACACACTTAACCTTATAGATTCTAATTCAAGCAATTTATCACGAAAATTCCTGGGGTAGGTGTGGGTTGTTACATTCTCCCCCCCCCCCCCCCCCCCCTAAAGAAATTCATCCTTGAATTTAAACCCTCACCTAGTTACTCTTGAAAAGCTGAGGATGCTTCTGTCGCATTTCCTCTTCCACTTCCCAAGTGCATTCATCTATCCCATGATTTTGCCACTGAACCTTAATCATAGGTATCTCCTTATTTCTTAACTTCTTTCCTTGTCAATCTACTATAGCTATTGGTAACTCCTTGTAAGATAGTTGTTCATCTAACGTAATGTCTAGAGGTAAAAGAACGTGCGATGGATCTAACACATATCTCCTTAACATGGAAATGTGGAACACTGGGTGTACATGCGCCAAAGTTGGAGGCAGGGCAAGTCTATAAGACACTTCTCCAACCTTATCTAAGATTTCAAAAGGACCTATGAAATGAGGTGATAACTTACCTTTCTTGCCAAATCTCATAACTCCTTTCATTGGCGAAACCTTTAAGAACATGTGATCTCCCACGGCGAATTGGACTTCCTTTCGCTTAGGGTCCGCATAACTCTTTTATCGACTGAATGCCATCTTCAGTCTATCTTGAATTATTAGTACCTTCTTGGTGGTCTCCTTAAGCAATTCGGGCATTTCTATATGCTTGTCTCCAAGTTCAATCCAACAAATCAGAGAACGACACTTTCTCCCATACAACGCTTCGTATGGCGCCATGCCAATGGACGAATGATAGCTATTGTTGTAGGCAAATTCAATCAGGGGTAAATACTTATCCCAGCTACCACCAAAATCCAAAACACACATCCTTAGCATGTCCTCGAGTGTCTGAATCATTCTTTCAGACTGGCCATCCGTTTGAGGGTGAAACGCCGTGCTAAAATCTAATTGCATTCCTAACGCTTCTTGCAACTTTTGCCAGAACCTTGAGGTGAATTGCGTTCCTCGATCGGAGATGATAGAAATTGGCACTCCGTGTAGTTTCATGATCTCATATATATATATATAACTACGCATACTAAGCTATAGAATAAATGGTCTTAACTCCTAGGAAATGGGCAAACTTAGTCAATCTATCTACTATGACCCATATAGAATCATATCCTTTAGAGGTTCTAGGTAAACCAACAACGAAGTCCATAGAGATGTGCTCCCATTTCCATTCGGGTAATCAAATCTCCTGTAGGAATCCTGAGGGTCATTGATGTTCATACTTGACTTGTTGGCAAGCCAGGTAGGATGCTACAAACTTAGCTACATCTTTCTTCAATCCAGGCCACCAATAATTAGCTTTCACGTCGTGGTACATCTTGGTAGTTCCAGGATGAGCGCAGTAAGGTGTCTAATGTGCTTCCTTCAATATCCTTTCCTTTAGTCCATCCACATTAGGCACGCATACTTTATTCTTACACTTTAAAACTCCATTGACTATCTCAAATTCGGGGTTCTTTCCTTCTCTCATCTCATCCTTCAACTTCATCAAGTATAGGTCTCTATCTTGCGCATTCCTTATTTCTTCCATTAACTTAGATCTTACTTGGAAATGAGCCAATCTCTAGTCTTAATCCTTGATTAAACAATTCCTTTAGCTCCTTCACAATCGGCCTTTTTCTCACATCCACATGGGTTAGGCTTCCCATCGACTTTCGACTCAAGGCATCTGCCACTACATTTGCCTTTCCCAGATGATAGAGAATCTGACAGTCATAATCCTTCAATAGTTCAATCCATCTCCTTTGTCTTAGATTGAGGTCTCTTTAGCTCAGGATATATTGAAGACTCTTATGATCCGTGTAGATCTCACACTTCGTCCCATACATGTAACGTCTCCAAATCTTTAGAGCGAACACTACCGCAGCTAATTCTAAATCGTGAGTAGGGTAATTCACTTCATGTCTCTTTAGTTGTCGTGATGCGTAGGCGATGACTTTTCCTCTTTGCATCAAAACACACCCAAGTCCTACTCTCGAAGCATCGCAATAGACCGTGAATCCTTCTTCTCCTTCCTGTAGTGTCAAAACTGGTGCCAATATTAGACACTCTTTAAGTTTCTGAAAACTCTTCTCACAGGACTCTTCCCAATTGAACTTAACTTGTTTTCTTGTCAACTTGGTCAATGGGGCTACTATCTTAGAAAAGTCCTGCACGAATCTATGATAATATCCCGCCATGCCCAAGAAACTTCGTACTTCAGAAACTATCGTGGGCCTTGGCCAATTCGCTACTGCTTCAACTTTCTTAGGATCAACTTGAATTCCTTCCTTACTTACTACATGTCCAAGAAAGTTGACCGACTCCATCCAAAATTCACACTTAGATAACTTAGCGTAGAGTTGGTGATCATGTAACATTTGAAGTACGATCCTCAGATGTTCTTCATGTTCCTCTTTATTCTTCGAATAGATCAGGATATCATCGATGAATACGATCATGAACTTGTCAAGGAATGGCTTGAAAACTCGATTCATCAAGTCCATGAAAGCAGCAGGAGCATTCATCAAACCAAATGGCAAAACCGTGAACTCGTAGTGCCCATATCTAGTACAGAAAGCAGTTTTACAGATATCTTCTCCTCAAATCTTTAGTTGATGATAGCCAGACCTTAAGTCAATCTTGGAGAAGTGACCAACTCCTTACAGTTGATCAAAAAGATCATCGATCCTCAGCAAGGGGTATCTATTCTTCATAGTGACTTTGTTAAGTTGGCGATAGTCGATGCTCATTCGAAACGATCCGTCTTTCTTCTTCACGAACAACAGCGGAGTGCCCCATGGCAAACTGCTTGGTCGAATGAAGCCCTTATCGAGCAGGTCATGCAATTGCGTCTTTAACTCTTTCAGCTCCATTGGTGCCATGTGATATTGTGGTATCGATATCGGTTGCGTACCGAGTAGCAATTCAATGTTGAACTCGATCTCACGATCAGGGGGTAATCCGGGTAAATCTTCTGGAAATACATCCATGAACTCGTCCACTACTGGAATGCTCTTGTCTCGAATGGTAGTTTCTTTGTCAGTGTCAACTACGTGAGCTAGATACACTTGACATCCTTTCCTTAACATCTGCCTTGCTCCTAAGGCTGATATCAAGTTCAAAGGATTCTCATTCCTATCTCCTTGGTACACAAACTCCTTCCCATCCCTAGTTCAAAACTCGACAAGTTTCTTCCTATAGTTGATACGAGCTCCATGCTCATACAACCAGTCCATCCCTAATATCACATCGAATTCTAGTATATCCAATTCTAGCAATACTACCGGAAGTGTTTGTCCATTAATATCTACATCACATCCCTTATACTCATACTTCACTTCCATCACTTCCCCTAAAGGAGTTGCTATTACTAACGGTTCACTCATCAATTCCTTATCTATCCCCAAATACTTAGCAAAATAAGGCGACACAAATGAGTGGGTAGCACCAGAATCAATTAAACATTTTGCACTAGAACTTTGGATGGGGATGATACCTGTGATGGCGGTGTGCGAATCGCGAGCCTCTTGTGGATTCAACGCGAAGACTCGACCCTTGCCCTTATTCTCTGTCGTTGGTGCATTCCCAACCATTGGTCCTTTATCCTTGACTCCTTGTCCTTGCATTTGGAATGGCTTGGGTTGTGGTAGTACCATGGTCTCACTCCCTTGGCTCCTCAACTGAGGGCAGTCCTTTATGAATTGCCCCATTTGCCCACACTTAAGGCAAGCGCCAGTATCTTTCCGGCAGACTCCAGGATGTTTCCTTCCACATTTGCCGCATATGGGGATCTCTTGCTTAGTTTGGCCATCTCATGGTCCAGATGATGGAAACTCCTTCCTTTGCTCCCCTTCATTTCCATTGTGTCCTTTATGACCTTTGTTCTTATGCCTTCCCTTTTGGTCTCATTCGGCTCTCTCCACCTTATATCTCTTTTCTATGACCTTGGCCTTGTTTATGAGCTTCGCTAAGGTTGGAAACTCGGTTGCTGCCAATGAATTGAATAGAGGCATAATCAGTCCTCTAAGGAAATGATTGACGTGACTTGCGTTGGTAGGGATGATGTTAACAACGAAATGACTAAGTCGGTTAAACTCCTTAGCATAATCAGACATGAACATTCCTGGTCTTTGCTTCTTCAGTTGCTCAAACTGCAATGCCCTATCTTGCCTTTCTCCTTCTAGCAAGAACTAATCCATCACTTCTTGCTTAAATTCTGCCCACGTAGGTGGGTCAGCGCCATAAAGTCGTTCCTCGATATTCCTCTCATACCAGTACCAAGCTTCTTTCTTGAGTTGGAGTCCGACCAACTCAATCACTCGAGCATCTGAGCAAGATAAACGATGGACTAGCTTATCCATCTCATCCAAAAATTTGTGAGGGTCATCTCCTTCTTCACCACAAAAGGTAGGCGGTTGCAGCTTCTTAAATTTCGCCACGGTCATTCCCTCATCGGGTAGTTGTTTCCTTTATCTCCAAGCAAGTGTCACCACCACAGGTGGCGTAATTCCATTCCTTTCTTGAGTCGGCGGTGCTTCCCGCCTTTCAGCTCGTAGCTCGTCCAGTTCCTTGTGCAAATATCTCATTGCTTCACGCATGGCATGCACTTCTTGTGAAGTCGCTTGCTTACTAGAGCCCATGGTCGGTGCCCTCGAGTTGGATCTTTCTTTTGACCGTATAGGTAAAGAGGCAGCATTCGATGCGGTGTCCGATATAACATCATCATTAGCCCTAACGGATTAGGCGACTGTGCAAACCTTCTTCTTATGAGGCATTCTATCTATCATAATAAGGGAATTTAGTGCTAATCCCCTATCCTAACCCATTTAACCTCCCCTTTATCCTAGCACACATTATCATGCATTTATCATGTCACATCACTAAGCACATGTCATTTATGAATCACATATCACACAGTTTTACACATATCACACATCATAATCATATAGCATATATCTCATAATATCACACTATAGCATGATAATGAAGGAAATCATCTCATCCTAGGTACTAGGCAATCAAGGAAAATCATTCATATCATATAAAGTGCTATGTTGTTACGTTGATCATCATATCTACTCAACCTAATTATCGTGTCCACCTCTAGAGCAATTAAGAGCGACATGGCCACTACTGCCACATCGATAGCAAAGAAGATCTCTATCTCGATGGCGATTAGCTGAAGATGCAGACCTTACTGGCGAGTAGTCCCCTCTATGATCAACAATCCCTGACCTGAGTTGCTCCATGTCCTTTCTTAGTGCTCGAATCATTACCTTAAGACGTCGGTTTTCCTCTTTCAAGTATAAACAGTTATCCTCTAATTTTTGAACCTTACTATATACCCAATCAGGATCTAAGCGCTCCTCGAGGTCCTCTTCTTCATCAGGCGTCTTCTCTTTCGTGGGGCGAATCACAGTTACAACTTTCTCTAGTATCTCTGGCCAAGTCCTCTTATAAGTCACGCGAGGTGCTCTAGGTCGCGGTCCTCGAGCAGGCGTAATCTTCTTGGTCATCTGTCAGAAGAATCGTAAGGCAAGCAAATAATAATAAGGATTACTAATCTACTAGGATTTTGCGGAACTATGCTAGCGATAGACTGCAAGTGACATGATAAGAAATTTCCTATGCTCCAGGATTTTACTTAATTAACTCATATAAAAGAAGCCTAAACTAGACTTTTAAAAACTACAGCTCTGATACCACCTTTGTCACATCCCAACCTTATGAGATACGACGATCCTATAACATGGGGAGGCATAAGGTCACCCACGCCCGTAGAACCCATTAACATATAACAATCATGCCTAGGATCTTACCGAACCTCTTTCATTAACTCATTTAAAACATTTAGATAAATACCATAATTTGCGGAAGACTTAAAGTAAATCGTTACATATAGAATTCATAAGAAAATAATATAAATCTCTATAAGTATCAATTAACATTCCCGGAGCATCTAAAGACAAGACTTCATAATCATAGTATTATTGATAACTCGGACAAGGAATTCTCCAAGCGAAGTAGGATGCTTGAGCCATCACCTTGCCTCCTCACATTTGCTCACTTGGAACCACACAAGGAAAAGGGGTGATATAGATGATCTCACTGAGTAAACAAAAAGGATCATACATTATCACATATTCCTTTGAAAGGAAACACATAGCTTATACATATAGTTCATGGTTTATAACTCATGAATCAGGTTGCAATTTAAGCAAGGTTCAATTTAGTAAGTTTGCAGAAATCACACTTATAACACTTATAGAGTGGAGACACTACTCAATCCACTCTAAACACATCGAGGAGAGGTGGCCTTTGCCAAATTCCAACTCCCATCACTTATCAAGCGTGAAGCTGATCAGGCTCCACGGCTAGAACCGCCCCTTCTAGCTGAGGTGGATACACTACCCCTATCCATCGAGTTAAGACCATGTGCACAGGTTCCAATGATTACCCGTATCGGCATGAGGATTCTGCATAAAGGGTAAAGGTACCATAGCTAGAGCTATTGGTAAACACAATTAACAATATCACATATGGCAGCAATAACATTTATTTCAATAACAATAGTAGTTTGGCTTTCAACAATAATACAGTGAAAGTGTAGTTCCAAAAAGAATACAAGTTAGGGTGTCATTCACAAAAAATTCTCATTGGATAAACAAAATAGTTTTGGACCAAACGTCTTTTGGCAACCCAAGCTTAACAAGAAATCATAAAGTTTAAAATAAAAGGAACTTGGGTTTCAAAGATCACAAAGGTTCACATAGCAACATATCACATTCTTGTAACACAACAAAATGTTGTTTACACTTATAACAGGAATACGATATTTACTCACACTTGTAACAAAAGCATTGCGTTTACTCACTCTTATAGAATGAATATGATGTTTACTCACCTTGGGGTTCCTTTGCCATATATTCGTACATAAATAATATGTCTATGTAAGCAGTAATAAATTCTAACTACCTATGTACAAGATATAGTATCTCTCAAGTCAAAGGATTATATACACTATTATGATCTAGATGGTAAATAATTAACAAGTAGTAAAACCCCATATTTTTATCATCTAACGTCACAATTTGACTATTCATCTTATGAATATTCATATGTATATATCAACATCACATGTCAAGCAGCATGAGACTCACTGCCTTTATAATCATCTATATCATATACTGATTATAAAAAACAAATAGAGGTGATGGTCTTCTGGAATGATGTGCAGTCATTAATATGACCATGAATATATTTAAAATATTTGTACAAGAGTGATTTGTCTCCCACATTCTTAATACTTAAGAATAGATCCTCTTACAAATACTTAAAGACTATATTCAATAATATGAAACCCTTTTTGACATTATAAATATATTTATTATGCTAATGGAAATTAATATCTACTATTACACAACTATTGTATAGCTCCTAGGGCACATACTGTTATCATGGCCATGGATCTTACATCTTCTTCTCTTCAATGGGTCCCACTTCTTCCATTATTGCTACAGCTTGTACTTCTGTCAACCCTAGGGACCAAGAATTAGCACAGGTATTTTCCTTAGCACTTTCCCTTTATTTGATTTCCTTTCCTGACATTCTTTATTTTGCTAGTGTTTTCTCAGTATTTGATGCAATTACTTGGTGCAACCACTCACTTACCTTCTTCTAGCTCGAACTACACCACATTTAAGGTAAAGAAATAAAATTTACTTCTTTTTGTTCATTTTTTCTAGGTTCTCTTTTTAGTGCCATGCTAACAATTCTCTTTAATTCAGAGTGATCTATCATGCTCGTCCTCATGTACATTTTAGATAATTTATTCTCTTATGCACTTGCTACTCTTCTACCAAGATACTTATGAATTTAATTTTTATTACTGCTTTAATCCTCATGACTTTGTGCCATAATCCCCTAAATAAGGGTATTTTCTTGGTATTAGACCCAAATCTTTTGTAAATCCAACCTTTCCTTTCCTTGGGGGTAACCTCGATGAACTACTTTTGGGAAGACTCCTTGAATCACCTGAGTCCTCTAGAAAAATTAAATCATGGGCCATATTCATTGATGAGTGGCACCAATGGGTTTCTAAGCTACTAATTATTTAAGGGAGTAGCTTATAAACCCATTGGAATAAATGAGAGAAGGAGACTAGAACCTTAAAGCATGGAATCTTTGATCTAATTTACTTGAGCCTTCAGCCATTTACTATGGAGCTCGTCTTACTTTATACAACTTTGAGGTTCTAGTCTCCTTTTCTTAATTCCTTCATCTCCCTTTTAGACCTACCTCTTTAACTTTAAAGGATATATTTTTCCTTACTAGTCTCCCAATAATAGGAACTAATACCCCCTATTTCATAAATTCCTAAGACCTCTCCTTTCCTCATTATCAATCCAACTCTACTTCTTATGGCTCCTGCCAGAGTGTCATCAACAAATGGCATAAATCTACTTCCAACATTTTTGTAGATGAGCATATTGAATTCCTTTGGGTCTTAGTTTTTAAGTTCCTTTTCTATTCAGTCTCTAGAAAACCATCAATGGATTATCTACCTCTTGCTGGGTCTTTAGATATAAGAAGGGAATATGCTTTATACACTATGTTTTTAGCTTCTACCTATCATGCACTCCACGAGTATACAACTGAGGATCCCTTTGCAAAGTTGGTGGTGGTTTATGGATCATTCAAGTTTGGTTATTTGCTTATTTCCCTGAACTATGAGAGCCCTAATTTGAACCTTCCAATCCTTTTCTAGCTATAATATACAGAATGATGACTACCAAATGTTCACTTGGATTTCATGAATGTATCTCCTTTTTTCCATTCTCTCTATACTCAGTCTCCCACCCAATTGGATATTTGGGCTACCTAATATGATACCATCCATCAAAAGCTTGGATGGCTACAATTTATGGCTATTGATCAAGCCATCCTAAGAAACTAACTTTTTTATGCCTTTTCCTCTAATCGCCTTCTCATAGTGGGTGGTTTTTTATCATTCACTAATATCCCTTCAGTTGTTCCTCCTAAGATATATCAATATCTCCTATGTCTTTGAAGCCAACAATCTGGATTGTCTCAAGTCATTCCTTCCTTGGCACTACCTGAGCTTGCTTTGCCAAACAAGACTGTTACTAAAGACGTAGTGCAATTGGTGGGTAGAGATTATATTTCTTGTTATGGTATCTTAGAGTTTCATCTAAAGGAAGTGTATGCCTTTGAAGCTTGGTGTTCAATAGTTTACAGAGGACTTGTTCCTGACTCCCTCCTAAATGTTTGCTAGTATGTACCTTCAATTTCTTTTCTTTTTTACTTCTTTAGTAGCCTTTAGGCATACTATGTTTTCTTCACTTGTTTATTCTTATCTTTTAAGATATGTCACCTCCACCTCTAGCTTTAAAGCTTAAGAAAAGACAAAAAGTTTCCAATGCTTTACCTGGCACTAGAGCCAGTGATGTAGTTTCAGCAAAAAAAGGCTTCTAAAATTCTTGTCACTCCAAAAAGCAAGAATGTTAAAGCATCTAGGCCAAACAAGTCTATTAGCAAGCCAATTATTCCTCTTTCTAGTTTACAAAGTCAAATAGAAATTCTTTGAAAAGCAAGTTCACTAATAGTCCAAGTCTCCAATCTATATTTCTAATGGAAGCTCTTCTTTTGATGAATTTGAAAGTGAAGAGAAACAGGAAGAAAAAGGTATGCAACAAGAACAAGAAGAAGAAGAAAAAATTTTAGAGAATCTTCCTCATTATTACTCTTCTATCTTAAATGAAAATCTCCATGTTGCACGTACCATGCTTGGTAGTTCTCAAGAAGATGAAATAAGGGATGGTGATAGTGCTGAAGTAGAAACTCCTAATGAACCTGCTGTTCCTCTACTGCCAGAGGTATATTTTGACACTTGTGCACTAACTAGTAAATTTTCTAAACATTGAAACTCCTAAAAACCTCAATTGTGAACCAGGGCCCATGTCACGTGGCAGTTATAGGACCCGCCAGTGGTGCCATGCAGAGGCAATGCAGCTAGTCCCCCTTTCAACCCCTTTTTCAGCATTTTCAACCCTACTCTTATGTGTCTTTTCACTTTTTGCATTCTAAAATGCCCATCCCTCATTTTACCTATAAATAGGCTTCAAACCCTTAATTTTTACACACACCTTGAATTAGTATCTTGATGGTTATCTACTAATTCCTTTCTCTTTCTCCCTCTAATCAATCTCTTAAATGATTAATTAATTTCATCTCCCAATCAAGTTAATTAATCCTTTTAATTAACTAAAATCTTCTTAAAATCACATCACATAATTAATTAATTAATCATTTTTATTAATTAATCCACGTAATCTCTCTCTTTCTCTCACTCTCTCTCTCTCTTTTAAATCAATCAAACCAATCCTCCATTTTAATCTGCTTTCTTTGAGTTGGATTCCACTCTCTAATAATAATAAAATGAAACTTTGGTCTGGCAAGACTCTCCACCCATCACACGTGACCCAAAAGAAGGTATAAACACTTTCTTTCACCCACACCAAAAAAATTAAACTAGATCAGTATGATCAAGCCCTAAACTCTTCTTTTAATCATGGAACAAACTATGTGAATTTTAATCCCTATTCAATGGAGTACGTAAGTACGTTTGGAATCTAAATCCAAACTGCAAATCCAAATCCAAACTATTTCCTTTTCCTTTTTCATTTTTAAATGTAATTATTTATATATCTTCTAAGGGAATGTATGACGTTCATAAAAACCATAAGGACTAGAAAATGCATCCCATCATCTTGTAATGTAATTAAGTTTAATTATTTTGGAGTTGAGTGATTATTTGATTCTCCTAGTATCTATATGGACTAGAGAGAACACTCTCCTTATCTTATAGATGTTTACTTTACTTGCTTTATTTTTATAATTCCTCATGCATTCATAATTATATCATGATCATGAATTTTAATTATCATCTTATAACTATCATTTGTGAAACTAATTTTTAAGCCAAATTAAATTTAGGAGGCAAATTTAGATTATTTAAAGCCAAAAACTTAGTCCCCAAATCATCTTTGGTTTCAAAGACTAGTGATTTTATCTTTGGGTAAATTAATCAAAAATTAATTAATTGAATTCGATTTTGGTTTTTTCCCTTGAATACAGGTACAGATTTCCAAAAGTCCATTAATTTAAATGTAAATAATCGGTCGATAAAGCAAAATACCAACCAATTATCAACCTAATAAAAACCTTGGCATAACATTGGTCAGTAAAATAGTACTGACCGAATACCAAGCCAGTTGGTAAATTTACAAACCTAAATCTGTCAGTAAACATTATGACTTAGTTGGTAAATATGTTGTAAAAATGTACATTATAATGTTATAAGTGAGCCTAGTCAAAAAAATATTTTGGTAAATTAAATAAGATAATAATAAATAAATATGTTCAATCGACAAATTGGTTAGCAACTGTAATTAAATAATAAAAAATAATTGACTTTAATTAGTAATCGGTCAAAAATATGTTAAAAATAATAATTAATAAATAGTTTTAAATAATGATTAATAAATAGTTTTAGTCAGCAAAATGGTCGGGAATATTTTAAAAAATAATAATAAAACCAATTATTTCGGTCAGCAAAATAGTCAATAAGGAGTTAAAAATTAATTACTTCGATTGGCAAAATGGTCAGTAGTCGTTGATATTTTTTTAGTTTTACAAATATAAATATTGAATGTGTTAAATTATGAATAAAAATTAAATGTTATATAATAAATTATAACAAAAAACATAATTCAATATAAACTAAAATCATATATGTATAATAAAAAAATTGCAAAAGTAATATTCACATATTTACAAAAAATATACTACAAAACTAATTTAAATCTATAGCATTGCCATCGCTAGCATCATCGCCATTCGAATCCACGATGTAAACATCATCATCATACCTGCAGTATAAGGTTAAAGAGGAGTATGGTCAAGTGGAAGAGGAGAAGGAGCAAAAATAGTCTATAGATGAGATAAAATAGAAAGCCCTATCTGTTGCTAGCACTCTAAAAAATATCAAATAGCATATGCTACTACTGCATATTTCTTACCACATCTTGAACTCGTTTATCTCTCCTCCTGAATCTACTTAGATGTAGCAAGCAATGGTCATGGTGGAGCAAAAGATGAACCGGCATCAGGATCTCCATAATATATGTGTCTGAGAACTGATCCAATATACCTTACCCTTCTCATATCCCCCAATAGTCATGAGATAATGATCTCTCTCATCAATAGATGAGGACTCAATGGATCTGAGAGCTTGCTAGGACATATGCTGATAGAGGTTCGTGATATCCTCTTGCATTTTATACAATAATAATTATTATCATTATAGCACGAAATTTTAATTTTAATTTTAATTTAAAGTAAAATTTGTTGCTTACATGGACCTATTGTGATCTCAAATCAACAAAAATCTTTCCATCATGCTTCTTTGCATGTACGTGTGCATAAAGTGCTCAACAGGATCAACCTCTTGAGCCAACTGATGAGTCTGTTAAGAATTACAATACATATAGATATTAACAATTTAAATTAATAACTTTAAAAAATAATGATGTTTGAATGAAAATACTTACTAATCACCTAGCATGCTACTTGTGAGGTATAAACCCTCTAATGTGCTTAGACACACCACTTGTTGGGCCAACTTTCTTCTATCTCCTATTCTTAGATGCCTGTAGGGAAATTTGCTTATGCTTGGTGGATGCCCAGTGCTTTTGCCACTCCTCCCAAGTCTAGTCAGGCATGTAGGTGTCCTTCTTCTTTGTCTCATACAAGAGATCCTTATACCTTTCTGCAACCTTTTTAAAAAAGATTGTATCAACTAAGGCATCAGTCACCTCACTCAAACATAATGCTTTTGCAACAATTTAAACAAATTAACTATTAGTATAATGTAATTAAAAATATATAATAATTATAATTAATAATTTTAAAATGAATAAAAAGTTACATAGATATATAGGCAATTAGCTATTTATTTATTAAATATTATTTACATATTTTGAACTTTTTCCAATAGTAATTTTTTTGTCTTTTGAGGCACTCTTTTCCACATCATGCCTGCTGGATCAAAATTTGTCTTTAATATCTTTGTTATCTTTCTCATCACACCAATTAGATATAGACTGCAAGTAGCATTAAATGTTAGATACAAATAGTGCATGTAATAAAATTTTTTAAATATGCAAATATAAATAATTAAATAAACATACCAACCATCCTCCACATAGGCTGCAGGTCTGTGAATAGGACAACTGTATGACCCATCATCAACATCAGCCTCAGCAGTAGACCTAGATAAAGCAAAAAAAGGTGGTGCACAAGTAATGGGAGTGTCAGCAAAAGAAGTTGTAAAAGGTAGAAGAAGGTGTGGCAATAGAAGAAGATAAGACCACTAGTGTGAAGGAATTAATGGCAGGTTGTATGAATGGTAAAGAATTGGTAGGAGGTAGATGTGTAAAAGTGGTAGGAGATGGAGGTGAAGCTGTGGCAGGAGTTAGAGGTAAGAAAGTGGCAGGATCTAGAGGATATAAAGTGGTAGGAGCTAAAGGTCAAAATATAGGTAGTCGACCTCCTGAAGATGTCATGGTGATAGCTTGACCACCACGATCATAGGCATTACCATGTCCGTGACCTCTAGGTTGTCAAGTAGTATCATCCCTAGTAAATAGCACACGTCTTGACATCTATTATTTATGCGATCAATATAATATTATGTAAATATATAATATGTAACAACAGCAAAAAATATAAGAGTAACAACAAAAATAATATTCAAAAAGTTACAATTATTCAAATATAATTATAAGCTTAAAATACATAATTGAAATAAAAAATTACAATATAATTTCTTCTACATCATTCTAGTCAATGATATCATTCATTGATTTAGATTCTAATTTAAACTCAAATTCATTATCTAAATCATTATCTTCTTTATTCATATCAACAAATGACTCATTCGAATGATTTAAAGATTCAAGTGGCTTGTCATCACAAATTTCTATATGATGCAAACTAACATCATCATTTTGGAATGGTGCTTTAGATGACGTCTTAATTTCAGAGCCATCCTTAATCTCTACAACTAATCTAGCTTTAATCTTACATACCACCTACTAATCTACTTTATCTCATCATAAAGATAGATAAGGAATGTAACATACTTGACAAGCTTGCATCTCCAATATAAATGGTTCGTATTTATTAAACCTCCACATATGGTTGATTTCAACAAGATTATAATGCTCATGAACTTTCATACCCAAATTTGGCATTGGATCAAACCATTCACATTTGAATAATAGCATTCTCTTAATTGAAAGTGCAAGGTATTCTAATTGTGTCACATTGATTAATTGGTCGTAGTAGTCATATGTGTTCTTATTGTAGTTACAACCCTTTATACGAATCCTGCTATTGATTGATGATCTAATAGAACTATGTTTTTAAGTGTGAAACTTGTATCCATTCACAAAGTACACATGCTACATCATCACAAAGCATAAGGAACCCTCATAAAGGTAAAAAAATAGATCAATTTGTGATACCATTTGCAATATCATTAGCCCTTAAGATACAACACAAATAAGTTTAAAGTTTATCATTTTTAATAACTGAAAAAAAAATTAAAAGCTGTAAAAGATACGACTTTATACTTACATATGACTTGAACTAGTTAGTAAAATCAATCTCCAATGTTGTGTCTATATCATCTGTTGATATATTTGGGATAGTTTGTTTCAACATTTTAATATATACACTTCACGAATGGGAAAGGAATAAGTACAAGTTGAACAATTTAAATATTAAGTAAAAGTTATAGAATTTAACTTATTCAACATATTATGATACTTTAGGGCAATTGAGAAGAATATACGACTGAGCTACCTTATATTCTTAATCAGTCATCATTCTCATTTTATGTTGACCGAATGGTCTACCTAGATGAGTGAGTATTGACAAATTTCTTGGGATATTTTCCCTTTCATTCATTTTGTCATCATTATTACAAGATACTCTCCTGCACCTTGTACATACATGGGGTTTGAAATGATAAGAGCAAAATGATGATGCTTCCTCCACTAAGTATATATTGCATATCAACCCTTTAACTCTCGCTTTATTCTTGACATTATGTTTCAAATATCATAAAAATCTATAAAAGAAATATATATAGGACTCTAATATGAATTCAAGTGAAAATGATTATATGAATTTAAGTAAAAAAGACACAGAATTTACTTTTCAAATGGATACATCCATCGATATTACACGGGTCTTGCTATCCGAGCCTCATATGCCAAATGTACTGGTAGATGCTCCATTAAGTCAAAAAACCTTGCAAAAAAGTCTATTCCAATTTACATAGAATAAATAGAATGTCATTTTCAAGACTTGCCATATCTTCCTACCTAATTATTATTGAGGTCAGTTTCTTAAAAATAAACTTAACTCCATCAATGGTTTCTAAACATCCCTTGGCAAAAGTTCACGGAAAGCAATAGGGAATAATCATTGCATAAAAACATGACAGTTATAGCTCTTCATTCTAAACAATTTAAACTTCTGCATATCAACACATCGACCTATGTTAGATACATACCCATTTGAAAATTTGTGATTTTTCAGCCATTCACATAAGATCTATTTACTCTGCTTATCCAGCATATACTTCACCTTTGGATATTTCTTAATTATTTCATCCATTTGTAATTCTAGGCAAAGGCAAAATTCTTTCAAGTCTTCCTTTAATTTAGCGTTATCTTTGGTTTTTCCTTTGATGTTCATTACTGTATTGAAAATATTCTCAAACACATTCTTTTTAATGTGTATAACATCCAAATTATACTACATATCTTCCACCCACAACCACTTCTTTTTGCAATTTGAGCATTCACAGCTTCCAACCAGACCTCTGCCACTTTCATCAATTTCAAACTAGTGATTTCCTCTAATATCTTTATACATGACCATATCGTCAATGGCAAATCATGAACTACTTGATTCTTAATAAAGGAGGTCTCATTTGTCTAAACTAATGATTAGGAGGTAAGAACTTACAGTAACAATCAAATCGTGATTGCTTACCCCTTCTAGGAAGTGTGAAGGCATCAATATTTTCCATGCAATATGGACAATCATGTTTGCCTTATGTGCTCAAGCCACACAACATATTGAATGCATGAAAATCAATGATAGTTTGCATCTAAAAATTTTGCTTTGTTGATACATCATATGTCTGCATACCAAATTTCTATAACTGTATCAATTTTGCAATTAGAGCTTACAAGAACACATCTAACTTATGTTTGGGATTATTTAGCCCAAGGACTATTACAGTAAGAAACAAGTATTCCTCCTTCATACACATCCATGTGGCATATTATATAGGGTGACAATAATCGGCCAAGATGAACATTGCTATCTAGATTGAGCAAAAGGTTAAAAACTATCAGTGCATAATCCCAAACAGACATTATGGATTTTAGCATCAAACATTGGATTCATCTTATTCAAATTCTTCCATACTTTAGAATCTGAACAATATTGCACTACACCCTCTTCCTTCTCATGCTAAGCATGCCACCTCATATTCTTAGTAGTTGATTCAGAAGCATACAATTCTGCAGCCTCAGAGTCAGTGGAAAGTAAAACAGTTTCTTATAAGGAACTTCCTTCTTTAACATATTAGCACCTTGATGCCTAGACTTATATCTAGGAAAATCATAGAATTTGCATGTATTCAGATTATTGCCTTCCAGTATAATATGCAATTATTTCTATAATAGTGAACCTTCTCAATTGGAGGTCCCAGTCCCAACATTAACTCTTAGTCTATAAAATTTTTTTGCCATTGTATTATCATCAGGTAATGACTAATTATACCATTACAATATCTCGTTATAACACCTTTCAGATAAATGATGCTTTGATTTGATTTTCAAGAGTTGTATTGTGGCAAATAACTGCGATTGTTTTTTACAACCAAACCATAAAGTCTCGTTAACTGCATCTAACATATCACACAACTTTTGAGCAGTGAGATTCGATTCTTCCTCAATTTCAGTCTAATCAATCCTGGGCCAGCAACATCTATTACTCACCATATTATGATATGTATATCAAGAAGCATCATAATTAACTTCAGTTCAATTTTCATTTGTAGCTGAAGTTTCAGACCTATTAACTTTACCATGCAAATAGCAATAGTAATAATCCGAGAAAAATTTCTCCTTTACAAGGTGCAGTTTGATAGTATTTAAATGTAAAAATTTTGATTATGAATTTATTATGAATACATGGACATCTAATCTTACTTCCACTCATAAACTGAGGCTGAGATGTAGTAAATTCAATGAAATGGTTTGCAACTTCTAAGAATTCCGAATGTAGATATCCATCCTGAAGTTTAGAATACATCCAATTTCTATCTGATCTAATGATTAAATCCTAAAAGTTACGGAAATAACATTTTAGCAATTCAATCACACCAAAAAAAAATTAATTCACATATGTGTTACTTTTAATTTTAATTAAATTTTTAATATCTAATTTTATCTCCTTATTTCTCCTTCCCTATAGGGTAAGAACCTAACCCATTTAGAAACTCATTGCTATATAACTATTACTACTACATTTGAAATTCATAATCTTGCAAAAATTTTGACAACATCCCTCTACAATTCTCCTAGTGCACAAAATGAAAAATGTCATAAAATAAGGCATTTTTCAATATGCACTAAGAGAACATATAGAAGATGATTTCGAAATTTCAAATAAACGTATGAAATCGAATGATATAACAAGCTATATAGATAATGACATCTCTAGATTATCCACTTTGAACAATTCAGTATCCTCTCATCATCCAATTAGGACATCTAACGAGTATCTACGATTATACCTATATTTATTTTTTATTTTCAAATAACTATATTTTTGGGCTTTTTATTGTACAAAGTTTAAAAATACAATTAATAATAATTGAATGTCTTAACATAAATAATAAGATTCGAAAAAAATAAATTTATCAATTTCCTGTAATTCACAATGTAACAAAATCACAACATAAATTCAGTATATAAAATAGGAGATTATATGCAATCAAATAATTTGACTATTTTTTTGGAATTCAAACTATAAATTTTAATCCAAATTAAAAATTTTAATTATTTTTTAGAATTTGATAATTAAGTTGATGTGTAATTTTAATTTTAAGAGTAATTTTACTCTTAATTTCTCTTTTTTATTTTTGGTATTTTATGAAATACTTGCATTTATAATTTCTTCTTGTATGAAAAAATTATTTTCTCTTGATCTTTGTATATTTTTAATTAATTCTAATTAAAAATATTTTTTTAGGTATTTTATGAAATGTTTGCAAATAAAATTTCTAGCTGTATGGCAAATTTATTTTCTTTATCTTTGTATATTTTAATTATTCTTAATTTTAATCCTAATTATGTAACTATTTTTTTATTTTAGGTATTTGATGAAATTCTTGCAAATAAAATTTCTGGCTTTAAGGGATATTTATTTATTTATTTTTTATCTTTGTATATTTTTAACTAATCTAATTAAAAATAAATTAACACAATATTTGATATTTTGTAAAATGCTTGCCTTTAAAATTTCTCTTTTTATGGCATCTTCATTTTTTGTTGATCTTTGTAGATTTCTAATTAATTTTAATTTTTCTTACAATTAAAAATTATTATTTCATTTTTTGTACTTATTGAAATTCTTGCATTTAAAATTTATTATTTAATGGCATATTTATTTTTCTTATTCTTTTAGTATTTTTAATTAATCATACTTATTTTTATTCCTAATTTCATTTTTTCTCGTCTTATTGATATAATGCTTGCATTGAAATATTAGTTATCTGTGGCACATCTTTTTTCACTTCTTTTTATATTTATAAAGTAATTCTATTTTTAAATTATCATTTTATTTTTTATTATTTTTAATATTAATTGATTGGTTCATAGTTTTTATTTTTATTCTATCGTTCATTTTGATTTACATTTATCTTCAGTTCTTACTTTATTTTTGTAAAATAATTTTCGATATTTAGTAACTTGTCTTGGACAAAACATACAAAATCAAATAAAAAGCAAACTAAAGTAAAATTAGATATATCATGCCAATAAATTACCAATTACATACTAATAAATTATTAAGTACATGCCAATTATAAAAAATCATACAAACAAAAATACATATTTATTCAAATTACAATTGCACTAAAATACATATAATTATAATTTGCAAGTCACAAAAAAAAAATAGTATATCTACCTGTAATATCACAGAATATTCAACTAAAACACTAAAAAAATTCTAAATAAAATGAAATGAAAATTACAAGCTAATTAAAATAACGAAACAATAAATTATAACAAATTTACCTCAAAAATTCAATAAATTATAACCTAAGATTATAAACAAAAAATCTCAATAGTAACAAAAATAAAATTATATTACCAAAATATATATAAAATTAAATATACCAAATAATAATATTGAATATATAAATCACAAAAAAATAAACACAATGCAAATTTATTAAATTATTAAATTACATCATTTAATGCAATAAATTTCACATAAACAATATAAAAACACAAAAATTTAATAAAAAATATAAATTTCATAAAAATACAGAAATTTAATAACAAATCCATTTAAAAAATAATACACAAATTTAATAAATTTACATTACATAATTTAATTCAAATTAAAAAAAAAAAACAAAACAAAACTAGATAAATTAAAATTTAAACACATAATTTTCACATAAACCACATAAAAACACATAAATATCACATAATAATTATATTATTTTCAACAAATGTCATGACCCACTTATTAAGCTGTGATGGTACTAGGGCATAGGGAGACATAAAGTTACCTAACTCGTAAAACCCCATTTAACTTATAATCCTTTACCATTTATGATATTAAATTTTATCCCAAGATCGGAACCTGATTACATTTTCTTAGTGCCCATTGCTACTTTACCATTTTACATATTACTAAATACTTGCTTAATAATATCATTTATGTACTCAAACTTAGAAAATTTCCAGATTCGTATTTTATGTTATTATCCAAATATTCATAACTTAATACAGTATTATAATACTAATGACAATACAATTTACAATACATATAAACTCAATGACATTTTAGTGCTAAACCTTCGGTAATCGTAGAGCTCTAAACCAATGATCTTCATAATCATATAACCAAGACTCATAACACTTGAAATTAGCAGAACAACTTCCAAATAGAAGAATAGAGTTTGAAATTTACCTTGCTGACTCGTCAATCTTATTTGAAAAATTTAAACAACTAAGAAATGAGACAAAACTCAGTAAGTACATAATAATATAATATATATGGTGAGTATGTGGTTTATTATTAGGATGCTCACGGTGACAATGGAGTGATGTTAATCAAAATTATCATTATGAATCGATTTCTCATTTAAAATGGAAACAACATTTTTTAGCATAAATAATGATTTCTTAGAAGCGGAATGCTTTCCACACATATAAATTAAAGAGTTGTGACTTAAGTCTTGCTTACTCACATATATCACATTATGCAAGACTGATCAGACCTTATGGTTAGGTGTGCCCTCCTAACAGAGGTTAGATATTCTCGTCCTACCCGCAGACTTTTACTAAGTGCATAAGGTCTAATGTATTACCCCACATCATAAGGGTATTTCTGCTTATCAATAGGCATCAATATAAAGGTTCATATAAGGTTCACAGTAAATAATTCAATGATCACATTATGAATTCAATATGAAAGGTTCACAATAGTCAAATACCATAAAGAAGTATCATATCAAATGGCTCAATATTCAATAGGCAATTCAAGCTCATCATGGAATTGGAATGTTTCAATGATAATGGTTTGAACAATAAAGGTTCGAAGAATATGGCACATGTCATATTATATTATTAAGTACTCACCTTGGATTCCTTTGCTCCCATTTACATTTAACTTTGATACTAGTAGTGATCCTCACACTCTTGGACAATGTCCTTGTCTTTATTTTTAGATTCTACACGTTTGCATTTCAATTACACATTAATCACTTCCTTGTTATGACATTAGTTTAAATTTAGTTTAACTTGTTAACACTTTATCTTGTTCATTATAATACTAACTTATAAATTTTAAGTTAAAACATACTATACATATACTTATTACTAATTTTAACACTTTCCTTAATTGTTTTCCAAATAGCCAAATATATTCACTTAAGGAAAGATAATTCCTTCCCTTCCAATTTCATATTTCAATTTCATATTACTCAATTAGAATCAATTTTAAATAATTTCCCATATTCAAGGAACTAATTCTACTTTCACCTTCTAATTCCATAAATGAACCTAATTCATTAAATTTGGGAAAAATCATTTCTATCAATTGAATTTTGAAATTAACCTTATACAAACCATGTACACTATACTTAATCTTTATTCCCCCTTCAATTTCATGAATTCAAGTTTAGTTCTCAAAATCTCTAATTTGTCCATAAACCCTAGAATTTGGGGAAAACCATTAGTTCCTCATCCAATCCTCAAATTGATCATAGAATTATGAAATTAGTATGTTAAAAAGCCTATATCATCAATTAAACATGGACAACAACTATTAGCTCTTGAACTTCCTCTTTTAAACTAAGTTGCGTCTTCAAAATTTTAAGTTTTGAAATAAGTTTCTATAATTCCATTTGACACTTCCCAAACCACTATTCTCCATCCCAAATAAATTTAGATAACATCAAATAAATTTTAGAAAAATCCATTATACTAAATTTAAGAGAGGCCAAATATAGAGTTAATATACTCTTACAAGTGCTCTTTACTTCTTTTGCTTGTTTTCACTTGTTATACCTTAATTTCTCAAGCCCAATCCCTATATTTAATTGAAGAACATATAAAATAAACATTTCCTAGATATACTTGCTTTTGGTCGAATCATTTAGATGGAAGAAAAATGAAGTTTTTGTAACTATAACATCAAAGTCATACTTAGAACATATCAAGGAAGAGATGAGTGTAATTCCTTACCTTTGAGAGCCTTGGTTTGTGTTTCTATGAGGGTGGCTGAAATTTAAAGGATGTTCTTCTTCTTGGAATGGTGTTTTGTGAGCTTTTGCAAAAATGGTGAAAATTTGCACATCTTATTGCTTATATGTAAAAGTTGAATGGTGAAGATTCAATCATCTCTAATCCAATGGCTATAACTTAATCACAATGGATGGCTATGATTTAATCAAGTGAATGGCTAGGATCTCATCTAGGTTGATGATGTTCATCATATGGTTTCGAAAGAGCAAAAATGAATGTAGACTTTAGTGCAGAAGAAGTGAGAATTCAAGTTGAAAAAGGAATTAACATAGTTTCCAAGTCAAAATTAATGGCTAGCTTTTCCAATATCAAACTTAACCTTGGTTAACTATTCTTAACTATAGTTAAATATATGTTCATTCAATCATGGGCCTAATGAGCCATCCAAGTGGATTTGAGCCTTTTGTGTTCAAAAGCTCATTAATAAGCTCATATATGCATATTTTAAATTTAGTAACTTAATACATTTTCTATTTCATTTCTTTTACTTTAATATACATATTTCTACCTGCTAATATCACTACACTCTCTAGACATTACTAGATAAATCTTATTCACTCTATAGTGCACATTTTCTAGCCCTTAATTAGCATTGTTCAAGAAGGTAAATCATATAGACTCACTATATCAAACTAAGTTTGACTTCTATTGTACCAATATAACTTTGATTGAAATCAACTTCTCATATCATTATTATCATCTTCCAATGACTTAGGAGATGTTAATGCCCATTCACTAGTATTTTAGATTCACATGTCAAATAAATTATTAACATAGTCACATTAAGTTAAACTCGGTTTGACTTTCATTTTTTCATAAAAGTGTTTATCAAAATTGATTACATTCTTTACTTATTGTCACATTATTCATTTAAAATTTTTTCTTATGGTATTCTTATAATTCTTAATATGTTTGAAAGGCTTTGAATAGTAAAGTAGATGAACATTATAGTATCACCATTTCAATAGGTTAGAAAAATCTTAGGTATTACAACAAACCCACATTTAAATCAAAAAATAAACAAATCAACAAACCCAAAAAATCCAAAAATCATCAAATCATATAATTATAATTTAAACAAACAAAACTAAACAAAAACTAATTAATTAACACTACCTAACTAATTAATCTATATTACCTAATTAATAAACACATAAAACATTATAAAAACTAAACAAAAATTAAACAAACTATACGTACATAAAAAAAAAAAAAAAAAAGGTGCAAAAATAAGTTAAAAATACTTACCTTAATGGAAAGACAGATGGCGATCTAATAGACGAACGAACAGACTAGTCGGTGAGAGGACATAAGAGCAACAGAGGAACTAAAATCAGAGAAAGAGAGGAGAGAGAAGAAAAGAGAGGAAGAAGAAAGAATAGATGTGTTATATATAGAGAAATTTACCGATCGAATCCCCAACCATTTACCCATCGAATTAAAATTGCATTAAATATTTACCCACTGAATTAGCCACTGAACGCCAAGTGTCATAAACAAACGGTTGGTAATTGATCCACAATTCTTTAAACTTTTTGTATATTTTTTTATTATATTTACCGACTGTTTATTTTTTACATATGGCAATCGATTAGTAAATTTTAATGAGATCTAATCTAACTTTTGGTTTACAGTCGGTCAGCAATCGGTTGGCAAAAACTTTTGATATTCTTTTACCCAGTTACCGACCAATTTACTTTTGAAACACAGTAGTCGATCACTAATTCGGTCGGTATATATTAATGCACGCTAAAGTTTTGTGCCTTACTTTTAGTTTCAGTTCGGTCAATAATTGGTGACAAAATGGTCGGTAAATTAATGTGCTAACCATTCCCACCAATCTCACCGACTAATTTTGCTCCTTGGTAATTTCAATTTGTATTATGTTAGTGATAGGTCAATATTTTGATTATATTTTTTATTTTCAATTATTCAGAATTAGTTAGTAATTATAAACCGATTACTGTCGGTCACTAAATTTGGTCAATGTATTGGTTATTCCTTGTAGTGTTATACGTTATGTGTTTGATAATTTCTAGAGGAAGAATTTGTTTCAATAGAATGTGTTTGATAATTTCTAGAGGAAGAATTTGTTTCAATAGAATGCGCTTGCTAGTAGGCACGCTAGAAATGAATTTTATGGTGATGCTATTAATTTGTGTGGATTTGATAGCAAATAGAGAGTTTAAACCTAATAATTTCACTTCCCTTGCGTTATCAAAGCTTGTGCTCGGAATGCTCGATCAGATGAGATAATTCGTGAAATGATGATAAAGATGGGTTGATATTGAATGGAACTCCATATCCGAGGTTTTATATTTTTTGGTTAATATTTTTTTTATTTTTAAGTTTTTAATGTTAGTGTTTTTTATTATTTAAAAATATATTTTTATTTTTAGTCTTATGTGTAACGTAGCAAAAATTGAACCTCACTACTACACTGAGTAAGATGATCAAGCTAACGTGGCAATCCAGGTCAACATTCTAGGCAAGGATCCTAGCTAATGACCACTTACTGCAAAGAATTTGGAGTTTAGATATTTTTTGGCAAAAATATTTTCTTTAGTGATCACATTAAAAAAAAAATACTAAAATTTAATGATTTTATGACCCATTATATATATAATGTTACTATATAATTTTATTTATATTATATTTATATATTATTTTATTATAATTCAATTTTTTTTTTTTTTAACAGAAAAATCCTTTAAAAACTGAAAATTGAAGGTAACAAAGTCAAAATTGATGAGATCCATAAAAAATTGAAGTAAAGGAGAAAATAGAAAATATGGAATATTGGAGTACAACTGAACATTTGAAAGCATTTAAAAAGGCCGCCAGAAGCAAAGGCTCACATCTTACAAGGAAAGAGGTTGCCAGCAATTCGGAAAACTTCATTCGCATTGACTCTGATGAGCATGTAATATCTAAAATATTCCATCAAAGCTGCATAGAAGATAGTAGAGACCAATTATTTCAATTTTCAAGGACAGATTATTATAACAAGGATCTTAAAAAATATAAAAAACCAAAAAAATTAACCACGCCTGTCTCTCCTATAATAAGAAAGCCAGACAAACAATTGTCTAAAAACAAGATTTACCAAAAGCAATATGAAATATAAAAATTTCCAAATGCATTTTTGGAAAGCAACTCCAAGCTCAAATCCAAACATAACCTGAATAATCTAAAAGTTTTAAGACTTGTGGCACAATAAAGCCATTAAGTTCAAATCATAAGCCTACAAATGAATCAAATTAAAAAATGAACTTGCGTTGATTTGTTTAGGTAGTGAACAACCAGTTTGTCATCTTTCGTTAATAAACAACCTTTGACGGGCAGACTAGAAACCCCAGGCTATTCACTAATATTTTTGGTTCATTTACATCAATATAGAAGACCACTTACAATATCTGCAACACTTCACAACCTTCTTAGTCAAAAGACTAATGAAATATGCTTAAGACATGAAAACATCTATTAAGAAATTTCAAATAGCCTTAGTAATGTCTATTCCTCTTGATGGTGTTTCATGCATAATAGAATATTTTTAGAGACCACAAAACAAATCATATAGTTCGTTGAACAAGACCCTAGCTAATTCCAAACTAGTTGGCATAAGCTATATGTTCATATTTAGGGGTATACCTTTAGGCCTAATAACCAAAGTCCAAAACACCACCTAAATATTTTAATGAATTTGCATTTGTACCCAAACGCTTTAAGTTCATCACTTTTACTCGAACCTTGGATTTCTGCTTTCAACTTTTATCTAACAGGTCTCCCAAAAAAAAATAAAATAAAATAAAAATTAAAAAAAAAAAAAGGAATTTTTTTTCTTCTCTCTCCACCCTCACCAATTTTTTTCACCTTTACTCCTTCCAGACTCCTACCCCACCCCACCCTACCCCACCGCTGTGTACTTTATTCTGTATGATTTAACGTGTTTATAAAACACTAATTCAGAATGAAACTCAAGAGTTAGGCATTGGTGGATATATTCCTAACACCGCTGTTCAAACACCCTTCACATATCCAATCCAGCAAGTTCACCACTTGCTTTTTCTGCATTCCTATGCAAGGTTGAATCCACACCCAAACCTGTCACAACCATGTGACTTGCACCTCCAGCTTTCTCCACACCAACAGCCCCATCTTCCCTGACAGCTCTGGCAATGATTCAATTGATAAATGGCTGAATTATTTTATTCCATATATTTCGAAGGTATTTATACAAGCACGTAAACCTATTTAAGGAAAGAAATAATATAGGAATATACAGCTAATAAAAGGAATATAACTAATTAGCTAATAAATATACAACTAATATACAGCTATATATACTAACTCTCCCCCTCAAGTTGGAGCATAGATATCACACATGCCCAACTTGGATAGTGAAGAATGAAATGGACCATTAGTAACAGCATGAGTCATTATATCAGCCAACTAATCTGCGATCTTAATATGAGGAACCTTTATCATCCCAGAATTAAAGTTATCCTTGATGTAATTCCAGTCAAGTTCAGCATGCTTAGTTCGATCGTGTTGTACGGGATTATTAGCAATCTCAATAGCTGCAGTGTTATCGCAAAACAACAGCATAGGTTTCTTAGGACCAAACCCAAGTTCACTTGAGAGAATCCTTAGCCAAGTAAGCTCCGTAGTTGCATGGTGAAGAGCACGGTATTCAGCTTCTGCACTAGACAATGATACCACATTCTGTTTCTTACTCCTCCAGGTCACCAAATTGCCTCCAACAAATGACACATAACCTGAGGTAGATTTTCTATCTAATTTAGAGCCAGCAAAATCAGAATCTGTGTATCCCACAATATCCAAATGCCCATGCTTGGAGAACATAATACCTTTACCTGGAGAAGACTTCAAATAAGCTACAATTCTGTTAATTGCATTCATATGTCGACCACTCGGGTTGTGCATGAACTGACTTACAACACTTACCGCATATGATAAGTCAATTCTAGTGTGGGTTAAGCAAATCAACTTCCCCACTAGTCTCTAATATCTCTCCTTGTTTGTTGAGACTTGATTAGGATATATAGATAGACCATGGTTCACCTCAATAGGAGTATTTATAGGTTCACAAGTAGAGTTACCAGTTTCAGCTAGGAGATCTAATATATACTTCCGTTGAGAGAGAAAAAGCCCTTGTTTTGATCGAGACACTTCAATGCCCAAGAAGTATTTTAGAACTCCCAAGTCCTTCATCTCAAATTCTTTGGCCAAATAGTTTCGAAGCTTCTCTATCTCACTAGTGTTACTACCTGTAACAATCATATCATCGACATAAACAATGAGCAATGTAATATCATCACAATCTCTCTTATAAAAGAGAGTGTGATATGCTAGAGCTTACTTAAAACCATACTCCTTCATTGAATGGCTCAACTTGCCAAACCATGCCCTTGGCAACTGTTTCAACCCATACAATGCCTTTTTTAGTTTACACACTTTACCTTCTTTTAGCGGAAATATCGGGGGAGGATCCATATACTCCTCTGTCAAAACACCATGAAGGAAAGCATTCTTCACATCAAACTGTCGCAGTGGCCAGTTCAAATTGATTGCAAGAGATAGTATGACACGAACCGTATTCATCTTGGCAACGGGAGAAAAAGCTTCTTAGTAGTCAATTCCATAGGTTTGAGTGTAACCCTTACCACCAATCTAGCCTTGTACCTCTCAATCATCCTATCTGACTTATACTTCACAGTAAACACCCACTTGCATCCTACTGTCTTCTTTTCCCATGGTAGCTCAACTATCTCCCAAGTAGAGTTTTTCTGGAGAGCCTTCATTTCGTCTACCATAGCAGCCTTCCACTTAGGATCTTCAAGGGCTTCCTGAAAATGACTAGGAATAGACACAGAAGACAACTGATGGGCAAAAGCTAAGTGATTTTCAGACAAATGATGATAATAAATAAAATCAGAAATGGGATAAACAACATTAGAAGATTTGGAGAAACCCAACCTATCAGGTTCTTTACATTCCCGAAGGGGATACCTGCTACCCTGATCACCACCTTGCGGATTCAAGATAGTATTTTCAAAAGTTACAGGATTAGAATCAGTATCACAAAATGGAGTTGCAGGTGAAGGAATACATACCTCAGGATTAAGCAAGGAAGAGTCATCCAAAGGCATGGTAGAATCATCAAGAGAGACACTATAGTCAGGAGGGGCTGCAATAGTAGTAGCATCCTTTTTTCTCCTAGTATAACTCTCTCGAAAGAAATGAGCTGGTCTTTCATCCCATCTTTCCTCAGGTTCAGATTCATCATTAATAGGTGCATTTGAAAACCCCCCTTCTCTTACAACTGAATCCTCCCCCTTACTTGCAATTTCCTCATTTCTTACAACTGAATCCTCCCCCTTACTTGTAATCCATAACCTCTTCTCTTTTAACCATATTTGTTCCTCTTCCTTGTTACTAGTCTCCCCCTGAAGAGGAACCATATCTACATCCCCAGAAAAATAAAATACTCATGCACAAAATTGAACATCCATTGACACATAATATTTACTTGTAGGAGGATGAAAGCACTTGTACCCTTTTTGGGAATTAGAGTAGCCAAGAAAGACACATTTAAGAGCTCACGGGTCAAGTTTATCCCCATGAATAGAATGCACATGAACATAGCACACACAACCAAAAACCTTAGGACAAATATTTAAAGTGGAAGGGATAGAATGAAATCGTGACAACATCCTCAAAGGGGTTTGAAAGTCCATGATACGAGCAGGCATTCGATTAATAAGAAAAATGGCAGTCATGACAGCCTCAGCCCAAAGACGTTTAGGGACATGCATGGTAAAACATAAGGCCCAAGCCACCTCAAAGATATGGCGGTTCTTACGCTCTGCTATGCCATTTTGTTGTGGCGTGTAAGCACACGTTGTCTGGTGAAGGATGCCATGTTTTGTGAAGAAATCAGAAAGAGACTGATTTACAAACTCACGACCATTATCAAAATGAAAAACCTGAACCTAAGTATGAAATTGTTTGACAATCATTTTGCAAAATTGAGGAATAACATGTATAACATCACCCTTAGATTTCATCAGATATACCCAACTCACTCTAGTACAATCATCAATAAAAGCGAGAAAATATTTATGTCCAGAAGCAGGAGTAGAAAAAAGACCCCAAACATCAGTATGAACACATGAAAAAGTAATAGAACTTTTAATTGACGAGAGCATCTTCAGCCTCCCATTCATCATAGATCGGATAATCAACTGCAGGTGCAACTTTTCTCCCTATAATGTAACCTTTCTTTTTTCTACCGCAATATGCATCTCCAAAATCTTAGACCAAATACAATAATTAGCACCATCCAATTTAATATGGATTGGTGAAGAAGTCTCATGAATAGTCATTGTGGAGAGTTTCTTGCTGTTAGGAATCTCAGTGTCAACTTTGTTCGACATGAGTAAAGACTGGGTAATAAGTTAGGGTTAGGTTGGTAGGAAGATAGGAAAGCTGCAAGAGATGACGGCTAAGGTTTGGGTGATGGCTAGGATTTCAGCCTAAGAAAGGCAGCGGAATTCTTTTCGCCTTAAGCTCTGATACCAAATTGATAAATGGCTGAGTTATTTTATTCCATATATTTCAAAGGTATTTATACAAGTACATAAACCTATTTAAGGAAAGAAATAATATAGGAATATACAGCTAATAAAAGGAATATAACCAATTAGCTAATAAATATACAGCTAAGCTAATTAATATACAACTAATATACAGCTATATATACTAACTGATTCCATATGCTAGGTCTTAGTTCTTGTGTAAATAGTGGACCAAATCAAGAGAACAAAGCTCAAATAGGTCCAGGTTAGGGAAGGGGAGAGAGAGAGAGAGAGAGAGAGAGAGAGAGAGAGAGATAACAGGGGTAGGGTAGGGTAGATATAAAAGATGAAAAAATTATTTTTATTTATAGTAGTAGTAAAAGTATTATTGTTCTTTTCAACATTTACCAGCAAGTACACTTGAAACAAATTTCTCAAGTTTTATGTACTATGGATGAAATGAAAGGTTTAGGTACAGTTGTGAATTGGCAAAAATGTTTTATCTTTATTTATTTATTTTGTCACTAGGTGAAATTTTTTATCATTCCTTCACCATAAAGTCACTCAACGTATATCATCACTTCTCCTGCAACTTCAGTATTCTTGGCCGCAGATGATTTTATATAAATATCTAAAATAATTTTGAACCTTTTATGGGATTTTATTTCTAGTTTTCTACTAGAAATAGTAACCTCCATTTCCTCATTTATACATGTATAGATATATAAAATAAAACAATAACAGTAGATAGTAGATATGTAACTGTTATTTTTAAAATTCAGATGTCATTTCCCAAAAAAATATTAGCCTGATATTAGAAGATGAAAAGCAAATAGCAACCTGAAAAGATGAAATGCCAAGCCTGCTAATAATAATGCACATGCAACCTGAAAGATGAAGTTCCAAGACCACAGAACTACATATATGCATGCATTTATTTATGGAAAACATAAAACCCATGCACACTCACTTGTAAAGGATAAGAGATACCTTTGTTAGTGTGTTCTGGTGTTGCTATCTAAGCTGTGATATTTCGTTGCTTGCCCTTGAACGGGGAATCCAATAGCAGAAGTAAATGAACTGAATCAGTATCTGGTCATGACAATAAGGATTTGGACAAAATGAAAACAGTTGTTATGCGCTTATGATATTCTTTTTGACAAGCAGAACAAAAATAAATTGGTATACAACAGTCTTCAATACAAGGATACAAAGGTATCAAGCAGCACGCAACCTCCTGCATCCACCAACCAGGGTAGATTTGGTCTTATTTTTGACCATTCCAAGCTGCTGACCAATATACTACACAAAAGTAATTGACAAAAATAAATAAATGATTCATAGAAATAATTCAGAATTTATTCATCCCCATATGTGGGAAATACACAAATACAAGCACCAAGACTTTGATGACGATGATGAGAGTGAAAATTGTATGCACCTTGCTACATAAGTGGCATTTCCAACCAAAGCAAAGATGAACATTAATGGATTGAGGCCCTGATATCACAGAAGAAAAGTCTTATGTAACTCAACATGCCAACCTGGCTCCAACCATCATCACCCCAACAAAAATAGGTGTTGGATGTAGGAGTGTAAACGAGTCAAGCTACTCGTGAGCTACTCAACTCTTAAAATACACGAATAATCAAGCTCCAGCTCAAGCTCGAGTATTATACACAACTCAAGTGGCTCGTGATCCAAATCGAGTACTAATATTTTATATAATTTTAATTATATTTTATATTATATATAATAATTTATTAATTCTATCTCGAGCTTGAGCCTAATCGAGTTTATTTGAGCTTAAATTTGAAATTTAATTTTTTTTTTTTTTTTTTTGATAATAATCGAGTCGAGCCGAGTATTTCAAGTATTAGTTTAAGCCTAGCTCAAGCTTCAAAATCAAACCTTGATCGAGCTCAAGTCGAGTTTCAAGCTTTGAGTTTTCTAATGGAGTCAAGCTTGAGGTCATCACTGTTCAACTTGACTCGACTTGATTACACATCTAGCTGGATGTATACTTGTCAAAGTCAACATACATACCTCAACATTGCGCCTCTTGATCTGCATGCATAAATTGCCAAAGGATCAAAATCAGGACATAGGAGATTTAACTTGTGATAATTAACTAAGAAAAATGAATGTAGGTAGTCACAATAATAGATCAAGGATACACAACTTACTCTTCAGAAACAATTTTACCAACCCCATAGGACAAGAAAAAAGAACAAACGACAGTTTAAATATGAAAAATACTGCTTCCACATTGCGTAAAATATCCACTTAGCTGAAGAACTCCTACTTGCATAGATATTTTTCACTAATGTATGGCTGCCTATATAACAATGTAATTCTAGTCCCTATATTGATTACCAAAGGTAAAATGCATTTTCTGTTCAATAGCAGAAAACAAATTACTAGAAGTGGATTAGGGTCATCTTTAGTCAATAAACTTGTCATTAAATCCTTGTAAAGACATTAAATTTCCATATGTCTATTAAAAATCATTAAACCTTGACTTTCGTAACAACAATCAGATATATTTTGTATATTTACTGACCCACCCAATACATTTTTCTCTCATCTCTATCTGCTGCTTTCTCCTCTCTTTCTCTCTCATATCTATGCAGGTAAAAGACATGAAACAAAAATAAAAATAAAAATAAAAATAAAAATCAATGATATAATTAGGGTGGGAAACTAGAGTAGAAAGAATGGAAAGTAAGAAGAGTAAGTGAACTTTATTTTATTTTATTTTTTCCCTCATATCTTTTAGCTGCAAGAGGAGAGAAAAAACTTACCATAGGTGGCACATTAAATGTACATATATACACTTGAAAAGTTTAATATCATTCTCATGCCATATTTTCCTTATGAATTTGACTGAATTTTGGCCCTACTGGTTTTCTTGTTACAAAAATCATGGTATTTTGATTTTCAAGATATTGATATTTTGTGACATTTACCAGGGATTTAGACACTAGTCCAAAGACTGGATGAAGTTCATCCTACTAGAAAAACAGACAGATTTTACAGTACAGTTAATCTCACATTGAGGAATATTTGAGGAAGCCGTCCACCCATGTAAATAGCTGCCATTCCCCAACCAAGGAAAGATCCGATCATGGTACTTCCTTCAACATCATTTTCATGCAGCATTTCACTACTTACCTGCAATCCCACGGACATTCATTATTTTAGCTTAATTTCCTTGTTCCTTGAAATAGCTGACAATTTTAAAAAGGAAATTCTCAATTGAATCTTGTAAAGAAAAGGTTCTGAAAATCAACGTATAAAAGCCAATGACCAATTCTAGAATTCTAGCTTTACCCTCACTTGATTTATTAAAACACGTGCCAATATTGATTTCTATCATTCTAGGAAATTTTAATAAGCAGATTGATTGAAAGATTAAAATTCTGGTAACATTAATTTTCCTCAAGCAAAGAGGAGACTAGTAAAAATATACTTCGACAATACAGAACTCGACATCTGGTTTTCTAAAACTGAGGGAAAATGCAGGGAAAGGTATCATCACCAAGATTATTTTTCTTTCACTTCCGCTGTTTAAGATTAATATTTGAGATTTTTCTATAGACTTGGGCTATCGAATGACAAGACTATTGTGTTTTCACAAATTGCTTCTCTTTGTTTTTCCTTCACTGCTTGGTTTGCTGGTTCAGAATTGGGTAGGTTTATCACATCTTTGTCATTAGAACAGAGCTGCAGACCAATAATAATAGAAAATACTCTTTTTCAACACTAGCATGCAATTTAATCCGACAATATTAACACTGCAGGAAACTAAATTTCAGCTTGGCTACCTGCAAAATTTTTCGTCCTACTTGCAACACAAATTCTTGATTTTTGTTTCTGAATACTACAGTGGGTCTATTGTTTGCTGGTTCATGAAAATTAAGTGTGCCAAGGAATGCCAAAGCAAAGACCTGAAATAAGAAAATTCCAAATATTATGCACTGCAAATAAAACATATTATTGTAATTAAAACAGAATTTTCTGATTGGATTATCAATATACAAGGCTGACCACACATAGCATAGTTTTGGGCTTCAAATTTGGTGCAGAATGTGTTGAACTATCTGCATCAAGCAAGGGCTCATCGATTAAATTTCTAGCAGGATATGATGCCGGGCTCATTCTTTGTGCCAAATAGGATCCTGCTGTGGGAGTATGACTTCTTGAAAGTGATCTTGCTGACCTGAAAAGTTCACCAAAAAAAGAAATAAAAAACTATTGAACTACAAAAAAAAAAAAAAAAAAAAATTCTTAAGCTGAACTATGTTGCCGAAATATAAATTTTAATTTCAATAGCATAACAGAGCAGTTGCAGAAAATGGACAAAAGCATAATCAAGATTTTAGCCAGTTATATGTAACTTCCTGATGAACACAGGTTTTAAGTGAGATTTATTAAATGGAAAGGAAAGACGTGCAAAAAGATTTCCTGCACCCAAAACCATATTGATTTAATATCATCATTTAATAATCAGTTTCAATTATTTATCTATTTTTGCTTCATATTAGAAGTTCAAGTACACAAACTGAGAGCATATTAAAAGAATTCAAGAACAGGAATTTACATGTAGTATAGTTCCCTTCCAAGGGAATTGCCCCGAGGAAATGCTGGAAGAGGAATAGGTGAACTCAAAACATTTGCTCCGTCAAAAGATCTGCATTTGTCAGCATTGTTGGCTTGCTCCAAACCAGTATCATTAATTCCTTGTCTAAGTTTTACTGCCTCCTCACTCTGGTTGACAATGAGACCAAACATTTCAATGTCAAACATCAACAGAAAATTGTGAATAAAACAAGAAACTTTACCAGCATACAGATAGATGTGCAATGATTCATAAGCCACTAAAAGAAAGAAAGTGGTTCAGTTCAAACAGAAAAACTACCTACAGGAATGCTACCCTTCCTTGTGCCAAAAGGTATCAGAGTCTTCATCTAAGCAAGCAAATTATTCAATAATCTAAAAAGAAATGGAGGATTTTACAACAATCTGGCAATAGGTTTTATTCTCAAACTTCTATGCGTAATACATCCTTAAAGATATTTTCTACAGTATATACAAATGCAGGAAATAATGTGCACAATCAAGATAAATTTCATTTAGGTTTTTGAATCAGCTCAAGGCAGAAGGATAAGACTTACTACACCAATGAGGTTGCTGAACCATGACAGAACGTAATTGGTTGAAACCACACACATCCTCCCTGCAGTTGTGAGCTAAAGGCTTTTTTACTCTCTCTAGAGCCCCCAATTGGGAAAACTACATGCACTGAGATGCCCCTTATGAACCTAAGGCAACAAATTCAATGAATTCTAAAGTTCAAAATGTGATGCTAATACAAAGATGGAATCAAGAACTTCTAACCTCGAGATTCGGAAGATTTTTCTCCAGTTAATTTTCATTAAAAACTTACAAACCATTCATATACCTAAGTTCACCTAAGTTCCATGTTGCTTGAGATTCAGATATAGGTGTCCAACAAAAGTACAGCAATTACTTTTCATAATTTATTTCACCAAAGACATGGAGGATCCTATTCATACCCTAACATCCATTTCGGTTCTAAATATCAGATACTTATGTAAGAGTGAGAATAACAGATGCATAGGACTATGGTAGGAAAAAGAATAACAGAGCCTATGCTAAATATCAAATTGGGCTTAAGATTGTTGGAAGGCATGACATTTTCTAGTTTCTCTTCTCTGTTATTTGTATTTGTGATGCTGAGACTAGGAGGATAAATTATCCCCCATGTCAATATATATATATATATATATATATATATCAAATTCCGGAAAGATGGGCCTAGGATGTTTAAAACCTTTTAAAACTAAACCATCTTATATTATATAGTAACAAAATTCAACAACAACAATAACAATAATAATAATCAAACTTCGAAAATTCTCTCAACAACTACTGCTTAGTGAAGGAAAAATATGTATAACTGATATGGAAGAAATACTATATAACAATTCAAACATGCATCACAGCTCAAGGTATATTTTGAGGGCCGAATGATCACTGTTGAGCAATTTGACTATGATCTTCAGCATGTATAGCCTAAAAACATTTTCCTTGGAAGCACATCTAATATTTCTCCTCTTATGAGGATTAACATTCCAAATAAATCTGAAAAAAAACAGAACAACAATAATAAGGACACAAATTTTTCCTACTAGAAAACTCACAGAATTTTAAATTGTAATCTAATATGGATGGAAGTATGGGATTGACAGTTGCTACTTCAACACTTAAACACCTGAGTTAGAATTTTCTCCAGCCAAGGGAGAAAAGTTCAGTTAAGAAAAGAAATTTAGGAGTTATTTTGATTTATTCTTAATTTTGATAATCTCCTTTCTTTGCAAGTTTTGCCATGTTTGTGTATCATAACTTCCTAGTTTGTACTTAGGATTTTCCCACTTAAAAAACACATACTATTTAGGAATTTCAATATTAATTAGGAATTTACTTATATAGGATTTTATTTACTCCCACCCAGTGATTATTAGGAATGTTTCGATTTAGGAGTCATTTCCTTAATGGCAAGGAAAATATTACATCTATAAATACCTGTATACCATATTTATCTTCCTACATTTTTTTTTCTTTAATATCAAAATTACAATGCCCAACCCAATTAAATTACAAATGCAAAATTCCCTTCAAACTCGAACTTGCCACACAGCTTACAATAATATCTAAGTTTGTTCTACAAAATATTTACTTACAATCCATATAATTACTCACTGAATTGGGTACTAGTACTTGCAAATTTTGGACAAGTAAACACAAAATAAAAGCTCTGAAAATTTCAGTCATTTGTGGATATAGAATCAAGGCTTAACTATCTTCTTACAATATCCATCTCTCAATATAACAGTGCATTTTCTGTCTACATAGCAATTTGATTTTTCACATTGTTACAGCTGTAGATATTGTAGATTCCTAATTAGAGGCTTAATTAGAGTAATCAAAGGATTCCTAATCAGGATAATTTTCCTAATAAAATATCACTAACCTGTATATATATGTATTTAGTTCATATGAATAGAAATCAAGAAATTCCTTTCCAACTTGTCTTACATGGTATCAGAGCCTCAAGTTGCCCAAGTGAGCAACTCTGAAATTTTTTTTTTTTTACCTGTTTCTTCTCAGCCCAATGTGAGCAAAAGGTCACAAAAATTTGGGTCACCCATCTAGTGTGGCTTTTGTGTGTCACCGCCGACATAGGGAGGAACACCACCTGCCAACCGGCTTCTCCCCAGAGTTCGGTGATCAGAAGATCGGCGCATACAGCTCAAGCGCCACCTGAAGGTTCTGTCCAGATTTGACGCGCCGGCGTGCAGAACCAAGTGCGCCGGAGTTGAGTCTTCTGATCAGTTTTCTCGGTGTCACCCAGTCATTTCTGGCATCACTGTGTTTTGTTGCTTCAGTTCAAGTGTTCAACTACTTGCTTCTCTCTCTCTCTCTCTCTGTATTACTTCTGGACTGTTTTTTTCTACATACATGATTTTATTTGTCTTTTTGGCGTTTGGGTGTGTGATATCTTCGGTATTTATAAGAGTTGTGCTTTTGATCTGTTTCCATGGCTGAAAAACAAAAGGGTTTGATTGTGACTCATGTAATTCCTATGATGTCTAAAATCACAGAACATAAGTTGACTAGTCTAAATTATTTAGATTGGCGTAAGACTGTCAGAATTTATCTTAGGAGTCTATCTAAGGATGATCATCTTACTGAGAATCCACCAACAGATAACACTCGCCAGGATTGGCTGCAAGATGATGCCCGCTTATTCTTGCAAATAAGGAATTCTATTGATAGTGAGGTCGTTAGCCTGATCAATCATTGTGAGTATGTCAAAGAATCAATAGAATATTCAGAATTACTGTATTCCTAGAAGGGGAATCTCTCACGTATTTATGAAGTTTGTAAGAGTTTCTACCGTATTGAATGACAAGATCAGTCCCTTCAAACTTACTTTATGAATTTTAAAAAAATTTATGAAGAATTGAATGCCTTGTTACCTTTTAATTTTGATGTGAAAGTTCAGCAAGCCCAACCAGAGCAAATGGTTGTTATGAGTTTTTTGGTTGGTCTTAATTCTCAGTTTGAAGTTGTTAAATCTCATATTCTCTCTAGGGCTAAGATTTCCTCTTTCCATAAAGTTATTACTAGAGTACTTCGCACAGATACTAGTTACTATGCTACTCCATCTGTTCAGGCTTCCAATGCTCTTATTAGTCATCATGGATCTGCAAATGGGTGGTCATATCCTCCAAATAATAATCGGGGAGGAGGTACACGTAGTTATGATAGTTGGAGTCCGGATGCAAAGGGAGTTACATGTTATTATTGTCATGAGCCAGGACATACCAAATGCACATGCCGCAAATTGCAAAATAAGCCTCAAAAGTCTCCCTCAGCTCATGTTGCAGCTACTACTGCTACACCTAGCACCGCCTGTAAGAAGACCATTACAGTTTCTGTAGATGAATTTGCTAAATTCACTCAGTACCAAGAAGCATTGTTGAATTCATCTCATCCTATCACTGCCATTGCTGAGTCAAGTAAATCTAAAATGTGTCTTTTTTCTTCTTCTCAAAATGGGTCATTGATTCTAGTGCCACAGATCATATGACAGGTAATCCTAGTCTCTTTTCAACTTTTCAGTCACATACATCTCCTTCTAATGTTACTTTAGCTGATGGTTCTACTTTTGTTCTTGGTTCTAGCACTGTTCATCCAATTCCATCACTTACTTTAACTTCTGTACTAAATCTTCCTGGATTTGCTTTCAATTTAATGTTTGTGAGGAAACTTACTCGTGCTTTGAATTGTTGTATTTTATCTCCCTGATTATTGTCCCTTTCATGATCTTATGACGAAAAAGATTATTGGTAAAGGACATGAATCAAGAGGTCTCTACATTCTAAATACCCTAGTGCCCAATCCCATTGCATGTTCTGGTGTCCGAACTCCCTTTGCCTCCCATTGTCAATTGGGACATCCTTCTTTACATTTCTTGAAGAAATTATGTCCTCAGTTTAATAATGTATCTTCCCTAGATTGTGAGTCGTGCCAATTGGCCAAACACCATCATCTGTCTTCAGTTCTCCGAGTCAATAATAGAGCTAGTTTTCCTTTTGAGTTAGTTCATTCAAATGTTTGGGGTCCATCTCCTATTATGTCTAAAACTGGTTTCAGATATTTTATTACTTTTGTTGATGATTTTCCTCGTGTGACTTGGTTTTATTTAATGAAAAATCGTTCTGAAATATTTGCCCATATTAAAGCTTTTTGTGCTGAAATTAAAACACAGTTTAATGTTTCTATGCAAATCTTTAGAAGTGATAATGCCAAAGAATACTTTTCCGATTCTTTTCAGACTTGCATGATTCAAAATAGCGTTCTTCATCAATCCTTTTGTGTGTTGACACACCATCTCAGAACGGTGTGGCTGAAAGAAAAAATAGATATCTTCTTGAGACAACCCGACACTCCTTTTTCAAATGCATGTTCCTAAACATTTTTAGGCTGATGCAGTCTCCACAACCTGTTTTTTGATTAATCGCATGCCTTCATCTATTCTCCATGGTAAAACTCCATATAGTGTTCTTTTTCTTACTAGACCCTTGTTTCCTATTGAACCTTGGATATTTGGTAGTAAGTGTTTTGCTTGTGATGTTCATCCTCAGGTAACCAAATTAGATCCCAAATCTTTGATATGTGTTTTTCTAGGTTACTCTCATTTACAAAAAGGGTATCAGTGCTACTATCCTAGTTTTCACAAGTATCTTGTGTCAGTCGATGTTATCTTTCAGAAGCATATCCCATTCTTTTCTACTTCTTCTACTCTTTACAGTCAGGAGGAGGATGATGATCTGTTGGTTTATAATGTCACATATCAGTTACCAAATGTTGCTCCCTCTTCTCCATCATCACCACCACCACCACAACCTCATATTCGCCAGGTTTATTCCATACGAAGAGACCCACCCGTTCCATGTCCAACACCTGTCTCTTCTTCACCATCAAATCCAATGACCAGTGATTTGATATCCAATTGCCAATCATAAAGGTAAATGTAAGTGCATTTATCCTATTTCCTCTTTTGTCTCTTATAATCATTTGTCTTCTTCTCGTTCCTTGTTGCTTCTCTAGATTTTGTGACTCTTCCCAAAACTGTTAATGAAGTCTTGTCCCATCTTGGCTATGAGATGCTATGTTAGAAGATATCAATGCTTTAAATGCTAATGGTACTTGGGATTTAGTAGATTTACCTGTAGGAAAGAAGGTTGTTGGATGTAAATGGGTGTTTGCAATCAAATTTAATTCTAATGGAACAGTTGCTCATTTTAAAGCCCGTCTTATGGCTAAAGGCTATGCTCAGACTTATTTGACACTTTCTCTCTTGTTGCTAAATTGACCTCTATTCATTAATTCATCTCTCTGGCTGCCACTCATGATTGGCCCTTACACCAATTAGATATCAAACATTCTTTCTTGCATGGTGATCTCCAAGAGAAAGTGTATATGGAGCAACCTCCAAGGTTTGTTGCTCAAGGGGAGTACGCAAAAGTTTGTCATCTTCGTAAGTCTTCATATGGGTTGAAATAAAGTCCCCATGCTTGGTCAATGGAAAAGTTTGGGATGAATAAAAGCAAGTCTGATCACTCAGTTTTCTATAAACAATCTCCATTTGGCATTATTCTCTGTGTTGTGTATGTAGATGATATTGTCATTACTAGAAGTGATGCTCTAGGAATTTCGTCTCTCAAGATCTTTCTTCATAGTTAGTTTCATATGAAAGATTTAGGAGTGTTGAAGTATTTCTTAGGAGTTAAGGTAACAAGGAGCAAGAAAGGCATCTTCTTATATCAAAGGAAATATGTGCTTGACTTATTAATTGAGACTGGAAAATTGGGGGCTAAACCATGTAGTGCTCCAATGATTCCTAATTTGCAGCTCACAAAAGATGGAAACTAACTTGAAGATTCTGAGAAGCATATAAGACTGGTTGGAAAATTAAATTATTTACAGTAACTCATCCTGATATTGCCTACTTTGTTAGTATTGTAAGTCAGTTTATGTCTTCTCCAGTGGTTCACCATTGGGCAGCTTTAGAACAAATCTTATGTTGTTTAAAGGGAGCTTCTAGACGAGGGATACTATATAAAAATCATGGACATACATTGAGTGCTTCTCAGATGCAGATTGGGCAGGATTCAAGATTGACCTAAGATCCACCACTGGCTACTATGTCCTTGTAGGAGGAAATTTGATCTCATAGAAAAGTAAGAAGCAAAATGTTGCATCCCGATCTAGTGCAGAATCAGAATATAGAGCTATGGCACAGTCTGTATGCAAGATCATGTGGATATATCAACTCTTAAAAGAAATTGGCCTTAAAGTGTCAATGCCAGCAAAATTCTAGTGTGACAATCAAGCTACTCTTCATATCGCTCGTAATCTTGTGTTTCATAAACGAACTAAGCATATGAAAATTGATTATCACTTTTGCAAAAAATTGCAGCAAAATTTGATTTCTACAGGACATGTGAAAACTAGAGAACAACTAGGAGATATTTTCACAAAGGCTCTCAAGAGGGCTCAGGTTGATTAAATTTGTAACAAGTTAGGCATGACTAACATCTATGCCCCAGCTTGAGGTGGAGTGTTACAGCTGTAGATATTGTAGATTCCTAATTAGAGTAATCAAAGGATTCCTAATTAGGACATTTTCCTAATTAGAATATCACTAACCTGCATATATATGTATCTAGTTCATATGAATAGAAATCAAGAAATTCCTTTCCCACTTGTCTTACACACATAATTAAGTACAAGTTAATAAATAAAAATATTATACTTATATTGCAGCAAGATAAATATAAAAAAACATATAGATTAAATTCTTGCCTCTTGGTGCCGGCTATTGAATTTCATTCGATGATAGATGTAACCATAGTATATGGTTTGCACAGCAAGAATTGTGGTGATAAGTGTATACAGCTGTATTGGAACAGCAATAAAATCATGTAAATAAATTATTCAAGCACGCAAAATAAAATAAAATTCAGTGTAAAGTTGACTACATTGGAAAACTTTAGCAATTAGCACGATTCTTACCAATGCCATGTAGTATTGAGTCGGAAGCTGCAAAAGCAAGCAGAAAATTTCAGTTGATTTATCTATAATTATTACATTCCTAGTATATGCGGAAAATGTTAGTTTCTTCTTCTAGATCAATTAAAAACAATATTAATAAAGGATGTTGTTTCATATATAGAGCTATTTTATATTGTTAATAAATATTCAATTTAAACATAAGTTTAATCATATTAATCAAGGACAATGCAAAAATTATCATGGTACTAAAATGACAAAAGAATTCCTCTGTTTCTTAGGTGCTAAATTGTTAAATCACAGGTATTTTTCTGAAATTTTTCTTAATTAAAAATGTAAGACTACAAACAAGTGCATAATAAAACAAGTATGTCAACCTTTAATATCATCACGTTTCGCAAGGTTGTTAAACTTGCTTTGCTAACCTATAATCATTTAAAGGTCCATAAACTAGAGCAAACAATGAAAAATAGCCTTGACAATCTTAATATATATTCAATTTGACATGAACAAACTTTCAATCACTTTTTTAACATGTATTTAAAATAATTCTATTTTTATTGGTCACATTCTTATCAATAAGCATATCAAATTGATAATCACTTCAAATCTCCTATCATGTGTTAGTACATAATTATAAATTCATTACTTTTCCTGACATTTGAAAAGAAAAGAAAAAGTCTATAAGTCTATCAAACACATTCAAGTTTGTGGTATAAAAAATTGGCATACTTCAAAGAAATTCCAAAGTACTAAGCAACAGTAATCAAAAAGGTTTTAGGATAAAGCAGTGCAATTTAAAAGTTTGAATATCAATTAATAAATGCTGCAAACTTAATCGTGTGCCTGAGATAGAAATTCAAAGAAGAGATAACGAGAATTTCTTCTTAGTTTGTATAAGGTTAGGGGGTTAGGAATCTTCTGCTCTAGTTCAGTCACACAACCACACTAATTTCTTGGACAACTAGAGGAAAGAAGAGACAAAGAGTTTCATGGAAATCCTTAAGAAGCCAAATTCCTATCTGAGCTCCTTTTATTTTTGTAATGTTTTGCTCTCAAAACTCACTATTTATGTAAGTTAAATGGCTGAGTTTTATCATCTGGCATTTTTGTTTTTAGACACCATTAAAGACTCCATTATTTCAAGTTAACAATATACTCAAAAGGCTCTAATTGAACTCATTAAAATCGCTTTTGAAATAAGAGTTTTTTGAGTTCATAGTTTTTTATACAACAATTTGATTAGAATCCAACTTTCTTCATGCAAGTTAGCTAGCTACATAAATATCCATATAGTCTAGTTATTGTCTTAGATGCCCAATCTACTCCACATATAATCCACTTTATATTCTTATAGTTTTTGCATTTGGGATTATATTTTTCAACACTCCCCCTCAAGTGTAACTGGGCCCAGACCAGTTACCACTTGCTAAAGATGGGTCTAATCTTGGAGGCCCATCACAAACATACCTAAGCCTACTCTTGGAGGCCCTCGGTCAACAAAAGGGTCTAGACTCCTCTAGCTAGCCAAACTCCAGGTTTTAAATACAAGCCCAGGATCATTCAGCCATTGAGCCATTTTCAGCTCTGATACCATATAGAAAATCCATGAGCCTTGATAGTGTTAAGCCAAATGATATCAATGGCCATATAAGTGGGGTTGGAACCTCACATTGCACAAAATCAATTGGCTTGTGCTAAGATCCTATCTATTCCACATATATTCCACTTTACATTCTTTTACTTTTTCCATGTGGGATTATATTTTCCAACAAATACAAGTGTTTTGGAAAACTTATGTGTCTAGTGTTAAAACCCGCTTTTTTCTTATTTGTTATTTCAACTGCTATTACAAGAAGTAACCCAAGTTATTGTTTGCAGCACTTTAACAACTATCAAATTTTCTTCTTTTTTCTTGCATCTGGAAGGCAGAAAATGGTCTTCTTTCTAAAGATGCCCAGGGACTGCAAATACGGCACACACCAAATACAGGTTCTGTAACTGTACCATCAAAGAGAGGCTTCCTATCATTCATTACACCAACACTTATTAAATAGTCTAAGTACAAAAAGGATGGACTTAACTCTGACTCATGCCACAACCATAGCCTATTGCCTAGCTTTCTCTTATTTAAAAGTAAGACTTACTTTTCTACCAAATTCCACTAATTTTCTTGCTTGAACAACAGGCTTATGACATAATTCAAATTTCAAATTCCCACGAACATGCAAAGTAACTACAGAGTATCTAAGTAAATTCTCGATTCTGAACCCTCCTCCTTGTGAATTTTCTTTGATACTCCAAGCAAGTTCCTTAGAATATCAAACCTTAGGCAGTGGCTTGGTTAGGATATTTGTAGACTGCTTCTCATAACTGCAATCCTTAAGCTTGATTTCCAAATTCAATTTTGTCATCAGCAACTTTTTTACCAATGTTGTCTGCCAAACACTAATACTTGAAGCTTTTTCATGATTCTTAGATTCAAATACAGCCAAATTACATCTCTATTGCAAGATTTTTGTCTTAACAACTTGTGAATGAAGAGGGAATTATATATATATATATATATATATATGGAACAGGAAAACAACTAAAGGTGGTTTTCCTGAACCTTTTCTTGAATTTATAGGAACCACAAGAGCTGAACTTGTATCTTCATAACTTAATTTTGGTTCCTTCTTCACTAGACTCCATTTTTCAATATTCAAAGGAAAACTCCTATCAACCATCTTGACAAAAGTTATCTCACACTCATATGGATAAAAATAGTGCAGCAGGTATTCTTTAAAAATAGAACATAACCTCTCTAGAATTTGAGCCACACTCGACAAATATTTATCTAAACATCGTATAATCAAAACATCAAAAATAATTTTGGTTCCTTCATTATTTTGGACAACAATTGAACCTTTGCCCTCTGCTGAAACCACATCACCATAGCACAATTTGACTTAGTTTTAAGTTTTATCCAAAGAAGTAAAAGAGAAACATCCTTGTCTATATGACTTGTGAATCCCCTATCCAAAAACCAAACATCCAAATTGTTTTCTGCCTTCGGTGAATTTTTCTTTTATAAAAAATAAGATAATAATAAAAAAGAAATAGGCAACCCTAAGTGAGTTATAATTCCAATTTTATCTTTTATTATTTACTTTAAATTATGATTGGTGTATGCTTTTATAGTTAAATTATGCTAATTTTCATTTTCTACTTATAATTAGTTTGTATATTATAACTATATGTTTTCACTGTTTTATTAACTTATTTGTATGAATAGAATATTCATCTTTAGATATACCTACATGTTTATAGAGCAACATCGACTAAATTATTTGGTTGTTAAAATAAAATTAGTACTCTAATAATCATCTATCGTTTAATGATAGTGAAAATAAATAAGCATACTAAAGGAGTAGATTTTTTAAAATTCATTTGAAAATTCCTTTCTTTCAATAGATTTTAGTGAAAGTCTAATTTTTCGTATGGTAAATATAATGACTAAGATAAAATTTAGAAGGTTATATATATATATATATATATATATATATATATATATATATATATATTGCCCTCACTGATAAATTTTGAAATTTCCACCAAAATACTTACCTAGAGAGCATCTAACTGAATTCTCAATTCTCAACACTTTCTTACTCTACTTAGCCTGAATTCAACATCCTAACTATAAAATACCCTTTTCTTTACATCTGAATCCTAAAATCTCATAAATGGCTTGAAATTTTTTCCAGTCATAAAAGCATCATCATGCATATTCCTGAATATGTTTTACCTTAGAAGTCAGATCATTGCTCATATTGATACCAATCAAGTACTTAAACTAAATGAACAGAAGATGTTTGTATAATTGTGGTTTTGCAAAGAGCTAAACACATTGTATTTTGACCACTAATCCATAAGAGGAGAGAAAAAGAGGGCAAGGAAAGAAAGAAAATGGAATTGTAAGTAGAACCAATATACAAACCATGCTTCCATAGATAGAGACATACATATAAAAGAATGCACATTACTCCTTCAAAAATTACCACTTTGTTAGAACAAATAAGTGTTTGTTATCAAAAATCCTACAAGGGAAAGAGAGTAAAAGAAACAAGATATTATGGTGAAATTAAATTTTAAGAAGAGCACTTACAGTAGCCGGTTCCAGCAAGCAGCCAAAAAGATTGAAAAGATCGCTGAAAAAGAAATATGAATTAACATGACACGCACAAAAAGGAACCAATAAGAAAAATTTAGCAATTAGACTAGTAGCCCATTGGATGAGTACCAGCCTCATAGTGCAAAAGTTCAAGAGTCCAAACCCTGAAAACACCTCTCCCCTTTAACAAGTTCCAATATAACCAATAATAATAATAATAATAAATTTAAATTCAGATTTTGAAGTACTAGAAAACAGTGAATAGACATAATAAGAGGTAATATCCCACATCATTTGATTATTTAGCATCTTCAACTTCAAAAATGAAGAGCTAAAGTGAAATTGAGTTAGGTTAATTTTCAAAGACAAAAAGCCACAGCACCTAAGTTTGACCCTGTGCTTGTTGGTTTTAAAAGGACTTCTCAAACATGGAACTTGAGTTTGAACATTATGCGTTTGTCGTGGCATAAGAATGACATTCAATTTTCCCATTGGATAAAACCTAAGACAACATAGAAGGAAGTAGTGAGAAATAACTTAAGAACCTTAGATGTCTTTAAACTCTAAAGATGTAGCCCTAACCCAATTGGAACACAAGAACTGTATGGATATAGCCGATTCCAACTAGTTTAGAGATAAAGCTTAGTTGAGTGAGTAATTTAAATGGATTTGTTTGTTAAATATCGACTAAGATGACTTAAGAGTTAGATATTATTGCACATTTCTCATCATCAATTTAGTTATTAAGGTGCTAATGACTCTAATTTTAAAAGCCAACTTGTGCCAATAAAAATATATTGTAAAACAATTAATTAAAAGTCTAACTCTCATATCTCAAATTTCACCTTTTATGCCTCTAAGATCAAAATACATGATCAAACTATGAATTAGAAAAAAAAAAATCAAGTTTTTTCGTGAGGAATAAATTGTTTGTGGAAAATGCTTTCTGCAGAAAATAACATCTAGCATAATGAATTATTTCCCACTATTTGGTGGTAAAACAGAAAACCAAGTTTGGTTAATATTGGGAAAAAGAAAATAACATTCCTTTATTGAAGAAGACCACAAGGGTGACATAAACGAACTTCATATTTGTAGCTGAATAGCAGAGATAATTAAATTAAGAAAAGGTAAATTACAGTGGCCACCCATTTCTGAAAGCCACTGGTCTTACCAACAACAGTTGGCAGTAGAACAAACTAGCAAGCATGTTTCTACATAATTATTTTGTAAGGTTCCTTCTCCTTTTGTATATGTTAAATTTTAAAAAATGGCATCATGTCTTGAAAAATGAAAGTCACTTTCCTTCAAAATAACTTAGCGTCTGTTTCACCAAAAGAAATTTACTGTAACAAATTTCAACAAATTTTTCTATGCAAGCCAAATGTCAAAGAATGTGGGAAATATTTTTCTACAAAACAAATGAAGCCTAGGAGATAGACTTAATCAACTTGTTGGAGCAGTTAACATTCTTCTAAATCAAATTCTTAAGTCTTTAATCAGTATTATATTAGATCATATAGCCAATCATTACTTGTCTTCAACATTCTAAATACATCAAAGGCTTCACTTGACAACTGAATATATACATATCAAGTTTAATCCAAAGACTCTGTGCTTTACACTATTATTACAGCTAGCGAGCATTGGGAAAGCAACTTAAAAAATTGCTTCTAGAGTACATTGGGGAAAAAAAAATCTAAAACAAATTCGAATTGATTTTCGCAAAAACTTCTACAACGGTGCATTTCAAAAAGCAATTAAAAGCAGAAAACTTGCACTTGCACCCTCTCAACAAGGATATAATTGATCTATAATTAACTACAAACAGGTAGAGAATTCTGAATCAAATAGATAAAATTGTTAAGAACACTAAGTGAGAGTATTAATGTACAAAAAACAAGCATATAAAGGAAACTGAGAAAAATTAAGAAAAGCAAGAATATACATATGGATGACGGCCTCACCCAATAATCCAAGTAGTCAAGAAAGCAATAGAGAGGCCATGCGCGGATTTTTGCTTGTAGTTAGTGATAATCTGAGGAATCTCAGCAATCCCCCAACTAATAACACTAATGAATCCCAATGTTAATGAAACGCCATCTTTCGCACTGCAAAGACAATAGTTGAGGTATATTACAGCCCATTGTGAGCAATGGTTTGTTCCTGGGCACATTGGCTGTGCCATTGCTGCTGCTAATGCTGCTTTCAATCTGTGAATTTGAGAAGCCAAATTAAAAAGAGAAAGTGAGAATCAAATCACATTTTTTGCCTTTTTCTTAAAATAATATATCCTCATGCACAATAAAACAAATAGAATAATATTTTACAAAGAGCAAAAACTGGATTTGATAACAAATTTTCAAAAAAGCCAAACAGAAAATCACTTTCTGTCTTTCTGTTTCTTAAATGTAACAATAATAACAAACTGAAGACAAAGGATACACAATATAAATAATTGGATTGGGTAATTAGTAAATTACCTGACCATCGGTGCAAATTAAAGAGCAAAAATTAAGAGAGTCGTATAAGCCGCAGCGTTGCTAATTTCCCATTCAAGCCATGCTTACAACTTAGATGGACTTGAATCAGCCATTCAAGTCTCTCATGTAAGCGAGCGACTGAGCGAGAGAGGGAGAGAGAGAGAGAGTTTTTGATTCTAATAAAATTTGGAGCAGCCGTGTGGTGCAATGCCAATGCTCTCATATACGAGCTAACACGTTAGCTCTGTAACCATCCAAAAACTAAATACGGCCACCTTGAGGGCTTTTTTCTTAATTATGTAAAAAATATAAAATAATTCTATGGATGAGTTGAGTTAAAAAAATATTTCCCGTTATACATCGAATTCTGCCAGGTGGGCACGAAGAAAAAGGAAATCTCTAATTTTAGAAGTAAATCACCGTCTAAAATGGCAGTGTCACAAAAAAAATTTTATAACATTATCTGATTAATTAGCGATATTACTTATTATTTTTTAATGTACAATGCCATTATTAATTTTTTTTATTAAGCTGGAGGTATATCGCCAGTTGAAGCAGCAATATCACACAATATCGCTATTTTAAACTGGCGATATTAATATTTAATTATTATTTTTTATTTTTTTTAACGGATGGGAGGATAATTTATTTTATATTTGTTTATGGGGTGTGAAGTATAGGAATAACATATTAGTTTGTTCATATTATATAAATTTAATATGTACAAAGTATTAAAAATGGTAAAAAAATAATTTTTAATTTTCAAAATTATCAAAAAAAAAGCATTGATAAATATGAATCATAAATAATTTTACATAAATATCTTTAAAAGTATGAATACCTTTTTTTATTAATATTTTGATAAAAAAAAGTTACTAAAAATTTTTTGCTAGACATAAACAATAAACGGTAATGTATGGGTCTAATTTATTATTTAATATGTACAAAAATATAATTAAGTTGTTAAATAAAATTGTTTAATTTTTAATATTTTCAAAGCAAAATTTATTTAATTCATGTATCTTTTAATATATTAAATTTATTTAAAACCAAAAGAGCAATAATTTTTTAATTAATAAAAAATAGTTAATTATTTACCAAATAAAAAATAGTTAATGAAATTAATCTCAATGTTCTCCGATGTGTCATCCTGTACTACAAGTCGGTTGTCTCCTACTACGCCTTAGTCATTGCTGTCTGAATGCTATTCCGACTAATCTGCTAGGCTCAACCTCAACTTCTATATTAGTTATTTCTTCCTCCACATTAGAAGGACCCTAAGATGTTACACTACCAAATGCTCTACTTGTCATATGCAAAGGTGTAATCCATGGAGATGACATACCACTAAATTATCCAAAAAGTCCAGGTGTCGTATTTGCATGTAATGGATTATGGTTGTGCAAAATGGATGCAAAGTCCCCTGAATCCAAGTCATATGCGAAGAGTATGATGTCATCATATGTGATGGCATAGGCGTGTCATATGTCCATGCTTGTAATAAGCCAAGCATTGATGTTGTTGATGGAGGAGTATGTCTATATGTTTGCTAATCATGATATGAAACAAATGTCCACACCTGTGATAGGCCAGGCATAGATGCTGTTGGTGGAGCAGTATGTCTGTATATTTGCTGATTATGATATGAAACAGGTAGTAGAACAAGTAAACACGTACTATCAGCAACAAGTAGACACGTACTCTCAGCCCAAATTATTAATACTGTTTGGTGACGTGTAGTAAAACTATGCGCTCGAGATTGACGTCGTGTAAGCCACGGTGGATCAATGTTGCTTCTTCATCAATTGCAACATTCGAAAATGGTGGCTGAGCTTGTGATGGTTGGGATGGTGGTATGACAATGAGTCTTCGCTGTTGCTGTATAGCATGAAACATGCTCTCATTTATCCTGTGGATTTCGTCGATGTCATTGCTCAGCCGAATATACTCAATAGCATTTGCCTAAAAATGGCATAAAAAATTGATAAATTAAGTATAGTAACAGAAGCTCAAACATTTTATTTTTATTCAAAAAGCAAAATTATAACTTAAAAAAAAAAAAAAAAAAAAAAAAAAGCTCACCACTGCTCCAAGAGCACCGCCTAATGGTGAAATCCAACTGCGTGTAATACGACGATACCACTCTATATACTCAAAATGGTAATGGAGGTTTTCTATTGATGGTGGAATATTATAAACACGCTGCAATTGTGCATTCCACATGGAAACCCACCTAGAATGCACACGAGGCCAATTAGCTTCTCCATATCGCAAATCCATATAGTGAAGCTCATCTGTCTGTAATAGCTAATTTGGTATACACTGTCGGAGTCCAAACTACCATAACACTCTATTGGGATGGTGCCACTCCACAATGTGAAAACATATTAGTAGGCCAACTGCACGTCAAATCTGTTGGCCATCCAAACAGTAAGGTGGTAGGATTTGCATAATGTCATTTGAATATGGCTCCCATATTACTTGTAATAAATCCATACTGCTTATCAATATTTGTACTATATATATATATATATATATATATATATATATATATATATATATATATATATATATATATATATATATATATATATATATATATATATATATATATATATATATATGGAGAGACAGAAAGAGAGAGAGAGAGTCAATAATATGTACATCATCAGTTTCGATCAAGTCAAACATATATCTTACATGCTTCAACACATGAGTGGACACCGAAGTAAGGATTCGAGCAGCACTCCACCTATAAAAAATAATTTTTCTTAATTAACAAAGTAAGTACTTACAAATTTTGCAATTAAAAATATTTATTTATACCAAAAGCCTAGTGGTACGCCAACATGTGGTGTCTAAAATAGATAGTGTAGGTGCAACTAATGGTAGTCGATCCTATGCTCCAAGTTGAAGCAAAAATAGTGCACCACCACTTTGTTTTGTAGCTAGATTTATGGCCTTACGTAGCTCTCTGTATAGCCATGCAAGGTATGCTCCGCCCCAACTGTAATTTCATACTCTATTTAAGTTTTCTAGTAGAGGAAGGAAGATCAAATGCACTCATGAAGATGACTTATTAGGGAATAATATCCCACCAATAATACGCATAATAAATGCACGAGTATGGCAGTGAATAGTCTCATCATCTGCATCTACTCAAAGATCACTGAATTGTTCAACTAGCCAAGATAGGTTCAACTTCAATCCCAATATAACATTGTTAGGTGGCCTTACTCCTAACAATCTCTCACATAAATCCAACCAATCATGATGGCCATGACTAATCATTGATGCACAATCAATCAGTAAGCCAGTCTGAATAGTTACATCCTAAAGGGTAATAGTCATCTCTCCTTCAGAAAAGTGAAACGTATGAGTCTCAGGCCTCTATCGCTCCACAAGTGCAGTAATCAGATGCTAGTCTAATTGGAAGAATCTAAGCCTAGCTATTCCTAAAAATGTAGTATGCTGGAGATGGTCCTGAATATGATCATCGATATGCTCTATATGCAGTAATGTAGAAGAACGAGGACATGTGAATAAGGGTGACTCAAGTAGATCATACCAAACAGCTGCAGACTATGTATACACTATAATCTCAACAATGATGGATCAGCAGGGCCCCGCTGTATCACATCTCTCTTGTGATGCTGCATACCTAAAAAAAATACATATTCTTTTTAATAAATTTATTTGAAAGCAAAATGATGTGACAATATTGTATATATTCATCTCTGATTTATCTAGTACAATAATTTGACAATATTGTATCATCATTGAATATATATAATAATTTTCTGCAGATGATTTGATAACACTATACAACATGTGATATGGCAATACTATATCATCACTAAATACATATATTAATTTAAAGCATAATGAATTGACAATACACAATCATTACTGTGAGCATGTGATCATGGCCTTTGTGTATAAATTCATTACTTGCATTGATGCAAACCACAAAACAATCAAACATGGTTGGATCATTAGGAAGCAGTTATGGTAACAACAATTGGATTCTTCCAAGATTCAATGATAATTATGAGAGAGAAAAATATAGTGATTGCAGAGAATATTATGCTGGCCTATGCCGTGAGTGGCAATTTAGATTACGAGAATCTAAAAGTTTAGTGCAAGATTTGCAAGCACTAGCAGCCCTAGTTGTGAAACGTTATTCATTAACAATGGCAAGGAAAAACATTTCCAATTATGAGCTTGCAATAAAGAGAATTCAAAAGGAGAATAATCGCCTGCTTCTTCGTAAATCTAGATTCTATATGCTGCAAATTGCTAAAGAGCAAGCATCTGCAATAGGTAGAGAACTTACTGAAGAAGAGGTGAGTAGTGCTATTAATTACATTAAATATATTTCAGATGATGAAATGTCAAATGAAGAATAAAAATTGTACTATATGTATTTTTCACTATGTTGTTGGAATAATTAAATGTTTAAGTTTTATCATTGTGTCCCAGTTGCAAATAAAAGTAATAATATTATCTATCATCATCTTTTAAATAATTGTCTATAATAAAATTTTAACTAGCATTTGAATGTATTGATTCATAATAAAAATCAAATAAGAAATCTTAAAAATGAATTTTTATACATTTAATAAATAATATTTAATTTTCATCAGATAAATAAATATCTGAATACAATCGGAGGATCTTGCTATTGATCTGACCAAATGAGATTGTTGCATTTCACCATCTTCCATAAACTCATCAGCACGTAAATTAAAATAATATCTGTTCAAGCATGTTTTAATATGGTTGTTCTCTTCATGCATTAGAAATAATGCTTTCTGTAATTCATTCATACTTGATCTGTTCATGTTAATTGCCTTTACATGAGGTACTGAAATACCGTATTCTTTGGCTTCCTCACAAAGTACTTCTGATTCTTGCACATGAAATGACCACTCATTGTTCATTGTGGTATACACAAGTTCACTATTATGCTGGTTAGGATCCATGGCATAAATGAAATCATCATTGAGAGCACAATGACGTCTAGTTGCTCTAAATATATCCATAGGAGAGTAAAATCGAGACATCTACATAATATTTTCAATACATAAATCAAAGATCTAACAACACTTAGGTAAAAATTTGGTAAATATCTCACAAAATCATTATCATCACTATCACTATAATTAGAGATTTCATCATTGTGTGGCACATCACATTCTGTGTCAATATTTTTATTCCTTGTCAACCTAAGTGGATCACATGAGTGATGAAATTTATCAAGTCTTGCATTCATTATGTCAATCTCTAAACGAAGTCGTCGTTTAATATTTTTCACATCATCATTCGTTTCCCTTAGCATATCAGCTGAATGAGCCTTAGGGACTACTATATCATGATATCTACAATATGCTTTAACTTCGCATTGTAGTTCCCATAGATAATTCCATTCAAGCTCATTTGAAATGATAATATTTCTCATCTCTTCCAAATTAGTTGTATGCTTCCAAACGAACATGTGATTGGCTTGTCCAGGATTCAAACACAAATAGTATGGACGATTAATGAATTTTCTATTCTTACTATATCATATAATACCATTAGAATTTGTGTATTTATTTATTATTTCTACATTTTTTGAAGTATTCATATTAAACATATTTTTTTGGTGACTTTTTCTTGTATAATTATCTTTTGATTGCACCTGAAAATAAAAATAAAATAAAATTCTAACAATTACATGTCACATCCCAACTTTAGAGATATGACGGTCCTAGAATATAAGGAGACTTAAGGTCACCCACATCCGTAGAGCCCACTTACACATATACAGTCATGCCTAGGATCATACCAAACCTTATACCTGTGAACCATCAATTTTGCACCTCATCATCCAACCGTAGCCTTAACACTTGCTGAGTTTAATGCATTATGCGGAACTATTATGGTGGTCCTGCTAATCGGTTACTGGGGGGGGGGGTGTTCAGGGGCAAGAAAAATTTTTTAGACTTCATTTACATTGCCACCAGACATCCAAATTTTTCAAATTCTATACTAACAACCAATCTCTAAAAAAAATCTCGAAAAACATGCGAGCGTCACATGGCATGCCGCATTGCTGGCGTGCGCTGCTGTGTTAGAATTGTGCAGCACCGCATGCCATTTTTGCAGCGCCTTACTAGGTTCTGTAACCTTCTGACCCCCGGTGGGCCCCATCTGCACAGGAAATGATCCTTTTACCCCTTTCAGTCTAATTTTCAGCCATTTTTAGTCCTATTCCTCATGGTATTTTCACATTTTTATTATCTAAACTACCCTCACCCACTTTTCCTATAAATACCCCCTTCCACTTCTCATTTTAAATCACCTCTTAAATTAGTGTTGATGGTTATCTACTAATTCCTCTCTTCTTCTCCCTCCAACCACTCTCTAATTAATTAATTAATCTTTTTAGTTAATTAATTACCTCACCTAACCAAGTTAATTAATCTTTTTAATTAACTAAAACTCTTTTTTAATTAATCACTCAATTAATTAATTAATTAATTAATTAATTAATTAATTAATTGTTTAATTAATTAATTAATCACTTTTTTCTAAAATCAAATTAATTATTTTTCTCAATCCACCTTTCATCAAAATTAATTAGTTAATTAATCATTTTAATTAATTAATTAATCTCCCAATCAATCCAATCACCGGTCTCGATAAAATAGAATTTCGGTCCGGTAAAACCCTCCGCCCACCAAATATCAAAGTATCAACCTTTTTTCCTCACTCTCAACACACCCAAACCAAAATCAATATGATCAACTCTTAAACGCCTCCACTTAATCGTGAAACAAACTACATGGGTTTTGATCCCTCTTCAATGGGATACGTAGGCACGTTTGGAATATAAATCCAAACCTCAAATCCAATCCTTATTAATCTCTTTTCCCTTTCTAATTTGTGGATATTTTATTTTTCTCCTTGCACTTATGTCATATTCATGTATTTTATTTACAATTATCATCTTATAATATTTGTCATTCATGAAATTAATTTTTAAGTCAAATTAAACTTAAGAGCCAAATTTAAATTATTTAAAACTAAAAAATCTAGTCCCCGAAACTCAACCTAGTTCAAAGACTGGTGATTTTATCCTTGGGCAAATTAATTAAAAATTAATAAATTGGAGTCAATTTAGGTTTTTTCCTTAATGTTTTTCCAATTAAATAAAATTAAGGTGGCGACTCCCAAAATTATTTTCAAAATCAACCAAATCCGAACTTGAGGTTTCCATCATGAGTCTAAACCTAAATGAGCATCCTGGTTCCCTCTAGTGGATCGAGCAGGTGCTTGAGGAGGCCTCACAATACCATAACTCATTTATAACATTATATAACAACATTTAATTGCAGAAGACAGTAATTAGACACTTCACATATAATCCATAAGGAAAATAATATTCATAATTCACTTGAAAACCTTAATAAATAACATCTTAAAATAACATCAAAAATAAATATTTCTAAAGCATCTAATAACAACACTTTATAGCATGATATTATTAATGACTTTGACAAGGAATTCCTAAATGAAGTAGAATGTTTGAGCCATCACCTTGCCTCCTCACATTTGCTCACCTGGAACCACACAAGGAAAAAGGAAAAGGGGTGAGATAGATGATCTCAGTGAGTAAACGATAAATCAATGAGTAAACGATAAAGCACATACATTAACACATATTCCTTTCAGAAGGAAACTCATAGCTTATACACATAGTTCATGACTTTCAATTCATGAATCAAGTTGCATTTTAGCAATGGTTCAATTTAATAAGTTTGTAGAAATCACACTTATAACACTTAGAGAGTGAAAGCTATTGCTCTATCACTCGAACACTTAGAAGAGAGGTGGTTTTAAACCAAATTTCAACTCTTACCACTTATAAGGAGAAAAGTTTATTAGGCCCCACGGCTAGAATGACCCCTTTCTAGTTGAGGTAGATACACTACCCCTATCCATCGGGTTAAGACCATGTGCACAGGTTTCGATGATTACCTGCGTCGGCATGAGCTATTGGTATTCATATATAACAATAACATTTAAGGCAACAATAACACGTATCACAATAATAATGGCAATTTAAATTTTCAACAAAAGATACAAGAATAATGTAGTTCCAGAAAGAATGTAAGTTAGGGCAATAAACATAAAGGTATTATCATTGGATCAAAAAATGGTTTTGGACCAATTGTCTTTTGGCAACCCAAGCTTAACAAGGAAATCATAGAGTTTCATTTTAGAGTAGAAAGAACTTGGGTTTAAAGAATGTCAAACGCTCACATAACATGATATCACATATTTGTAACATAACATAACGTTACTTACGCTTGTAGCATGAATACAATGTTTACTTACTCACACTTGTAGCATGAATATAGGGTTTACTCACCTTGTAGTTCTTTTGCTCCTATTTCACATAGCCCCTTTGAAACTCTAAAGCTCCTCAAACTCTATCATGATATTTAATTCAATACTTAGTATTTATTTAATTATGATACTATCCTATCCCCTAACTACCCCATGTATATATAACATTCACATATACTTAGAGTTGCACATATAAGTGCACCTCATCACTTGTACATAACATGTTGACTTTAAAAATCTTGCACACTTTGCCTTAATAGGCCTATATCAAAACACATCATAATTCATGTCTATACCTTTCTAAGGTCACACAATATCATTATCTTAATATCAATTCACTTTAATAATCATCTTAGTACACATAACACTTCCATATATGTCAACTTATCAATAGCCTTTCAAACTTCATGCTTATCTCTTATGACCAATTCTTTCAATCAATCTCTTCATCAATTCAAGACCATTAATTCATTATTAAGTCATCATAAAATTCATTTCCATATTTCCCAATCACATTCACATTCTAATCATAACATAAGGTTAAGATACCTTAAGTATACCAAAGTGCCTTTAAGTTTATCTTGGGTCATACCTTCAACTAACATGCAATTTTATCATTTATCATACATACATACATGTCAATAATCATCAAAATACATCATATATAAATTATAAACATTGGGATAAAAATCCCATGGTAGGCCGAATACATCATCAAGGGAAAATCTGAATTTTTCTTACTTTTCGTCTATTATAGTAATATATAGAAACATCATTTGAACCAAAATTTTTCATATAAACACAATGAAAATCATTTTAGAACATTAATCTACATGAATTGGTAGCAATAGGTGTGACATGATGTGAAAATTCCAATTTTAGAACCATGAGTTTTCTTATTTTTGGTATTTTTTGATCATTACAGTAATATATAAACAGGTGGTTTAAACCATTATTTTTCATTCAATCACAACAAATATTAGTTTAGAACATCCACATGTATGATTTGGCAGCCATAGATAATAATTATGCATGAAAATTCAAAAGTTTAAGGCTTAGGGTGAAAATCTTGAGTTTTTGAGCTTTCCGTTCATTATAGCGATATGCAAACACATGATTTAAATTGTTATTTTTCATCTAAACAAAACAAATATAGATTAGAATCCATCCATATACAAATCAGCAGCCACATG